>OZ005662.1:120464062-121064062 GCA_963930645.1 Salticus scenicus | reverse complement strand
TAAGGGTTCGTTTCTTATGACCTGTTGAGTTTAGGTAGTATAAAGGCTATAAAAATCTTTCCGCTGTAACCTTTTCTCTAAGGTTCCTTTTCCTTCTCTCCAGTGGACGAAAGTAGCTTCATTTTTATCATGGGCAAAAGCAACTTTTCTATTGAATATGGTTGGATTAACATTAAAGTTTTGTTTACCGGAGCACATGAAAGATTCGGATACATTATGGTATGTAAGAGAAAATGGTTGAAAGTGCATTTTCAGTTGTATTAACCATTTTAAATACCTTCCTATATTGTTTGATGAATGCTAATATTTTCGATTTGACATTCTGTTTGTCTTTGTGTCTTGTCTACAATAACGAATTTCTGTTTATATATAATTGTCTTGTAAAATTTCAGCAGTTTTGTTAAAGAGCGTACTATTGTTTGGTTATATAAAACCTCTGCAAAACACATACTCAAAATCTTTTTTATAAAAAGGCATTCTTTTTTTTTTTTTTTTTTTTTTTTGTTATTTTACATATTTTTGAATCGGGCCGGGCCGGGTAAGTAAAGTTTTCGTACGGGCCGGACCGGACCCGGGCCTCGAAATTCCGGCCCGTGCAGACCTCTAGTCTGTTCAATGTTGATTAATTTCCATTTTCTTTCTTTTTTTTTCCCTCGTAAGGTTTTGATTTACTTTGGTCAGTCTCTCTTTTTATTTTTTCGAAAATTACGGTTAATTAGGCTGAGACCTACTGTTTATACCTATCCAGCCAATGATATCCATTATTAGACATCTAATTTACATCCAAGTGATCCATAAAAGGTACAAAATATCTAAAAAGTGTCTGTTAAAAGTCTTAGATATCCTGTACTAATTATAGATATCTATTAGATGTTTAGATATAGACGAAATTTAGATGTGCCTTTTTCGATGTCTAATAGATGTTAGATCAAAACTAGACTTAGATATTTTCAATATCTATTAGATCTAATAAGTCTAATTATTGGAGATTTGGAGATTTATCGGATAAGTAGCAGACATCTAATGGATGTAAAAAAGGGTGACATTTGTCGTGCTAATAGATATCTGTAGGATATTTATAGAAGTTTAATGGAGCATTTTTAAACTTTTGTACGTGTTTATGGATGTAAGTTTTGCTGTGTGGGTAAGGATGACGTTTTCGCTAAGATCCTAATGTATTGATATTGTCTGCTGAAGACCAGTTTAGGACAATGATCAACGGTACGCTTTATAGTTAGACGCTTTAATAATTTACAGTTTATCAAATCCGCTCTATTGGATAAGTCCATGGAGCTAGTACTAAATCAGTAGGAAAAAACTTTCATCCTATTTTACAATGAATTAAGACTTGTAATTTACAATTCAGTTTTTAAATTTACTTTATGGGGTAAGTCTTACTACTCAGCATCATTATTCATATTTTTTCTGCTTCAACTGACAGTATAAGTTTAAGATCATGACCAGACAAATATTTACTTAACAAAACAGTATTAGGTGCTCATCTTTTAAGTAGGAATTATTGCTAGTGCTTCAATAATTTTGCTGTCGGCGGCATATCCTTCTTATTTTTGCATTATCAAAGTCAGACTCCGCGATCAAAACACCGTAAACCAAGGCTTATCATGCGTTGTTGCATGTAGTCCAACATTTTTATGCCTAATAAAGAGATGTGCTTAATTATTTTGACCCAAAACAACTGTTGTGTGTTCTTACATTTATGGTATTTGCTTAAAAAGCTCTTATTCTGCAGCGTTTAACAACAGTCATTTGGGGCTTTACTGCAAAGCATACCATATTATGTGCAAAAACTGCCCAATCCCTACGTTAATTATAAGTATTGGTAACTTTAATTTTTTTTTTAGGCTGAGATTAAGTTTTCTCATAAAAATTTCAAGAGAGTAATAATCACTTTGCTTTTCTTAATCGACACCAATGAATTTAGAAGCAGGGCCGTATCATTTAATAAATTTATTTTGTGGATATCTTTAAATAGACACCAGAAGCCTGTCGAAAATTTGAAATTCTTGGAACACCAATTGGAAATGGCAGAGTTCGTGGAGAAATCATCCTCATCGAGCCAGTTGATTATGAGAAAAGATCATCTTATACTATGGCTGTTTTAGCTGAGGTAATTATTTTTCTTTTTATTATTGTTAATATTATTTATTCCTGAATAATTAATATGAAAATAAAATGAGAATAACGTAGTCGAAGTATTAGAAAAATATAATTACTTCACATATGTGATAGTTCTGGCAAGAAAAATAGTAATCTAGTTGTAAAATTAAAACTGAATTCAGTACTCTTTAAATGTGAACAATGATCAGTAAAAAGTACAACTAAATTTCGAAAAAGTTCTTTAACATAATATATTTTGTATATCATTAATAATGTAAATGATATTATTTAATTTTTAAAATAGAAATATAAGCTCCTGTTTGAATTTTTTATAAAAATATTTGTTTACTTGAATACCTGCGTTTTTGTTTTCGTTATCTTTCTTACGTTGCATCACATATGTATAAAAATTAATCATTAGGCAATATATATTATTCTCTAAAATATGAGTATGAGTACATAACACTAAAATTTCAGTCAGTAAAGCAACATCTCTGGTGATGATTTCCGAAAATAAATCATTCTACTTACTCTGCAAATCATTTTTATAATGATTTCGAGTGAAACTCGGCCATCCATATACTTTTAAGATTATGTCAAGATTATTAAATGTATGCTTTTGTACAAATTATAAGTTTACTTACCTCTAATAAATAAATCTGAATTCGACGACTTTAAAAAATATTACTATGCGCAATCAATGCATTTGTATAATTGGTAACGTAATTTTGATTACGTCATTATGATTGCCCCGACGTATATCCATTTAAAGATTTTAGTATTTAGATATTCAGATATTTACCTTTTAAGAGAAAATAAAAATTCAAAACATATAGAGTTTTCAAACAATGTTCATTAAATTTGACACGCACCGCTGTGGGAAGCAGGATGATCTTTTGCCACTAGTATAACTGGTGAACTGACCAACGGAGTATTTAACCCATCTTGTACCAAGCATTGAACTTTTTTTTTTCTTTATAAAATCTTAAATATATGTTTCTTTAAGCCTATGTACACACGCAAAATCAAAAAGCTTACCAACCTTTCATTAGCTTAATCAGTACAAGCTGTCCTAAAAAATAGGACAATGGTTTAGGACAGTCGGAAATATAAGAAAAACAGACCATCTCTCTATATTTTTTTATGTAATTGCTTTACCAGTACAAAAGTGTAGAATATTACCTCAATAAATTTATATGTCCGTTATTCTTGAACGTAAAACCTTTTTAAGTAATAATGTGTTGAAAATATAATGAATAAATCTTCAAGAATCTTCCTTTTAAATATATATATATATATATTAAACGTTAATTTGAACTAACGATAAAGACGCATGTGTATTTATTGGACTTTTAAATAATATATCGCCTTTAATTTGAATTAAAATATTCAAAAGAATTTATTTAAATACCACTTGTGCATGGTGTCCTATTTTTAGGACGGTGGTAAAATATAGGTTAAACTTAAAAACTTCTTCATACACCATAAAATTGAAGTCAGCACAACCGGTTTCGAAAGGACTTTCTTTTGCTTCCAAGGCAGTAGCAAGTGTTTTTTGCACCTGAAGAAGAAAGGCCACGTCCTTTCGAAATCGGTTGTACTGATTTCAATTTTATGGTGTGTGAAGAAGTTTTAAAGTTTAAATATTGAGTGTACACCAGTTCTGAATTTAGTTTTATGACCAACGGAATGTTTGTAAATCTTCACAGAGCTCTCCGCATACTAACATTCTAGCTCAGTAGTTTCAATTAATCAAATCTCTTATTTTGCATTGCAACCAACCATCAACCAATCAAATAAAATGTTACTACGAAATACAAAATGCATAAATATATAATGACTAGCAAATCTGTGCGAAACTTCTGCACTTTATTTCTTTTCTTATTCACCTTTAAAATTTGAAACTCATAAATATTATACCAATTTTACCACCTAATAAAAATTTTAATTTACAAAACGCCAAATTATTATTAGAACCTAATTAACAGTGAAACCAAAAACCATTCAGAGAAAGATTTTAAAATAAAATTCATGGTCAACGACCCAGATTTCATTCTTCCAGTTTTAGTACAGGACCCCCCACGACGCCTTTTAAATTTTTATTGCCATGTTGGCGATCACTTTTTATTTATTTATTTAGGGAAAATTTTTTGTTTAAAATAATAATAATAATAATAATAATTCCTCTTTTGATTATTTTTTATGATTGTGTTTTTTAGTCAATTTATGATAATAATTCATACTCTGTATATATCTTAAAAGTATTGGTAGGTTTTAAATGGCGCTTGTAAAATTTCTGAAGATGCAAATTTTAAAAATACATTTTTCCATAAAATAATCTCATCAGACAAATTTTGTCATTTTTTCCTATTAGATCATTGAGCTGAGTCCGCGTGCTTAAATATTGTCCATTTATAAATATTATTTCTTATCTTCACTTATTTTATTAACTACATCACTATCATATTGTTTTGAGAAAATATAATCGAAACTGATCCACGTTAGAGAAATATGTATTATATAGATTATTACTCTATAACACAAGCATACAAATCTGATGTATATGTGTTATCAATAAACAAACAACAGTCTATAACAAAATATGAAATATTTTATAAAACACGAAATCCGAAACAAATAAATCATTTTTAAACAAAATTATTAAATACTTGATATAAAAACCTTTTAGTGAATTCTGCTACCTACTGATTGGAAAAACTTAAATTTGCAAGCACTCCGGTTATAAACAATAATAATTTTGAAAGTTAGTTGGTTTAATTGTAGTGATGCTCAGAAAGAAGTTAAGTAATATAAATTTATCAGCAAAATGTTTGCTGTAAGGTTTTACCGATTATAGTATGTCCTTTTATGTTTTATTATTTTCTTTTATATTCAATAGAAAAAAAGTATTGGATTAGTAAAAATTTTTGATTTCCGGTTTTCGATGGATGGATTTGCATGGTTTGAGAGTTCATGAACACGATTTGACAATTTTTAGAAAATGTCTCTATCCTCCTATGTACCTTTGAGTGTGTGGTGAAAAATTTTGTGTCAGCTCTAGCTCAAGAACTAGCACAGAGAATTTCATATAAATTTATATGTAATTGCACCTGGATATAAATTAGTGCCCATCAACTTTTGGTGAAAATCGCCCACAGATGATGTTGCCACCCCGTTTTTTCATAGTTTTTAATACGGCAGTATGAGACACAATTTCATGTAAATGTGCACAATAAGAATTTTTGGATATAATTATTTCATAATTTTTTTCAAATATTTGCACAGCTTTAATCAAGTTTAATTGTATTAAAGAACTAGTTTTGGACAGTTTAAGACACTAGGTTGGTTGTTTGGGTTTTACATCGCACTAATGCTGCGCTATGGGCAATTATCTACGGTCTGGGACTCGCCCCTAAAGATGGTCTGCAGACATGCCATCACAATTTTCATTCTCCGTGGAGGGGATGGCTCCCCCGCTTCGTTGACCCCTGGAGGTAAAAAAAATGGCATAATAATCATCAAAAGTCACCACATCATATTGAAATTGAACCATAATATGTTCATTATAAGACTCTTAATTTTAAAATTATATTCCAAATATTTATGATTTTGTACTTTTCTATAAAAGTATGTTAAACGAGTTTAACAGTATTCAAATCACCTTTGTGAACAACAATCCCCACAAAATAAATAAATAAAAGAGTGTTAAATTGTGAAATAATATTTATACAAAATCTTACTGCAGTCTGCAGTATTATACGAGATAATCTTTTCTTTCATTATTCTAGATCCTCAAATTTTATGTATTATTATTTTGCAAAACTAGTTATAAAATTTCAAAAAAAAAAAGATGAATTTGCATCTATAATTTTGTACTTATGAAATATATTTTTATTAGGACTTAGCAGAATCAAAAAGTCTGAAGTCTGTGGCCCACCTTTCTATTGTAATTCAAGATATTCAAGACCAACCACCTGTTTTCAAAAATGCTCCTTTTACAGCAACTGTTATGGAAAATAGCGCTAGGGTTTGTATTTTTATCAATTTTTATTTTAATCAGGGCTGGTTTTCTGCTGATAGAAAGTAGTTTCTACCCTGCCAGTGGCAGAAAGTAGTTATTACTAATTTAAACCAGTAGCATGAACTAGCATTAAAGGCCAAAAACTCATTTTATGACATTGTCTGAGATTTTTTTATTAGTACTAAACTTCTAAATACAGCTGAACCTCGTTAACGTGAATCTCAATGTAAATAAAATATTTGTTCATGTTATCAATAGTTCATGCTATCAGTAACTGAGAAAATAATATTCATTTTGATGGGAATATGGGAGACAGTTCATGTTAAAAGTTATTCACGTTAAGCGTGCTAACTTTAACAAGGTTTCACTGTACATTTTACTCAGAGTAAAAACCAAATAAAGTACTGTTGATAATTTAAATTAAATATATAAATTACTAAAAAAAAAAGTAACAGATATTTTTTCGATGCAATATGGGTGTGCAATTTTATGTACATAACCAGAGTAGACTGCATTTTATACAGTTTACTCTATTGAACAAGTAACAAATGTATATTCAGAGTTTTCCCTAGGTTTAAAAAAAGGGTAGAGTGCTGCTAGTAAAGATTTTACTTACATTTTAGATTTTTGAAAGCAGTTTTGGATTCTTAAGGGCACATTTAACATTTAAAATCAGATATTTAGTTTTAAAAGTTGGTTTTCAAATATGAATACGAGAAAAAAAAAATAAGTTTTTAGCTTTCTTTGCACTCTAATTTTGCTTGTTACTAATATATGAACAAATGTAGATCATCATGCAGAATAGTTTATTTATATTTATAGAATTTATGTTCAATAAGGATATTCATTTTCTACAAAGGGCAATAAAGATGCAATTTAGTTGATGAGGGGCAGTAAGGGTACATTTTTTTTTTTTTTAGATGAGAGGCAAGAAGAGTGCAATTTTTTTAGATAAGAGGCAAGAAGGGTGCAATTTTTTTAGATAAGAGGCCTTAAGGGTGTAATTTTTTTTTTTTTTTCTTTTTTTGTATGACGGGCAAGAAGGTACAAGATTGCTACTTTTTCGAAAAAAAAAAAAAGGCGGGGGGGGGGGGAGGCAAGGGTGCAACACCCTCTTGAAACTGTCTGGAGGAAATTGGGGTATTACTGGATACTGGATGGTAATTGTAAATTTTTTTAACATTAAAGTATGACTGCATAACATATTTCATTAAAATTTATGTTTGTGTAATTTTTTCTGCTTCAATTATTTACTTACATATTTATTTTTAGAGGAATCATTTCTGTTTGTATAAGTAGAAAATTTTTCATTTATTGCATTATATTATTTATTAAAATGTATTCTAAACATAACTTGTTAGAATATTATAATTTTTTTTGTAAATTTTACTTTTTTAAAATACTTTTAATAGAAATTCAACACAACATAATAGTGAGTTAAGCATATTCAGTATGTGATAACTATTTAAAATCTATCCAACTTTTATATGAAAGAAAGTTGGTAAATTTTAAAGCCACTGTATACATTTATAATATAAGCAAAATGTATTTATATGATCATTTTGAAGTTTTTTCTTCTTACAGTAGTAGCATTTATTTAAGATCTTATGTTTTGATTTTTTATGTATCAAATACTTATGTGAATTTTACGGATTTTTATAGATTAAAGTTCTTATTAGCATCATTTCTTAATTTCTGCCATTTTTGCCATGCCTGTTATATCCAGTCGCTTTAACCATTCTGGCAGAAACTTGCCACTCTTGATTTTTATGCAAATATTTAACACTGCATTTATGTAATTATTTAAAATGTTCATATTAAATTTCGTATTAAGATTTACTTTTTGATTTTTACAGGGTACATTTGTTTTAAACTTAGCAGCTCAAGATGGTGACACAGGAAGTCCTAGGAATTTAACTTTATTTATTGAAAATGGTATGATCTTTCAAATTTATTCAAACTGAAACATTCATTTAAGTTAATACTGATGCCAGAAAGAAAAATATTATTATCTTAAAGAAAATAATCAGCGGTTGCCTCTAGTTGGCTAAATAAAGTTAAATTAAAAAAATTATCTTTTAACCATCACACACTAAAATAATAATAATTAAAATAAATTGATCAGTGAACAAAATAATTATTTTTTCTTCATAGTTTAATTATTGAAATTTTTATTTCTTCTTGAAACTGTTTAAAAAAAATCTGGAATCACCCCACTCGGCTTTCCGAACATTGAGTAATTAACGGTTGTGTAGATAAAATAAGGTAAGAGGAGTTGTTAAATAAACAAAAGAGAGAAAATTATAATAGGTTGTATTATAATAGGAGTATTTTCCTCCATATAGCACATGATGTTTAATTTAACGCTACTGAATTTTGAGCCCATAGATCATTATGACAAAGGATTTTTCGTTGTGTCCTTGTAAACCACCAAAATACTTATAGTTAGTGCAACAGTGACTTATAATATTTTCAATAATATTATAAGATTTTCAAAAGTTCATAATATTCGTGTGACAGTGACATATAACATGTATATAAATTTTCAGTTCATTTGAATAAGGCGTTTAGTCGCTGTTGCACATTAAATAATTTGAGCCTATAAACCATAACGATAAACAATTTTTATTTGTGTTCCTGTAAAACTCTGTAAATGCTACAGTCACCAAAATCTATACAGTTTGTAGGATAGCGACCTAAAACATGTATATTAATTTTCAACTCAAACGGGTGAGGTATTTAGATGCTATCGTGCTTTAAATATTTTCATCCCATAGGCCATAATGATACAGAATTATTTGTTGTGTCCTTATGAAAAAACTATAAGTGCTAGATTCACCAACACCTATACAGATCGCGAAACTGTGACTTATAATAAGTGTATAATTTTTTTGTTCAATTGAATAAGGCGTTCAGACGCTATCGCACTTTTTAAAATTTGGTCCCATAGGCTATAATGATAAAAAAAATTTCTCTGTGTCCCTGTAAAAAAAATTTAAGTGCTAGATTCACCAAAATCTATACAGTTCCTGACACTGTGATTTATAACATGTGTATAATTCTGTTGCTTAGTTTAATAAGGCGTTTAGACGCTACCGCACTTTTAAGATTTTAGTCCCATAGGCCATAATGATAAAGAATTTTTCTTGGTGTCCCTGTAAAAAACTATAAGTGCTAGATTCACCAAAATCAATAGGGTTCGTGCTACGGTGACTTACAATATACGTACCAACTTTCAGCTCATTCGGGCGAAACGTTCAGACGCTAGCGTGTTCACTCACACACATAAACACACACACATACACACATACATATATCATCACAAAAAATAGTGAAAACGGATTCAGAGGACCTCAAAACGTATAGAAACAGCAGAATCTGAAATTCGGATTTTTGACATGATTGCAATACTTTCCTAACATATGTATGTTACCGCAGTTTAGTTGCATTTAACATGTATTTTCCTTATGTATTTTATTTAAAAAAAAATCTGGAGTGACTCCACTCGACTTTCCGAACATTGATTAATTAACAGTTTTGTAGATAAAGAGCAGTTGTTAAACAAACAAAAGAGAGAAAACCATAATAGAGTGTTTGAGTATTTTTCTCCATATATTACACGATGTTTTATTTAACGCTACTGAAATTTGAGCCCATAGATCATAAAGATAAAGAATTTTTCGTTGTGTCCCTGTAAAAACCTATACATGCTAGATTCACCAAAAGGCTTATAGTTAGTGCAACAGTGATTTATAATATTCATATAAATTTTCAGCTCAATTGAATGAGGCATTTAGATGCTATCGCACTTTTAAAAATTTGGTCCCATTGGCCACAATGATAACGAATTTTTCTTTGTGTCCCTGTAAAAAAACTGTAACTGATAGATTCACCAAAATCTATATAGTTGGTGCAGCTCTGACCTATAACATGTGTACAAATTGTTTGCTCAGATTAATAAGGCGTTTAGACGCTATCACACTTTTAAAAATTTGGCCCCATAGGCATAATGATAAAGAATTCTTCTTTGTGACCCTGTAAAAAAACTATAAGTGCTAGATTCTCCAAAATTTATACAGATTGCGTATCTGTGACCTATAATATGTGTATAAATTTTTTGCTCAATTGAATAAGGCGTTTAGATGCTATCGTACTTTTAAGATTTTGGTCCCATAGGACATAATGATAAAGAATTTTTCTTTGTGTCCCTGTAAAAAAACTATAAGTGCTAGATTCACCAAAATCTATAGGGTTCGTACTATGGTGACTTACAATATACGTACCAACTTTCAGCTTATTCGAACTAAGCGTTTAGACGCTAGCGTGTTCACTCACAGACATACACACATACACACACACATACATATATCATCGTAAAAATAGTGGAAACGGACTCAGGGGACCTCGAAACGTATAGAAACATCAAAATCTCACATTCGGATTTTTGACATGATTACAATACTTTCCTCACTATAGTGTTCGGAAAGTAATTAGTGAAGAGTGAGCACAATAGTTCACTTTTACATTTTTATTTATTTATTTATTTTAACAAAAGTGAAAAAGCAACATATTTGAAAAAAAAAATAGCAAACAATCTTTAAAAATCTTTTTTTGTGTAATTTTTTTATGTTAGTTTTTTCAATGCATTTGAAAATTAAAAAATAAGTTGTGTGCATTCACAAAGTAGATCACTGTGCCCCATTCCTGGGTTACTACGGACCAACATCCCCCTTACCCCCCCCCCCTAAAATCACACTTTATAATATTTTTCTAATCTAAAGAACATAGAAACATTTTCATTAAATAAAATTATACAAATTTAAAGAAAAATAAAACAAATACGAAATCAAATCAAGGTAAGAAAGGAAAATTATTAAATGAAAATTAAACAATTGAAGTTATTGAATGTTAGAAATTTGTTAAAGAAATACTTAATGACATGTTTCAAAAACTCATTCTAGAATTTCCTGAAAATTAGATAGAATCATTAACTTATTTCTTCATAAGTTTGGATTTTAGTCTTTATAAATAAGTTAATAGCGACAATAGTAATATTTTAATTATTTATATATTTATTATTATCAAATACCATTTTTTTGTTCTTCGTTATTATTACTATTATATTCAGATTTTTTTTGTAATACATATGTTAATAATTTCAATTATTTACTTTCAGAAATTTAATAATTTTCATAATTTTATTATAATTTTTAGATAGTTTTCAATTTTATTAATTATGTACCGACATTAATATGCTACATTATATTTGTATATATAAATTTAATTAAAATAAATTATTAAATCTACATTTTGGCACATTTGAGGTAGAACCGATTTACTCTACATAAAAGCACAGCAAATTACTCTATTAATATTATATATGACTTATCGATATGCAAGTATTTTTTATAAATATAAAAACAACAATATCTGACTATTATAAAACAACTTTTGAATACATTTAGTCAGATTTCAGGTTTGATTAAAAAAAAAAAAATTGAAGATGGAAAAGTTACTTTGTGTAGGTCTAAATATAAAATTTGCGTAAAATAGTTATTTTAACTTTTCTTCGTGTACTTTTTCGTTTTATACAACTAGTACCACCATCAATTTCATATGCACTAAACGAGTTGAGTATAGGTAGATTCAAATGGAGGTAGTCCGTTATGCTCCAGTCTCCTCTTTATTATTGGGCCGCGGTAGCCCAGTCGGTAGAGCGCCGGGCTCGTAATTGGAAGATTGCGGGTTCGGTATTCGAGCCGGCCAAAGACCGTCGTGTACACTAATGGTGGCTGGTGCACATAAAATCTGTCGTGGCCGCTAAGTCCTCCATGTTCCCATCAAAATTATACCTCTGGGGGTTACCGAAGCTGGGGAGCCATCCTCTCCGTGTAGGATCAAAATTGTGATGGCATGTCTCCGGAACACCTCAAGGGGTGAATCCCAGACCATCGCCAATTGTCCATTGCGCAGCACTAATGCAACGTAAAACCCAATCAACCAACCTCTTTATTATTCTTCGACCACATTTGATGAAACCGTGGAAGCATCTGCGCAAGTGCTAAGTCAAAGAGTCCAATGCTAAAATAGGGGTGACAGTCATCTGACTCAGGGAAAATGAGCAATAACAAAGCGCGGAATTACGGATGTTTTCCAAATTTCAAACTGTCGGACAAGCTGGCATCCCTCCAACATTTTGGACGCATCCTCACTGCTAGTTTTAGGATATGTGGCTTAACTATATATAAAACCTTATTTTTAATAAACTTCCTTTCAGTCACTTTACAATAATTTAAATGGATATGCAATTTAGTTTATTCCATTCATATTCTGTCTCTTATTGCATTAATGTATCATATTTCTATTTTTTAGATGAAAAAGAATATTTTCAACTGGGACCTGTTTCTAAGAGCAACCGAAATACATTTTCAGCTATTCTAGAAACAAACAAACCGTTGGATAGGGAAGATCCTGAAATTCTTGCTAATGGGGGACTTTATATATTTCGAATAAAGGTTTGAGAATTTTTCTTTAAATTAAATACAATATCATTTTTAACAGATAATACGAGGGCTGTCCGTAAAGTGTCTGGATTTAATTTATAACTAAAAAAATATAATGGATATACATACTTCAGTTTAATCCCCTTCAAGGTATCGTCTTAGCCCAACGTTGTTGCCACTCTTGGAAGCAGGATTGGAAGTCGTTCATTTGGAATAATCAACAGCTGTTCTGTCGCTTCTTGTTTGATGGTCGTCACATCCTCAAACCGTCGTCCTTTAAGCGTTTTCTTTAGCTTTGGAAATGCGAAATTTTTTAACCAAACATGGCATTGTTCAAATTGCCAAAGTTTGGCACCAAACATGTCACCGTTCAATTCGCTTAAAGGACGACGGTTTGAGGATGTGACGACCATCAAACAAAAAGCGGTCGAACAGCTGTTGGCCATTCCAAAGAACGACTTCCAATCCTGCTTCCAAGAGTGGCAACAACGTTGGGCTAAGTGTGTTGCTTTTCAAGGAATATACTTTGAAGGGGATTAAACTGAAGTATGTATATCCATTACATTTTTTTAGTTATAAATTAAATCCGGATACTTTACGGACAGCCCTCGTACATGTTTATTTTGAATTATACGAGTTAAAACTTTATTTCCTGCATAAAAACAGTCATTAAACATATATTTCTCTCATTTTATTTTCCATTCTACTTCTTAGATGTCATGTGGCTAATTATATCACGTTTATAACAAGTGAAATCTAAATTTATAAGCTCCCCCATCGACCTTGAATTGAATTAAATATTATTTTCTATAAAATCTGTAAATTTTAGTTGAAAAAATGTTAATTCACAAATTATAAAAAGTCGACAATAAAATATCATTTTTCTGTAAACACTCAAATTTTGAACTGGATTCAGAGACTTTTTGGACTGTTAATTCATACTATTTTTAGCCAATTTTTAATTTTTGTCAAATTCAGTTTAAAAATCTGATATTGAAAAAAAAAAAAAAAAAAAAAAAAAAAAAAAAAAAAAAATCTGGAGTGACTCCACTTGACTTTCCAAACATTGCGTAATTAACAGTTTTGTAGATAAAGTAAAGAAAGAGGAGTTGTTAACAAACAAAAGAGAGAAAACCATAATAGAGTGTTTGAGTATTTTTCTCCATATATTATACAATGTTTTATTTAACGCTACTGAACTTTGAGCCTATGGATCATAATGATAAAGAATTTTTCGTTGTGTCCCTGTAAAAACCTATAAATGCTAGATTCACCAAAATGCTTATAGTTAGTGCAACAGTGATTTATAATATTCATATAAATTTTCAGCTCAATTGAATGAGGCGTTTAGATGCTATCGCACTTTTAAAAGTTTGGTCCCATAGGCCATAATGATAAAGAATTTTTCTTTGTGCCCCTGTAAAAAACTGTAAGTGCTAAATTCACCAAAATCTATACAGTTGGTGCAACTGTGACCTATAATATGTGTACAAATTTTTTGATCAAATTAGTAAGGCGTTTAGACGCTATCACGCTGTTAAAAATTTGGCCCCATAGGCTATAATGATAAAGAATTTTTTTTTGTGCCTGTGAAAAAACTGCAAGAGTTAAATTCACCAAAATCTATACAGTTCGTGCAACTATGGCCAATAACATGTGTACAAATTTTTTGCTCAGATTAATAAAGCATTTAGAGGCTATCGCACTTTTAAATATTTGGCCCCATAGGCCATAATGATAAAGAATTTTTCCTGGTGTCCCTGTAAAAAAACTATAAGTACTAGATTCACCATAATCAATAGGGTTCGTACTATGGTGACTTACAATATACGTACCAACTTTCAGCTTATTCGAATAAAGCGTTTAGACGCTAGCGTGTTCACTCACACACATACACACATATATACACACACACACATACATATATCATCGTAAAACTAGTGAAAACGGACTCAGGGAACCTCGAAACGTATAGAAACATCAAAATCTCAAATTCGGATTTTTGACATGATTACAATACTTTCTTCACTATAGTGTTCGGAAAGTAAAAAAAATTATAATCCAATCCAAAAACCATATAACTTGAGTTGGAAATTTAACAGTTCACTCATTTATTTTTTATTTTATTTTATATACAAAGTCGCCTACGGAAAAACAAAATCATTAATTTTAACAATATTTTAAAATTTAAAAATATCAAAAAGTGATGTTAACAAATATTAAAAAACATTGGCTAATATTACAAAATGTCAAAATATAATACCTATATGAATATTTTTCAATGGATATCTCCTTATATTATTAAAATCTGTGCACATCTGTCTGTCTGTCTGTCTGTCTGTGAGAAATGCCTTGTCATAGCTAAAGCTCCGGCGCTAATGGTCGCAGCGCTTCGAAACCGGTGTCGACAGACGCAGATTTTCTTCATCTCGACATCGCGATAATTCGCTAAGCGATGCGACCCTAATTAGCGGAGATATTAATTAAAACGTCGACCCATATCTACCGAAAAATGACCCAGAATTCATGATTAAATGCTTAAAAAGCGACATTTTTACGGAAAAAGTGGAAAATAAATTAGAAATATCAGTCGTATCGTTACAAATAAGATATCAAATGAAAGGTCCGATTTTTCTGAATCCGACGGTTTAAAAAGCTTATCTATAGGGCAATTAGATTTTTTAAAATTAACTAAAGTATGAAAAAAAAGGTGGCAACAAATCACAACACTTCTATTAATTTCGCAATAGACGTATTTCGGTTACCATGGCGCCGGGCGAAAGAATAAATAGATTTTACTTCCAGCTTTACTGATTTTGTACTGGAAATAAAAATTGCAAATTTCAAAATGCTTTAATTTTCTTCAAAATTAATTCAAACTTGCTACAAACTTTTAACATCACAAGACGAAGTTCCAGTTCAAATATCATCGGGTTTCGAGAATAAATAAAAAATGTACAATTTAATTGCAAATTAAATGTTATTATAATACGCGTATTTCAAATTTTAACTATGATTAAATTATTTTTAGTACATCATTCGAAAGATATTTTAAAGTACTTTTATATTATCGAAAGCGGGATTCAATATTTCGCTTCATTTACATGTTTTGAGGTCTCCTGAATCGGTTTTCTTTTGTATCTGAGCTACTAATTAAAATAATTCCATAAGTAATACATCATAAGATAGCTTTGTTGGTTTGAAATCGAACAGTAGATTACAGAAATTTCTACCGCCAGATGGCGCTGTAATATTTTAAAATTTCAATATTTCAATTTCTAATTATGATTAAATTGTTTTTAATACATCATTCGAAAGATATATTAAAGTTCTTTTATATTATCGAAAGTTATAACCAGATTTGCACGTTTTGAGGTGTCCTGATTAGGTTTTCTTTTGCATCTCAGCTAATTCAGTTAGACCGTTCAAAATTGGTATATGTAGGTTAATTAGGAAGGGATGAAAGGGTGGGGAAGATATAGGCGTGCACCGCGCGCACGGGACAGCGCTGCCGAAGGCAGTGGGGACCCGGTCCGACTTTTTAACCGATGAGAAATGATTTTTTTTTTCATTTTCTTTTCTTAAGAATAAAAATTTGATTTGAGAAGGAATATGTGCGCGTAGCGCGCGTATACCTTCACACGTGCGTGCGCAGCGCGCATGGGTCTGCGCTGCCGAAGGCAGTGGGGACCCGGTGTGAGTTTTTACCCGATCAGAATTTTTTTTTTTTTTTTGAGTGGGGGGCACGGAGGGTCAGGGAAGGAATACGCGCATGCAGCGCGCACGGGGCAGCGCTGCCGAAGGCAGTGGGGACCCGGGCCGACTTTTTACCCAATCAGAAATATATATTTTTTTTTTTTTTTTTTTTTATTTCTTTTCTTAACACTAAAAGTTACTGTTAGTGATTCATTAATTTTAGTGATTCATTTGAAAATACTGACCCGCTAGCGGGCGAAGCTCGCTAGTCATTTAATATTTGCTGTTATTACTTTTTGATATTGGCCAATATTACCGTGCTATGTGGGAGGTTATTCATTAAATATTTCAACATTATGAATTAGAAGTCTGCTTTTTCTTTTCCGTAGATTTTATTTAAATGACCTTATTAAGTAGATGAAATGTTGTTGAATAATTTAAAAAAGCATTTTTATATGTTTAGAATTTTTATTTTATTGTATCTCTATATTATAATGTACAATAAGAAAAATTTTAAGTGTAAACATTAATTTTGTCAACATAACATTTAATTATGTTAATTTTTATTAATACAGGCAGTTGAATTGGTTGATGATTTGCCTGCCGGTGACTCTACAACAGCTAACATTACTATAGTTGTTGGTGACCTAAATGATCAACCCCCACTATTTAATGAGAGAGAATTCAATGTTACAATCTCTGAAGACATTGGTACTAATATTCCACTGCCAGATCTAAACATAGTTGTAACTGACAGAGATGTTGTAAGTACAATCTTGTTAAATCAAAATACAATGAAAACTTGATGTGACATGTTTCAATATACCATGCAGTCAAATATAATATAATATAATAGCAAATATGTCAGCGCAAAAAGAAAATTTATGATCGATTGTTGTTAAGAACTTCTAATAAAATGCAGTTATTAATAATGTTGGTTGTGCTTTGTCCCCCAAAATTACATTTTATCAAGTTTTTGCAATAGGTATTTATTTTTGATAAATAAAATTATTCATTGATAAAAATTAATGAATTGATAGAGGTTTCTTTTAAAATATCATGGAAAATGTAAAAATATTAAATACTTGTTATAAATTATATTTTAAGTTTTACTTTAACCTGTTAACGGGGAACAAACTATTGTTCAACTTATTTCACAATGGGGACTTTTTTCTTTGCAATGAAAAATAAGATCACCTCACCTTAAGTAAAGAAAGGAGGGGGGGGGCATTTCTAACTTATTGATTGCATTTATTTTGAAAAAATATATATATAATATTTAATATATAAAATATATGAAATATTTTCAACGTACATACTTGTCAACGTTGAAAGATCAAAATTAGGGAGATACTATAATTGTCATTTTATGGCGTAGATAACATTGACAGGTTTTTGACATATTCCAGTTTTTAAGAGTGTAATCCATGGTTTAAACTGTCAAAAAATCTATATGCATAGATTAAATTTAATCTGTAATTATTATTTAAATATAGTGCTATATCATGAAATGCAAGAAAATGTTTTTCAACAAAAGCGGAAATCTTGTTTAAAAACATTAAGATTTGTTGAAGTTTTTGAAAAATTATTTATACAACTTTAAAATGCTCGGGGAAAAAAGGTAGAAACGTATAAGGTATGGGGATAAGGGAAAGTGGGAGACATTAAGTTTCAAACATTGCATCTGAGAAATGGCTTTCATTGTTAAGAAGGTGATTAGTATATTATATTAACAATAGCATAACTCAAACAAGTATGGCTTCCCTAAAATTTTTATTCAGCTTTTCTTGATATGTTAGATTGATTTATCGTGATATGGTTGTAAATTGTATTGTGCAATTACCAAGGAGTTTATTTCATATAGTATAGCTTAAACAAATCTATCTCAACCAAATTATTGATTCAACTTCTCTCTATCTCTCAGATTTTATTTATCACAATATAGTTGTAAATTATTTTGTACAATTACAATAAAGTGTATTAATATGTATATATTTATCCTTTTCTGTTTTCTTTTTTCCAGGGGGAAAATGCTAATTTTTCTCTTGTATTGGAAAATGTTTTAAATTCTGATGGAATATTTGCTGTGTTTCCAGTTGTTGGTATTGGCAGAACACCTGTAATAATTAGAATAATTGATTCTAGCAAACTAGATTTTGAAGATCCTGATCAGCGTCTTTTCATTTTCAGAGTAAACAATTTATTATGTGCTCCAGTTTATTTTTCTTTTATTTGAGAATTTTTATTTTTATTTATGATTATTATTATTATTATTATGGAAAAATTAAAAAAACATATTATTGAACTAAAAGGAATTGGCAGTTTTAATGCACTGATATATTTTCAAAATTTTATGTATCCCTTTTATTTTCTTTATTATTATTATCATTATTATTGCATGTAAATCTTGAAATTAAACTAAAAGACTTCCATAAAAAAAATAATAAAAATAAATAAATAAAAATAAAAATTCGTTTGATTTTTTAAAATATATATTATTAATATAGATGTACAGTCGGTAACAAAAGTGTCCGAACACTAGCAAAAATTCCTATGTAAAAAAAGTACACTTCACACGGTTCTGTTAAATAAATCTTTATCGAATCATGTTCTTAGACTGACTAAGAAGAAGATTCAACAAGGATTTATTTAACAAAACCGTATAAGAGTACTTTTTTTTACATAGGAATTTTTGCTAGTGTTCGGACACGTACTCAACTCGATTCTCAAACTCTTTGCAATGTTCCATGCGATATTCTAGTTTGAATGAATGCTGTTTACTATTTTTATTTAGAATTTGTTATTTTTCTCGTATTTAAGGTTTAATATTCTATTTCTTACTTGTATTTAAATTCATTGTTGATATTTTTGTTAATTGGGCAATAATAGTGATTTTACATGATCTCTCGTTATTTCAAAAACGACTTTCATTATTTTATCCTACAGCTACAGTTGCCCTTGTTTGCCTGTTTTTTTTTTTTTTTTTTTTTTTTTTTTTAAGTTTTAAAGTTATTTTTTTCTCATTTCTTAATTTGATTATGCTTTTTTCATTATGTAATATTTAGTTGATACATTGTTATTTATAATCTTTGACAATGTCAGGCAAAAATTTTCCTTTCTAGTTTTTTATCCTTTTATTGCTAAAATATTTTATAATTTTATATATGCATACATATGTGTTACACCTGTAAAGTAGCAGTCATAGGCACACAAAAAAGACATTGTTACTATATACAATTTTGTTTCAATTAGTTCTAAACTTAAGTAAAAATATTTTAAAGCTCTAAAAATTATGCTTGTATTCCAAAGAGGTAAATGATTTTATAGTTATTTTAAGTCGTAATGGTTAAGTTCAAGACTGTTTTTTTTTTTTTTTTTTTTTTTTTTTTTTTTTTTTCAAAATTTATATTTTAATTTAGTTTTTTTTTTTTTTTTTTTTTTTTTTTTTTTAATGTGAGGAATTTTTGCATTTTATGAAATGCTTCTTAAATTATTGATTTATTTTTAAAAATAAAAGGATTTACACATTCATTTTATTATTATTATTATTATTATTATTATTATTATCATTACAAATGCATTCAAAAATTTGGAGCATTCTTAAAAATATATAATACACTGACAAAAAAAAATTAAATAAATAAAGGATATTGATGTTTTGGATCAATATTCAGGATAGAATGGAATTTTCATGACTGATATATCTGTACTGATAAGTATAAAGGATTTAAGTCCATATTCTTGATTTTTCAGGAGACGAAAAATAAAGTTAAACTAACTAAAAACTAATCAGAAGAATTGATTAGGAAAAATGGATTAGGTTGATTTATACCATTTATTCCGTTCAGTGATTATCAATCTTCATTTAATATAGGGAAAAAATTGAATTAAATATTTTATACAAAGATTAATGCTAAATTTCTGACTTGAATCTTTTTTTACCAATGGATTTTCTCAAAGACTAAATGACATGGATTTGAATCATTCATACCAATCGATAGAGAATTTTTTTCTGGGTCTGACTATATACTTAACTCAAAATCGACATTTTTGGACTTAAATCCTTTATACTTATCAGTACAGATATTATCCACAGACATGTGCCATAAGAAATTAAGTCACATATAGATAAAAAAAGAAATGCATTTTTTTTTTTTTTTTTTTTGCTTAGATTAAGTACAAAATGATAAATACATAATTTGTGTATTTGAGAAAAACAGTCAAATATGCATAAGTTCTTTACAAAAAATCCATTTTAATAGTGATTCCCTGGATGGACAGCAATCATTTATTATGCATGGAATCTGTCAGAAAGGGGTTGGTGTGATCCATTCCACTCCTGAAGAATAGCTTCCAAAAGTGGAAGGGGAAGAGGCAGGCAGCAACTTGTCTGCCTAGTAAAATCCAAAATTGTTTTGGATTCATGTCAGAAGAACATGCTAACCAAACCATCCAAATAATTCCTTTTTATTGTAAAGAAAACTGCCTATCATCTGAATACAATGTCTCCTGCAATTGTTTTTCATAAAATGAAATTATCTTCTGTTGCTCCAGTATAAGGAACTGTATCCATTATTCAGTTTCTTCTTGTTGTCGGCTTTAATTATTGGTCCTCATTTGACATTGTTGCTGTAGACCTCAGACCTGTATATTTGCGACATTCAAAAAATGATTCTAGATCCTGGTAATTACACTTTATCATACTCTCATGGAATCCGCAACCATAGCCTCCTAAACTAAATGCCTGTCACGTAGCTTGGAAACTTGCCAACAGTTGAAGCGGTAGACAGCGCCACCTGGTATAGATTGCGCGTCTTTTTTATTCAACTGTCACCAATAATTTTAAGAAGTGATATATGATATATATAATCAACGTTTCTTCGATTGTATTCGCCTTTTATTTATGTCATATCCCACTTTAAAAAAATTTTGGTGGCTGTTGAATAAAAAAGTCGTGCAATCTGTACCAGGTGGCGCTGTCTACCGCTTCAACTGTTGCCAAGTTTCCGAGTTACGCAACAGGCATCTAGTTTAGGAGGCTATTCCGCAACTATGGCTTGTGCTTGGCCTCCTCTTAAATGATCAATGATTCTCCAGACTTCTGATTCAGATAATTGATTTCATTAAGACATCCCCCTCACTGATACCAAGTGGCCTAAGCTAGCCAATAATTTCTATTTATTTTTTCAATTAAGTACACCAATAGCTCATTTTCATTTGCTATTGCTCACACGTAATTTTTGACATCACACAAACTTTGCATATTTCAATTTTACATTTTCCGACATTTTAACATTATGTTTTCATTTTGCTAATAAAAATTATGATTATTATTATTATCAGAAAACTTACAGTATGCTTTAAATTTTTTGCAGTATATTTTTTTTTAATTGTTGTTTCATAAATATTTTACCCCTTTACTATGTGACAGCCATTTGTAGAAATTCATAAAATAATTTAAAATACTTAATAACTCTGTTGTCATGTTAGTATGGTAGGTGTCTTCATTATTATTATTATTTTCTTATTTTAAAGTAATTTTGCGTTCTCTTTCCCCCATCTCTGACACTGTATCTTCATTTTAGATAAATGCTGTACAAGATGGCATTGTAAGTGATTCTGCAATTGTTACAGTTGTTTTGACTGATGCCAATGATAATGCACCTGTTTTCGATAATGATCAATATATTTTACAAATTCCAGAAGATGCTCCACCTGGTACAAACATATTTACCTTGGTTGTAAGTATATTTTTTTAATTCGTAAATACTTCTTGAATAATTCTTTAGACTTGAAAAGAAGCTTGCAATCTGCACAGCAAAGTTGTTTCATATTCAGGATCAATCCAAGCAAAAATTGAAGCCTAGCTGCCTCTTCAGTAAATTTCACTTCATAAGAAGGGCCTCTCATAAAATTCACATCTGTAAAATGGCCTCCTTCATAAAATCCAGAATCATAAAAATGGGCCTTTTATAAAATTTTGTTGTACAAAAACTATCCTTTTATTAAAAAAAAGTTAAGTACTATTTCAAATTACTGCCTATAATTGGTTCAGTAGAACACTATTAACTTGACATTAAACATTACATAGAAAAGGCTGATAAAATGGTTTGTTTTAAGCAATATTTATTTATTTATTATTATTATTATTATTTTATTTTATTATTTATTTTTATTTTATTTTATTTATTTATTTATTTTATTTATTTATTTATTATTTATTTATTTATTTTTATTTTTTGCAAGGGCCATACAAATTATTTCATGCTCATCAATTTTATTCATACCAGTTTATGCAAATGAAAATAATGGAATTGATTTTGCCTCTGAAAATTCTTTGACTTTTCAATAATTACACAGGTCGACATGTAAAATTTTTATTTTATAATTTTGGCTGATCTTTACGTTTTTTAGTGTGCTGAAACCGAAAATGAAGCCAGTTTTTCTCTATCACGTATAGATTTTTGTCAATACAGGGTGCCTGCCTATACAATTTCTTCCATTATTCTTCCACCAAGATAATTAAATGATAAGTTTTATAGTATGTTTCCATGATTAATTAATCATGGATGCCTATTGTTGTAATTGTGAAGTACGAGTGCGACTTAAAACCATATCAACCAACCAACCATCCGATTGTTATGATGGTATATGTAAGAAATCGTGTCGGTAAACACCCTGTATTGACAAAAATATATACGTGATAGAGAAAAATGGGCTGCATTATCGCTTTCAGTATATCAAAAAACATAAAGATCAGCTGAAATCATCAAATCAAATTTTGTCAACTTCATTTTTGTAAGCCTGTGTTATTGTCTAACTTTTCTGTAGTTTTGTCAGTAATGCAAGAAAATAAACTTTTTAGGTAATTTAAGATTTTTCATCTTAATTATTCAAACAAAACCAAAAGATCTGTAATGCTTACAAACAGTTCTTGACATTTCTGTTATGTAAATTGGAACAGTAGCTAAAAAATGCTCCACTCTCATTAAATTTAAAATTCAATTGATTAATTTCTTAGCAGATATTTTAGTAATTAAATTATTTTATATATTAACTTTAACAAATTACTAATTTATTGTTTTATTTAACTTTTTTTTCAAAGGGAAAAAACAAATAATAATTTTTTTAATTACATAAATTTACAAAGATTCCAGATGTATTTGAGATAAAATGCAATATGATTTAAATGTACATCTAAAAATTAAAAAATATATTAATTATTTTTGAAAAATATAAGTTACTACCATAATTTATATTATGTTGTCTTTGAAAATTCTTTTACCATTTACAGAAATAATATTTTGAAACACATTGAACTAATGATTTATTAATATTGCCCAAAACATGTAAACCTATTAAAAATATTTTAAAGTGAGATTAAATGGACTCTTCCCACCTGACGTCAGAGGTCACATGATAGAGGAAAAACAAATAGCAGACGAAGTCTTGTTTATCTAGAGCGATTGCTGAAATAACATATTTTCTATTCTTATTTTTCATCAATCGTATTTAATCTGTGTTATTTTTTATACATCATCATTTTTAATCCATTTTATATCATTATTCATCATCTTTTGTTTGTTGTATACATTTACAATCATCATTTAGTTTATACCTGTTATTGATGTTCATGAAGACCATGTTTAAATACTCTGATTTTTCGTACTTAAATCAGTGACAGTGCAATATCGTACTGCGTAAATCCATTTACGCAGTACAGTAACTAAGTTAATTAACTTGTTGTAACACCTTTATGCAATTAAATTAAATGAAAACATTTTAAAATTTCAATTTATAATCCGTAAACATTCCACAAGAAGCTATTATTTATTGCTAGATCAGTTAATGTTACAGTTACACTACAATACACAAAAATCGATTCTTACAGGTAAAAATAAATAAACACATAAAATGTTTTTTAAAAATTATTAAATTTACAAATACAATTATTCTACTGTTTACAAATGCACAATATTACTTTTATTTTTATTTATTTATTTTTTTTTTTAATATTAACACTTTTGTTCTTAAGAACAATATTTAATTGAATTCGAGTCTCAGAATTCGATTATTCGTTTTCCTCTATCACGTGATTGAGCAGACGACGGTGGGAAGAGCCCATTGGTTTTGATTATTATATAAAAGTTCAATAAATTAAAAATTAACATTATTAAAATGAATGATAGTTACCGATGATTTATGTTTCAGGCCTTTGATGAAGACAGTGGAAACTTTGGAAAAGTGAAATATGCATTGAAAGGCTTTGGATCTGATAAGTAAGATGACTTTATTACCATGTTTTTATTAACTCGCTTTCTTGTTTGTTTGTTCGGTACAAGTCTTGCAATCAATTCTTAACTAACTTAACAACTAGCTAGACATTTGAAACTTTTAGAATAGCTCAGAATACGATGACAACGCAATACCTCGAAGCCCTATTTTTTAATTTTTGATTAGCTTTATTTTAATTGACGAAAATATAAAAATAATAACCTCCTAATAGCTTTAAAATTAGCCATTTAAATATAAGCTATAATTTAATTGTTGCCAAAAAAAATTTACGAGTTCATTTTCTTTCAACATAAAAATAAATGCATTTAATTAAAAGTGAATGTTAAAAAATTATAAAAAATTAAATTAGGCAACTCATAAAAACTGACGTCATACACATTGATAAAGTTCTAATGTAGTTCATGATGCTAGTATATGTTGTTCTATAAAGATTAATATTTTATTTTTAAAACCACCTATATTATTATTATTATTATTAATTATTAGTTGACTGAACTGAGTCCGCCTGCTTAAATATTGCTTATATTATTTTTTATCCTCGCATATTTTCTCTCTATCGTAAAAAAGTTGTAAGAAATTATGCACCTCGCAAAAATTGACGTCATTCTTACTTTAAAAATTTTATACACATTGATAAAGGGCTAATATAGCTCTGTAGCTATGATTCAACAGAAAATTTAAAAACATGGTATATAAAAAGTTTTTTTAAATCTTATAATTATTTTATTTTAATTATATATAAGCATTGACATCATCAATGTCTTTTAGTATACTTTAAATATGCTTTAAATTTTGATACAAGATGTATCAAAAAGAATTATCTGATTTTGAATGATATTTTTTAATGGAAAGATATTCAAATAATGAGACAAAATGGTAAAATACTTATAATGTACACGTTGTATCCATGGCATTATGAATGTTCTGTGTGCGATATCTGTCCATCTCCAGCAGCGCACATAACTTCAAGACGATAGCTAAATTCTTCCAATGCTTTCCACAAAGTGATGTTATGAGTGTGAAAAGTAATCTTATGCAAAATGCTTTTGTAGGTAACGGTGATACATGATGAATTGTACTATGGTTACCTACAAACAGGGCCTGATTACCCAAAAGACTCGGGAAGCACAAGCTTCCTCTCTAAAATTTAAGAGGGGCCCCTAAAATCACTAAAAACAGGGTCTTGAATTTTCTGTTTTATATTTTCACACTGAGATTGAATTTTTCTAAGAAAATTCGGCTAAAGCAAGATAAAATACTCACTATTTCGGGAAAAATCTATTATTTAACCTCAAAAATCTGAATGTTCTTAATTAAAAAGTTATACGATTTTAATGTTGTGTGTAGAAACCACCCAGATATATGAATGGAAAAAAAAAAAACTATAAATACACACTAACTTTTGGTCTATAGCATTTTTATATTACAATATGTAACAGGAAAACAAGATTTTCTGAAATGAAAGAGGGCCCCGAAATGATACTAAGCTTCTGCTTGCTTCAAAGCTTAATCGGGCCCTACCTACAAACATCGAGGACCTGAAACATATGTTATTAAAAGCAGTGGCATCCATCAGTACCATTACCTTGCATAAAGTGTCAGAAGAATTCAGCTGTTATCTTGATGTTATACATGCTACTGGAGCTAAATACATAGAATGTTAACTTTTTCTCTGAATTATAACTTAGTTGGTTTTAAAAGTATAGGTATATGGTTTTTACTAAAGGCCTTGTGGGATGAAAAACTTTCTAAATGACCAAATTTGCCTAAAAAAGTTGTATAAAAATTTAAAAAGTGTAACTTTTTGAAAATTAACAAGCGGAGGTTTGTTTTTTCTTATTTTCTATCTTATTTTAACTATTTGATGAAACTACCATTGGGATACCATTGATGAAACTTCAATACATGGAGTTTTTTGCAGTGTTTTCCAATATTTTTACTTGTTTCCATTAAAAAATATTATGGATCAAATTCAGGTCATTCTTTTTTATGTACTCTGTATATTAAGTCATAGATTAATTTTATATGTAAATAATCATATATGGCAAAAGATAAAAATAAAAGGAAAGTAATCTTATTAATCAATGTATTTTAAAACATATATTAAATTTAAACCAAAATGTTTCTTCCCCCTTCTGAAGGTGCTCTTTTTAACATTCCCTACAGACATATTGATTTTATTTATTTCGTTATTTGATGAAACTAGTTGTTCTTGCATTTATTAACATTCCAAAACACAGATAAACTTTTAGGCCGTGTGGCATACAAAATCAGTCATGCATGCTATGAAAACTGACTATATACTCTGGTTTTAACAATGCTAAAATTCTTAAATGATTATTTCATGCAAATGTGAACAAAAAGACTATTTTTTTTACTTTTCAACTAAGTCAATTATTTTTAATTTTTCTTAGTAGAAAACGTAAAATATATCAAATAATATAATAAATTATATATAAAATTTTTTGTATATTATTAATTAAAAATGAATATTTAATTTAAAAAAGGAATAAAGAAAAGATAATACAAAATTTGTACACTTTTCATGACTGTCATACTATTAAATAATTTTTTATATATTTGTTTATTTAAATTTTAAAACTTTTTTTTTTAATTACATATCATCATATGAAATGTTTAATTATTTAAATTTTGATTTTCTTGATTATAATTAAGAAAAATTTATCATTCTGTTAAATCTATAAAATATTTTTGTATCAATTATTGTAATTTAGTGAAACATAAATATATTTATTTATGATAATATGAAACACATTTATTATGACATATTTATGTATTATTAACTTTTTAAGTGCAACTATACAGCTTTGTATTTAAAAAATCTTTTTTGTGAAGATTTTGGGAGTATTTGTTTATTTACTTTTTATTTTTAAGCAGAGTTCAATCCAGTTTTTTTTTTTTTTTTTTTTTTTTTAATGGTACCTCATTTGTCAATTTAAAAAATATATGTTTGTGAAAACTAAAAATGCCTCAGAACAATTAAATGAAATACACAAAGTAATTTATTCAATTTTGAAATGCATTTAAAATGCAATAGAAATAGAATAGTTGTAAGATAACTGTAGATGTGGGGTGAGTAAATTCCAACATAAAAGATAAGTAGGTATTTTACCATTGCATCCAAGAAATATCCAAGTTGAGGGGTATTTATCAAGTGTTCACTACAGCAAAATTCATGCAAATTCGCAGTGTACAGCTTCATTGCTGAGCAATGTTGCTAGGTCTGGCGGATTTTTTAGTCAATAGTCACCAATAACACAGGTCGACATGTAAAATTTTGATTTTACAATTTTGACTGATCTTTATGTTTTTTGGTGTGTTGAAACCGAAAATGCAGCCAGTTTTTCTCTATCATGTATAGATTTTTGTCAATATAGGGTGCCTGCCTATACAATTTCTTCCATTACTCTTCCACCAATATAATTATATAGTACAGTCGGTAACAAAAGTGTCCGAACACTACCAAAAATACCTATATAAAAAAGAACACTTAATACAGTTTCGTTAAATAAATCCTTGTCAAATCCTGTTCTTAGACTGACTAAGAACAGGATTCGACAAGGATTTATTTAACAAAACTGTATTAAGTGTTCTTTTTTATATAGGAATTTTTGCTAGTGTTCGGACACTTTTGTTACCGACTGTAAGTTTTATAGTATGTTTCCATGATTAATTAATCATAGATGTCTATTGTTGTAATTGTGAAGCACTAGTGCGACTTAAAACCATATCAACCAACCAACCAACCAACCGATTGTTATGATGGTATATGTAAGAAATCGTGTCGGTAAGCACCCTGTATTGACAAAAATCTATACGTGATAGAGAAAAATGGGCTGCATTTTCGGTTTCAGCATATCAAAAAACATAAAGATCAGTTGAAATCATCAAATCAAATTTTGTCAACTTCATTTTTAACGGTCTGTGTAATTTTGAGAAGTGATATTTGATATACATAATAGGCTATCAATCTTCGAAGTGACTAGGCAAATGTTACAATTAAAAGTTATTGGTGACTATTGAATTAAAAATCCGCCAGATCTGGAAACACTGTTGTTGATAGTTAACTTTGTGAAGGTCATCAAAAGTTGAACTTGTGAAAGTGCCTTAAAACAGCCCTAAATTTGTTTTGGGTTGACTTCTGTCAAAGTTATTTTTTAAATTATTGCATATGCTTGCATCTTGCATGCATTTTTAATAAAAATCTGTTATAAATATGTGATGAATTTTCAGATTTGAAGTTGTGGCAGATACAGGTGAAATAAAAGTCTCTGATTGCGGCAAACCTACGTGCTTAGATTATGAATCTCAGAAAAGTTATTCTCTTACCTATGAAGCTGAAGATGGAGGCGGAAAAATTACAACTGTCAACCTTTTTATGGAAATTGCTGATGTGAATGACAATTCTCCCCAGTTCTTGAAAGAAGTGTATACTCATGAAGTTCTTGAAAATACTGAAAAATTATTACCTCCCTTATTTATCAAGGTACAGACATGTCAAGTCTCCTGCTTTTGGCAGGAGTCTCCTGCATTTTACTTGTTTTTCTATGCTCCTGATTTTCCACTCATTTCTCCTGCTTTTCTGATGTAATTTTTATCTATCCCACTTAGCATAATTTATGCTTAAAATTTGTGGGATTGGGTAAAAAAATTTGAAAGAAAATTGAAATTTATCTTGCCATGCAATTTATCAAGTTCATTTTGAATGTGAATTACTACACAATGCTTTGAAACTAATTTTTGCTAAGAATAAATTTTTAACTTTCATTTTTGAATAATAAAAAATGTCTTATTATCAAAAGATTTTTTTTTTTTTTGTTAAATACCATAACTATTGAAAACTTAAAGAATTCAAATTTCATTGGAATAAAGCTGATATTTTCATTTCTTTATTATCTTTTCTTTTACAAAGATAATTAAGATTCTTATTGTTTTATATTAGGAGCAGAATGATCAAATCTGTCTATTTTCACTTAAATTTTAAACAACTGTATGTCTGAGGTTTTTTTTTTTTTTTTTTTTTTGATAGTTCGTTTTATTGCAAGAAACATATATTATTCATTTAATTTTAATACTGATGCTTTGTAAATACCTCCTAAGCTTATAAAGCTTTACTTAAAATTAAATTCGCATTATTTTACTCATTTTTCTTACAAAATTTCTTGTTGGAAAAAGTCTCGTGATTTCTGTTAAAAAATCTCCTGCTTTTTTGTCATTAGAAGTTGGCATCTCTGAAGGTATTAAAGAAATTTTTAAAATTTATAAGTGTAAATTTTGTTGTGATAATGTTTATTTATCTAGGTAACTTGGATACTGAGCTCTTGTCATTAATAGAAGACCAGAGATTAAAAATATTCTGAAAATGATAAAATATACCTTAAGAATAAAACGAAAAATTACGCTTGAGCTTTTGTAGAAATTTTAAAATGATGTTAATCTCTGAAAGATTATGACATTATTCACTTGCTGCCACTCTTATTTTCAGAAACCTATAAAAATAATTTTTGGCTCTCTTTTATTTATTTATCTGTTTTTATGTAACACCTAATTTATTTTATTTTATCAAAAACATGTATAAATCTAATGCATGTATATTTATGTTATGTCGTATGCAATTTAATTAAATTTAATTTCAATGATTAATTTGTTTGTAAAGTATATTTTCTAAAATTAAGCTCCATTGTTTAAATGTAATTATATTTCTTATCAATTACATTTCTGTACAAAAGTTACACAGTAAATTTTATGTTATATCATAAAAACTTGAAACTCTCATCATATGATAATATGGTAAAAAATGTAAAACTTGTGGCATTAAATATAGTTAACACTTCAAAATGTAAATTTATGATTATATTCATTTAAAATGTAATAAACAGTAAACAAATAACTAAGAAGAAACTTTACTATTTTACTGCTCCGTGCTGTAAATTTCCTTTTCTAAAGTTTGCAAATTACAGATGTATGAAGGCGATAAATATTAGTGCAATGGAGCATTTTTTCAAAAGCTCAATTGTATTCAGAGAATATCATTCAGTTTCAATGTGGCTCCACTTTCTGTAACTTGTATATAAAATTCCCTATAGCCGAACTTAGCATATCACCTAAAATGTTCATCACGATCATAGTCCATGATATGTTGTTCTTTAAAATCGTCAAGTTTAAAATTACACCAAGAGAATTATTACACAAACATTTTCTTGTTTACCCACACATCCAATTACATCCATAAGATATCTATAAATACGTATAAAAGTTAAAAAATGATCCAATAAACATCTATAAATATCCTACAGATATCTATTAGCACGACAAATGTTACTCTTTTTTACACCCATTAGATGTCTGTTACATATCCGATAAATCTCCAAATATCCAATAATTGGACTTGTTAGATCTAATAGATATTGAATATATCTAAATCTTATTTTGATCTAACATGCTACATCTATTAGACATTGGAAAAGGCACGTCTAAATGTCTAAATTTCGTCTATATTTAAACATCGAACAGATATCTATAATTAGTACCAGATATCCAGGGCTTTTAACAAACATTTTTTAGACATTTTGTACTTTTTAGGGATCATTTGGATGTAATTTAGGTGTCTAATGGATATATCAGTGGCTCTATGGGTATGAAAGAAGTTAGTAATATTTTTAGGACTGAGGGCCTATTAGTCTCAATCTGGGATTTTTGCGTTGTCGTTTTCGATAGTTGGACATTTGTCGAAATCATTTTTCGATAGTTAGACATTTATCGAAATCTAAAATTTATCGAAAATATAATTGAATAATTTGAAAGCGATGTTATAATTGGGAAGGAAAAAAAAAAACTAATAGTCCTGCGTCCTAAACTAAATTCTGCTTTTGCCAGAATTTCATCAAAATCTTTTTTATTATTATTATTATTATTGAAAGAAAAAGAAAAGAAAATTAATAATAATCAGTATCGCTACAAGAGATATCGAAAAAGTTTTTTTTTTTTTGATAATTTTGAATTAGGAAATAAATAGTGCGCGTGCAATAATATGAAATAAAAATAAATAAAAATATGAATTTAATGATTTGATTTTTATATAAAACACGATCGCGTGCTATCTTAAAAAGTAGATGTAAAATTTAAAGTTTAATTTTCTTGGCAACAATTATAAATTAAAATAAATAATTTAATGAAAGTTTAGACGTTAGAATTTCTAATTTTATTGATTCTTTTTTTTTTTTTTTTTTCATTTAAATATAGTGACCAGCGAAGCGGACAAAGCCTGCTAGTAAAAAATAAAAGTTTATGTTAAATGAATTTAGCCTATTTTTCACAGTGAAATTGTTAACAAAGTACAACAATGGCCGTTAAGTAATAAAAATAATTCATGGTAACACAATAAATTTCTTTAAAAAGGAATGTTTTAACTGTGAATGCATTGACGTTTTTCTTATTTTATTTATTTATTTATTTATTTTCACTAGATATTTTTATGAATGTTTTCAATTATTAAAATTTAAACTAAATTATGAAAACTTACAATAAGATCAAACATTCTTATGATTGATATATGCATATTATTTTAACGTGTAATTCATATTCTAACAATTTTATTTGTTGTTTTCAATTAGCTTTATTGTTTTCACCCTATTTATATCAAATTTGTCAACAGGCTACAGATGCAGATGGTCCTACCCAAGGAAATGGCAAAGTAACCTATAGCATCTTATCTAGTGAATTGCTGGATCCTAACGCCATTCTCATTGATTCTGAAACTGGAGAAGTTTCTCTTCAACGTCCACTAAAACACTCTGAGACTCCTAATAGAAATGGCCTTGTCTCTATTGTTATTCAAGCGAGAGATGACGGAAATCCTCCTTTATTCTCAACTGCTAAATTAATATTGAAAGTCAAAGTAAGTAATTTAAGATTTTTTTTTTTTTTTTTTTTTTTTTTTTTTTAATTGTTTCTTTTAACTGCAATTGTTCATTATACAACATTTTAAACTATGTTATTTGCATATTTCAAATTGTGTTTCAAACTATTTTGTTTATTACTTACAAAACTTCGAATAAACACCATAAAATACAGTAAACTCGCAACTATTGTTTTGGATCGCCTTTCGTGCTTACTTCGTTCGCCTGTGCTCTTTCGACCCGAAACAATTGTTGCGGGTTTATTGCATTTTATAGTGTTTATTCAAAGTTTTGTAAGTAATAATTTACAACGCCAGTTCTGTGGTGCTTTCTTATTTATTTTGTTTATAACTTTTTACTTGTTTCATGCTTTCATTTAACTTGTTTCATAATTTCATTTAATTGTCTGGGTCAAATCTTGCTGTCAGTTTTTAAAACCCTTCCACCGAACCGATTTTGCTCAAATAAAGAGCTTATTGGATAGAGATGTTATATGAAAATTTAGTAAATCTGAGAAGTTAAATAGTAAAGAGATAATGGATTAGCTGAAAACCATGTAAGTAACAGTTTTCTGTGTTGATAAAGGCATTATTAGAAAACTTTGAAGTACCAGAAATTGTTTGATATTCAAGAGAAAATAAGATCTTTTACCCAGAAATATCTTTTTTTTTTTTTTTTTTTTTTTTTTTTTCAAAAATATTATTTAACATGTTTAGGGTATCGACAATCAAGAAAAATACGGAAATCATGGAAAAATCAGGGAACTTTAGCAATCTGGAAATATCAGTGAATTTTATAAAACGTCACAAAAATCATGGAACTTTTCATTTTTGCCTTGCAAAGATGACTGAAAAATCGCCAAACAGGTGATATTTTAGCCAAGATTGCACATGATTGGTAGCTTTCTGATTGAATCTCATCCAGTTAACGTAAAAAAAACCCTCCTGATTTATCTTATTATTAAATATTCTTCATGCAACAACTTGAAGATTAATTTTATGTTCTGGTGTTAATATATTGCGAAATAAGAAGATTTAAATTTTAACGTTTTGACTATTTCTCCCAAATTTGAACTTTTCATCTGTATTCTATTCTTCCTTTTATGCATATTAACAAATTCCCAAGAAAAAAAAAAGTTGAGGTATTTTTACCCATCACTATAATTTTTGAATTGCCATGGTTAGGTAATAGAAATCATGGAAATCTGTCAAAATGAGTCAGGATTGATGATGTCAGGATGAGTCAGGTAAATCAGGTAACTTTTTTGTGAATCTCTGTATCCACACTAATGTTTATCCACTCAACTCTTCAAATGTTGAGTATAAGTTCAGTACATAGTTGATGACAATACAATATGCAAGAATTTTCAGAGATCTATCTTACTAAGGTAAAAAATATGTCAGTCTGTGTGTAAATTTCCATTATTTTTTAATCCCTTAAAAAAACCGATTTTGCATAGAAATCCATAATCGATGATAATAATGCAATACACCAGTACTTTTAGGAATCTATTTTACTAAGGGCAAGTTCAGGGACAAAAATCGGTCTTCGTGTGTCAAATCTTGCAATTCTATTTTAATTCATATCTTATGAACCAATTTTGCTCAACTTTTACATAGGAGTATATCGTGGATAAAAATGCAATATGGAAGTTTTTTCCTAGCTCTATGCAATCAGGGGCAGGTTCTAAGGGAAAAATCTTGTTTTAAGTTTTTAACAAATTTTGTAATAAAGGTGCTTTTTTTCTTTTTTCCTTTCTAATTTATTAGTATTATTTTATCAGTGAATAAAGGAAGTATATTTGTATATTCAGCCAACGCATTGGTTTTACAATTATTATCTTACAATTTGTTTGCATTTCATGATGTATTAATCTAGAGATACATATTACACTACTAGAATATCATAAATATTTACCTATTTTTATATCATAATTTTTCTAGGTTTTGTTTTTCAAACTTTTGTCAATTAATTCTTATTTTAAACTTTTGAATCTAAAAAAAAATTAATTCATTAGAAAGAAATAAATAACTTAGTTAACTAGACTAATAAATTATGTTAAAAATTAACATTTCAACTTTTCAACTTGTGGAAATTATTAAAATTAATGCAAGTTTTATATATCTGCCTAAACGTTTATTGTAAAACATTATAATGCATCAATATATTAAGATATCATAAACAAAAACAAAAAATTAAATAAAAAATAAATAAATAAATAAATAAAATCTCCATTGGTCAGAGTTTAATAACAATTAATTACGTCTGGATTGAACCATATTTCTAGGGTGATAGTGACCAGATATATTCCAGATAACTGATTTTTTTTTTTTTTTTTTTTTTTTGTTTTTTTAATAATTCATTTGGCAACTGTAACATGCAATAATCAGATTTGTTGAAAAAATATTACTCTATTTCTGATATTAAAAAAAAAAAAAAAAAAAAAAATGGTTAATCATAATAAGAACTAAATCTAATCGAGATAAATAATATTAATATCCTTATAGTGTAAATATAAAAAATCTAAAAATAATAATTACACTCCTTCTCATAATTATAAGGACACCCGTTTTTCTATATTAACTAAACACAACACTATTATTTAAACAAATATATTTTTTATTAATTTGAATTTCCTTAATAGACGATATTTAAAAAGTTTTATCGTTTTGCTATCTTAATAAACTTTAAATACGGTCAAAAAAAGGATTTTTCAGGTGTTCACAATTATAAGGACAGCTCGAATCTTAATATATTTTTTTAAATTATTTTTTAAATTAACATTTTTTGGGGTCTCTTTACAGGATGAAACAGTCAGGCATTCTCTCTGGTATATACATATATATTTTCTTTAATATTCAGTTTCAATATCATTTCATACAGTATAGATGATATTCTGAATACATTTAAACTATTTAAAATTGCTTTCCACTTGCATGCACTTTTCTAATATGATAAGTTAAAGTTTCTTCAACTTTTAGGCTACGGGAAAGGCAACAATAAAGAAGTTTCTTTCTTCACACTATTTCCTATTGCTCTAGAAGTAGAGCAAAAATGTAAATCTTGTTGATAAAAAATATTATTACCCCCCAAAATCTAACAAAAATCTGAGAATTCCGAGTTTAAAATTTGCGGATATTCTCTTGATGTTCATAATAATAGAAAAAAATTACTAAATTCATTCTGCCTTCAGTAGAAACAGCTCCCCAGAGCACCACAGATCCACCTTTATAATGCCCGATTCATATCTGCCTTTACAAAATCTGCTCTGTCTTTCGCTATCTTCAGATCGTGCCAGTAACTGTTAAAACCATTTGATTAATCAAGAATAAAATGTTTTTCATCCGAAAATGCATCATTTTACCATTTAATATTGTCTTTATTCAACTTTAACACAGACGTTCTTTCCCCCATTAAATGCTTATAGATCATTACAGGTTTTTTATTCATTTTAACATATTATTAATTATTTTAAACATGCATAAATGTGGACTCCAACCTTTCGTTAAAAATTACGAGCAAATTCAACAGCAGTCATTATGAGTAGAACAATAAGAGCAATTATGAGTCTTTGATCTCTGTAAAACAGATTTTGCATCAGATCTCTCTCCTATCGTTCCAGCAGTTCAACGTTTAATCACATTTCCTTCAGCAATTTTAGATCTTTAAATTTCATTAGAAATTCGGCGGATTCGAATTAAACTTCCACTTAAAAAACACATTTATCATACTTCACTACTTGAACATTCTTTTTTTCGAGGAATTATCAGTAATGTCCGTCCATGAAAAATTGAAGGTTTATATATGAATTAATCTAACCCATAGTTAACGAATTTGCATGTCAACTGAAATTTATCCCCTAGTAAGTTAAATAAAACAAAAAATCTTGATTGCCCCTATAATTATGAACATCTAAAAACGTGGAGAAAAAAATATTTTGCATTATTTTTTATTAATTTTGTTTCATATTAAAAAAAAAAAAAAAAAAAATTAGCAGTTTTGGTTTTTAGAATACTAGATATATTAAGAGCACTTAGTATAATCTTGTTCAAATTATTTTTACATTAGTTATTTCAAAATATAAAGTGTCCTTATAAATATGAGAAGGAGTGTACTTACAAAACAAGCAGTAATTTCTTTTTTTTTTCATAATTTTTCATTTGCTTAAAGTGTTATTTTTATTTGAAGAACATTTTGTTTAATATTGGAAACAGCTATTTCACCTATAAATTTATTATTATTATCATTATTATTATTATTATTATTTCATGATTTTGACTCACTTTTTAGCTAATTTTCCTCATCCAGGCTAGATATATACATTATTTAAAATTCCAATTTTCAATTCATGAATTCCAATTTTTTTTTTTTTTTTTTTTTTTTCCTTTGAACGGAACTCTTTGGTGATTTTATCCTTTCTCTTTTCTCTCAAATGTTGACCGTTACTAATAATTCAAAGTTTTTGCGAATTCTCTCATCGTTAGGCTTATGTGTTATGTTAGTGTCATTTCTCTTCTGCGTAAGTACTTTAACTTGTTTTTACTAATCATTGGTACTCAAATTAATTTAATACTGACTAATTTTAATCGAAATAAATCTCAATTAAAATTTATTTTATGTTGGTATCTTTATCTATCTTTTGTCTGCTGTGTGCTACAATGGTACTCAATTCAAATTATATATATATATTATACACTTGAAAATGTGATAAGCATTTCCACTGTATATTTTTAAATATATCAAAAATTGTCAAACTAATTTTCTAAGCATTTTTTTCCCTCTACAAATATTTCTAATTTAATCAGATAAATTTAAATATTACTTATCTAAATAATAATGATTTAAATAATCAGAATTATTTTACAAAATGAATGTTGTAATTAAATTATATGTATGATTTATTGTAGAAAGAAAATGATGGAGCTCCAGAATTTATCAACTTGCCATATCAGGCTCATGTTAAAGAAAATGCGATTGCAGGTATATTTTGAGGTTCCTATTATTTTGCAGAGGATAAAAATAAGATGAAAATTTATGAGAATATTTTGTTATTTGAAATAAATAAATCAGTGTATAAATATTTAAAATGCAAAATGCATGTACAGTCGATAACAAAAGTCTCACACTAGCAAAAATTCCTATATAAAAAAGTACACTTAACACAGTTTTGTTAAATAAATCCTTGACGAATCCTGTTCTTAGTCAGTCTAAAAACAGGATTCGACAAGGATTTATTTAACAAAACTGTATTTACTCTACTTTTTTTTTATATAGGAAATGTTGCTAGTGTTCGGAGACTTTTGTTACCGACTGTATTCAATTACTACAAAACAAATTTTTAAGCACAGTCAGATGATAGTATTTTGACATAAATCAAAAATAAATAAAATAATATAACATAAACAAAATAAATAACACAACATAACATTAAAACGAAAATAATAATAATAAAATAAAATCCCTCCCTGTTTTTCTTTACTCTCTTCTAGAAATTGTCTACAATAAGATTTAAAAAACAAAACATGTCTTATTGAAAACAGGTATCTATCAATAGCTGTGTCTTGGCCCTATAAATATTTTTTCAAAATATTACTTTTTTACTATCATCTTCAACTTGCACAAAACACCATTTAAAATACCTTTTCTTAAAAAAAAAAAAAAAAAAAAAAAAACTTTATTTCCCCCCCCCCCCCTTTTTATACATATATTCCCAAAATAAATTTAAAATAACGTCGATACATTAAAAATACATTTAAAAAAAAAGAAAAAAAGAAAGAAAAATTTAAAGATGACAAAAAGACTCAAAATTTAAAACACATACACAAGCTGAAAATATTAAATGAATGACCAAAAAACGAAATAAAAAATGCATTTTTCAAATCAATTTTTATTATGTTAACAGTACACCAAGTTTGTTTTGTCAGTATAAATTGCAGAAAACAATTACAGAATACACATACACAAAAAGGCAGATATTTCAAAATTTTAGGTCTTTTGCGCAGATTGAAGATAGCATTTGAAATAATAATAATAATAATTTGCAAAAATATTTATGGAGCCATGCCACAACTATTGATATAGATCATTCTTTTCAATAAGATGAAATTCAATTTTTTCAATCTATTCTAAATGACGTGGATTTGCTTTTGTTGGCCCTTTGCTATATTCCATGACTAAGAGAAGTGTATAATGTCATAAAGTCAGTAAAATAAAATGGATATTTTAATTCTTAATTTAATTCTACTTGTTTATTTTAAAGTATGTGTTATTTGTTTATTTACTTGTTTTTGTAAATATTTGTTTAAACTTTGATTTATCACTATTTTTATTGTTTTAATTTGAATAGGAACTAGTGTTATGAGAGTCGTTGCTTCTGATCCTGATGGTCCAGATTCAGAACTCAGTTATTTCATTTACAATGGAGCTAAAGATAATTTTGTTTTGAATGAAAAAACTGGTTTGCTAAGTGTAGCAACAGTTGCAGACTTAGACAGGGATCAGTATGGAACAGATTATAACATTATTGTGAGTACATTTAAATACTTAGCTTTTGTTTGTTATTGATTTATATTTTAAATAAAATCAACAGTATTTTTTTTTTCTTTTGCAGTTTAAACTTTAATTTGTAAAAGAGATTCATAAATAACTGTGTAAAATTAATTTATGTTTCTTCTAATTTTCTTTTTTTATTTCTAACGTTACATATAAAGTGAAATTATTTCTAAATGATAAATGGTTTTGTATTGTTATAAAACTCCGATATAAGATTCCTAAAAAAATAGTTTTTCATTAGTATTTTTAGTATAAAAATAACTTTCTTTTTAATATTTTTATTAAAGGTTTAAACATGTTAATTTATTAAATTAAAAATTGCCTGTAAGATGAAACAAGACTGATTATATGTTGCTACAGTAGCTAACCTCACTTTTCTTATTAGAAATTGAATCGGTATTCATTCACAAAACAGCAATAAAAGTTTAAAAGTTTAAAATTAAAGTAACTTTTAATTAACATTAACAAAAAAAAAAAAAAAAAAAAGAAAGAAAAAAAAAAATAGTTAACTAACTTGCTATTACATGAAAGAAAGTATTGTGTGGCATGTAAGATCTTCTCAAAGCTGCCGACCGTCTTTCTGAAGCTGCATATAGGGTTGTTTTTAAGCATAAACGAAATCTACAATTGCAGACAACAAACCCAATATTTAGCAATATTTCACCTCAAGGATGTTTGAAAGAAATAAGGATAGAGGATATTTTTGACTTGTGATTCTCTGATTGGAGGAGTTCATGCTGAAAACTACTGTAGGAAATACAAACAGTCGAAAGGTTATGATTGAAGAATATACGTGAGGCAGATTGTATAAAGGTGCTATCAGACGGAAGACGATATATTCTAAAATATAAGCTATTGCCGCTCAAAAGCGACCAAACGACTTCAGTGGGGTTGTTTTTAAGCATAAACGGAAGAACGAAATCCAGAAATGTAAACAACGGACCCACCATTTGGCTATTATTCTCCCCCAAGGATGTTTAAAAGGGAAAAGAATAGAGGGTGTTCTGTAATCGCGATCCTCTGATTGGAGGATTTCGTTCTAAAGACTACTGTATGTGCTTTAAACAGTCGAAAATGCGTGATTGACGAACATACGTTCGGCAATTTGTATCAAACGGCATATTTGGATTGTTTCCGCGTGAAAAACCTGTTTATGAGGTATTTTGTGCTAAAGACTATCGTATGGTTCTTCATTTGATAGCGGCTTAATTAAACGGGATATTTTGACTATTTCCCGCATGAAAAATCTGTTTATGAGGTAGTATGAGCTAAAGATTCTCATATCAAACATCATCTGACATACAGAACTTTTAATAAACATCATAATATGGAAGAATGTGCGAGAACTGCGGCAACAAATGCCCCTTTGTTTGCAGTACTCGAGCCTACTTTGTTCGCCTGATGAAGGGTCGTGTCTTCTTTTGACCTGAAATAATTGTTTGTGAGTTTACGTTGTTTATTCAAAGTTTTGTATCTTATAACACTTAAAGACTAGTTCTGTGGTGCTTTTTTTTTATAATTCGTCTGACAGCACATTTACAAACTAAAATACATAAAAAATAAACAAGATTAATTTTCTGATTTAACCCTTTGTATCCCACCGGGACTTTAAAGTCCCATCTAAAAAATTCCTCAATATAGCCTAAATTTACTACAGGATTTCCTTGGAATTTCAAAGTCCCTATAGTTTAAGCTTTCCCTATAGTTAAGCTATAGTTTAAGTTAAATTTAATATGAGATGTTTCTCGTGCAGCAAAGAAATATAATAAAAAATTTTCAACTATTTTTCCAAAAACAAGGTAATTTGGGATATAAAGGGTTAAGTAAATTAACTGTTTGAAATATTTCTTATTTTATTTTTTAATGTTTATAATTTGTATTTTAATTTATTACAATATGTATTTCTTCCAAAAATTTGGTATTTTTATTTATTGAAAAGTTGTGATTTTTAGTGGCATCAGTGGTTATATTGAACATAAATAAACACCATAGACCTATTACAAGAGTGGACGGGACAATGGCAACCATTTTTAGTGGCAAAGATAACTCATAAAAAGATCATGTGAAGGTTGATCTACAGGAGGCCAAAATGGCTAATATTGAAATTTACTCGCCATGCTCTAAAAACTGTTTTTTATTAAGCAGACGATATTTCTCCTTTTTCTTTGAAAGTTCTTTTTAAAATTTTTTATTTCACTTTAAAAGTTAGATTGTTTTGAATTTAAAAAGAATTTTATAGCAAGAAATAGTAATTAGATGTACTTTAAAAACCCTAGAAGTTATGTAAAATAAGGATTTTATTTCACAGGTAAGATTCTTTTTAATATTTTATTATTTCGTTCTTTTAAGTAATTATTTTTATAAAATGCTTATAGTTGCTATACTTATTTCTCTAAATTGAATTAGTTTAACTATATTATATCTTATATCATTTCAAAAATTTCTATAATTATTTATGAGAGTTAAAACGAGCATAGAAAACCAAAGTTATAAAAACTTTTGAACTTTGTTAGATGTTAATAATAAGGTAAAAATAAATTTCTGCAGCTGTAATATTTTACACTAGTTTTGCTTGTTGTATCTTTTAATAATAATAATAATATATATATTTATATTCAAAACAAAAATTGTCATTAACACGATAAATGCCAAAAAAGGTAACCTTTTTCAACATTCACATGGTTTCATCTTTGCACCTTTTTTTATATTCCCTTAATAATAGAATGCTCCGTCCACTCTTATAATAGGTCTATGATAAACACCTCTCAGTTGCTTTGTTAGCTATATTAATTCATACTCTCCTATTACTCCTATTAAAAAAAAATACTTATATATATTACTTTTGAAATAAATTTATGACTAAATATAAGATTTATTGTTTTATGGAGGGAAAAAATTGAGAATGAAAGGGTTAAACAAAAGTTCATTATTTCCTCCTTCATAAATATAATAAGTTTAGTTCTAATAAATTAGGGTACTTTTAAAAAATTATATTTCTTTATTTACTTTTTTTTATTTTCTGCCTAAATATTCATCCATAAATTGAATTAACTTTGTAAAATTAATTTGACCAAATTTTCACTAACAGAATAGTTTAATTATACAAAATAAAAAACATACATTTTACCACTTATTACTTTACAATTGAAATTATTGCAACCCACTTTTCCTAGTCATGGCTAATTTTTTTTATAAAATGATGCTTACGTCAATATAATTGCATATCTTACATGGGTGTATCGCTCATAATGATATTTTTTATCAAAATTTATTCCAAAAACATGGAAAATTCAGGAAGTTTACAAAATTTTGTAAAAACATGTATTTTTTTTTAAATGGAATTTTAATTTCAAATTGCCTAAAATTAAAGTTTAGAGGGTTTTTTTTTTTTTTTTTTTAAGCACTTTATAATGGAGAAAAAAGTCAATTATATGATTTCCCCCAATTAATTAGTTAATAAAATTAATTTACCCTACATATATTCAATTGACTTTTAAATGTGTTAAATTCTAATGCTGTATATTTATTTTCTTATAAAAGAGACAGGAGAAAACATAGGAAACTTTTCTCAGATTTGTGTCACCCTGTATTACTTTTATATAAAATTGCATTGATATTCATATAGAGCAAAATTTTTAAAAGTCAAAATTGTTCATTTAAAAATCCGATTGTTGTATGTTTTCTCATTTTACATTGTTTTTAGATGCTTGAAAGGTATATAAATGGTGCCATAATGTATTTGTTAATAGGATTGAGTTTACATGACAATTCCTTGTCTCTTGACAATTTATTATTTTTTATTTGTATCATTGACAATATATATATATATATTAATTAGGTTCAAGCTGTTGATTCTGGAACACCTGTTAAACAGACAGCCACTGCTACTGTTTCGATATTTGTAGAGGATGTAAATAATAAACCACCAAAATTTACTCAAGAATCTTATGTACAATATATTCCAGAAAGTAAGTTTTAAAGTTTTTCCGAATTATTATATGCTAGTTTTTAGTTCAAATATTTATTATATTTTTAAATTTCTTTTCTATCTAAAAACTTCTAAATAATCTCTTTTTCTTTCTTTTAGTTTCTAGTAAACGTCGCATGAATTATTTATACAAATGTTTATTTATTCATGAACTGAATTCACCCAATAAAATTATCCTCGGTATTTTTACTTTCTTCTGTATTCAATAGAAGAAAGTATTGGATTCGTAAAAATTTTCGACTTGCGGTTTTCGATGGATTTACACGTTTTGAGAGGTCTAGAACACGATTTCACCATTTTTAGAAAATGTCTGTCTGTCCGTCTGTCTGTGTGTGCGTGACAAAAATTTTGTGGCAACTGTATCTCCGGAACTACTGCTTAGAATTGTATATGAATTTATATGTAGATGCACCTTGACATAAATTAGTGTCTATCAACTTTTGGTGTCAACTGTTCAACAGGTGACGCTGCTATACAGCGATTTCCGCAATTTATGGGGTGGCTATATCTCAGGTTCTATTACATACAATCAAACAAAACTTGATATGTAAGAAGGTCATTATGAGACATTATTCTGATTCAATTTAGATGCTTATCGGCCAAAAGGTGGCGCTGCTATACTGCGATATCCGCAATTAAAGGGAAGGCTATATCTCAGAAACTACTGCACAGAATTGCATATAAATTTATATTTAGATGCACCTTTACATTAATTTGTACCTGTCAACTTTTGGTGTCATCCGCTTAAAAGGTGGCGCTGCTACCCAGCAATTTCTGCAATTTAAGGAAAGGCAATATCTCAGGTTCTATTGCGTATAATCAAACAAAATTTAATACGTGATAAGGCTATTATGAGACGTTATGCTGATCCAAGTCGGATGCTTATAGGCCAATAGGTGGCGCTTCTATACTGGAAATTTCTTCGATAATGGGAAGGCTATATCTGAACTTCTATGGCATATAAGTGTGCGAAACTTGCTATGTAAGATAAACCATTATAAAAACTCATTTTTTAAGATGTTGTTTATAGACAATGAAACTGTCTTCCTTTGGATATTTAGTGTCTGTTTTCTCTAAAATCATTTGCATTCTCAGGTTAGATAATTTTAATAAATTATTTGCCCTTAGTGAATTTGTATAGGAAAATCCTCGGTATTTTTTTTTTTTTTTTTTTTTTTTAAAGCAGAGTTTATGTATCTAATTTCCCTTTTATTCAACCAATGTTATCACATTTTCTTCACGTTGTTTTACAAATAATTAAAATGTTTGCATAATTATGAAGCAGAAAATCTCTATTTCAAAATCATATTATATTTATGATTTTAAACATTCAATAAATTAGTATGCAGTACTATAAATTGTACTATATTCAATAAATTAAAATGTAAAAATATATAGCTCTTTAAAAATTTTTGTAATTTTAATATTTTTACTTAAAAATCAGTTCTTAAGCTTCTAGAAGCGTACCTTTTTTACCAACGTGAAAGGTCATGAATATTTCCTACATACGATGATAAAATACATAATAAAATACATAAATGATATTATAATTAGCTGAATGTTAAACCGTTAGCAGGCGCATAATTGTTTATTTCATGACCAGATGTCAGAAATATTGCACTTATCATAAAGTTTATGTAGGTACGCTCTCTTGAAAATTAATATGTGAAAATTCACATCTGCACTTTATTGCATAGGTACCAGCATTGGTGAAGAAGTTTTAACAATATCCGCAAATGATCCTGATGAAAACTCAAAGCTACGGTATTCTATTGTGGAACCCATTACTGCCAGAGACAAGACTGGGTCATTAGTTACTACAACAATTTATAATTATAAAGTGAGTTGTCTTTACGTAACTTTACTATCATTATGTTATAATAACATTTTATTTTAAGTTGTAGTTAATTTCACTATACTTTACAGTATTAATTTAATTCACTGGGTTAGGGACAAGATCTCGTGGGACAAAATATCGCGAGGACAAAATATCGCGGACGTAAATGAATACAAAGCAAAAATGAGTTGGTAATTATTAGTGATGTTGTATAAAATATCATGACAACACATACCTAGGTCAGAGCACTGACATTCTGACAAACCTACAACAAATTTTTTTATAAATTTTACTTAAAATAGTTTAAAAACTATATTTATTAACTTTTGTCAAAATTAGTCATAATGAATTCAATCGTGCTTATTAATTTTTAAATTTTTAATTCAAGTTTGTAAACAGTGTTCAGCTTTAATGTCAGCAGTGATGTACACGATTTTTTAAATGTATTTTGAATAGTGAAAAGCAAAAGATAGAATAAATTAAAAATAAACATAGATACAATAATGAAATTCAACTCTATGATTTAATTAATTAATTAATTAATTAATTAAATTAATTAATATTTATAAGGCCCTGCGGTCCCCGCCAGAGATCACACGTGACACAAAATCAAATTTTCAAATAGATCAAACTATTTTTTTTGACGCGATATTTTGTCCGGCGAGATTTTGTCTCGCGATATTATGTCCGGATCCCCAATTAAATTACCTTTTATTGGTTGTTAAAAATTATCCTTTCATCCCTGCACGGAATCTTTTGTAGTTTTTTAATTGTTTATATTTTTCTCTTTCCCTAAACGAAGTATGAAAGAAATATAAACTATTCAATTTTTTTGTATCTGTTTGTATTTTTTTGTGCATCAAACGAGTGCATTCACTCTTTCATGTGGTAGCCGAAAAAGGGTTGAATTTTCTAATGCAAACATGTTTTTAAAGCATTTTAAAAAGTTGCAGTGAAAATTTTACATTTAATGACATTCGCATTTTTCAGGTGTCAAAAGGGCATTAAAAATGAACATACATATATTTTCCTTTATTAAATAAAATGTGAAATAGTTTGAAAAATCAAATGTGAAACATATATGAATATTAAGTTAGCACTTATAAATATACTATAAGGATTATGCTAATTAAGAATTAAGAATTTTGCTAGAAGGATTTTTCATTTAATTAATTTTAAATAAATGCATTGAGAAATCTTCACTTTGCTCATGAATATAATTTTTAATTGTCAGTCTAAAATATGTTCTACTGTAATATGCAATATCTTATATCGAATTAGTAACAAATGTTTGCTTTTGCAGTCAGCTTTTCGTATTGATGGAACTACAGGAAAAATTACTGTGAATCAGAATCTGGAATATAATGCAGCAGCTGTCATTATATTGACAGTAGAGGTTGTGGATCTTAATGCTGTAGACTTAACATTTGGAAAACAACAGAAGGCATCAGGTGAGTGACTTCCAGAAATCCACCACTCCTAAAATCCGCGAGTTTCATAAATCTGCACATCACAACTGATATGAACAAATATATGATATTAAATTTATAGTAAAATTTTCAAGGAAAATTTCAAAATTGCACGTATTTTAATGGTGATATTTTAGAAACCGAATTTAATGAGATTAGGAAAAGTAACTTTAATTAAGCTCCAGATTTTGGAGATCAGTATCTAAAAATTTTAAACACAACATTTGTGTTTGAATAAAAAAGAACAACTATTAAAAGACTACAAGGGAAACAATTTTAAGCAAAAAAATGCGTGCATTAGTTCCCCATCATACTATAGGTATGGGGCGTAAAAATTTTCGACCTCGAATTTTTGACTTTTTTTTACACGTTTTCAGATGTGAGGAATCCGAAAATGACAAAAATTGGATGGAATCCGCATGTAGGGTGTCTGTTAGTTTGTTAGTCTGTGTACATGATATCTCAAGAACAAATAGTCGCAGAGAAGTCAGATCAGTTTTAAAATATCACTTTTGACACTGGCAAGAACCCTATTCATTTGCAACATTCGAATTAAAAAACTTCGTAAATTATTAGAAATTTACGATTTTCTTAACATGGGAAAATAGGGCAAAATTTTACTTAAACGTTAAATGAAAAATTTGTACTGTAAACATGTCAGACCAGTTTTCAAATATCAGGTTTGATGCCAGAATGAACATCATTAACTATAAATATGCTACTTTTAAAATTTCGCATGTTATTGGAAATTTACGAATTTCTTAACATGGCAGAATAGGGCAAAATTTCACATAAACGTCATTTTTGAAGGATATTTTCATCGTAAAGATGTCAGACCACTTTTTAAATATTATTTAGGATACTGGCATGAATATTATTGACTATGAATTTTCCAATATAAAAACTTTGTATATTATTGGAAATTTACGAATTTCTTAACATGGTAGAATTGGGCAAAATTTAACATAAACGTGAATCTTGAGGGATATTTTCATCATAAAGGCGTCAAACCACTTTTGAAATATTATTTAGATACTGGCAGGAATATCATTGAATATGAATTTTCCAACTTAAAAAATTCGTAAGTTATTTGGAATTTACGATTTACTTAACATGGCAAAATAGGGCAAAATTAAGCATAAACGCCCACTTTGAGGATCATAAATATATCAGACAACTTCAAAATAACATTTTTATGATACTTGTTTGAACATGATTGACTACAAATATTCTAATAGGAAAATTTTGTAAGTTATTCGTAATTTAAGATTTTATCAACATAGCAAAATTGAAAATTTTCCATATAAATATGCATTTTGAGGATTGTTGCATTGGAAATAGTAGCATGAAAATTAAATTACGAAATTAATCTTAATAAAATAAATTAACAGATTAGAATAAGATAAATATACCGAAGTGAACGGTGGATAGCCTGTTAGGTGGGGATTTCATTCTGTCACTGTGTCAAACGTTTGGTCAAATTCATTTCTCTTAACATGGTTATAATATATCCTGCACCAGAAACTTATGAGTACATATATATGATGTGGAACTAAGCAGAGTCCACCTATACCAACTAGTTTTTATCTATATTTCTAAATTGTAATAAAACTTGTAAATTTATAATAAGTCCATATTGTATCAGATGTTAATGTATTTAAATATTGTATTTTACTTTATGAGGTATGTTTTAATTTGTTAATTGATGAATATTCTATGTAAAACTTTATACTTATCTTTTACTGCATTTATCACTTTTTAATTGCCTTAATTTACTATTATTAATTTTTATATTTTACATATTTTATATACTTAATTATATCTTTATCATTTTTAATGCGTTATAGCATTCAAATCGTAATTGATACAAGGGGGAAGCAAAGGGGGGGGGGAAACCACAAAATTCTAAAATCCGCACAGTCTCTCGTCCAAAGCTTTGCAGATTTCTGGCAGTGTACTGTATATGTATAAAGTTATTTTAGTTAAAACTATTCAATATTAAGTTGTAATTAATTTTTAAATATTTAAATTAATTGAAAAAATATATTAAATGTGGTTTCATTAACTAAAGATTAATGAAGGTACCAAAATGATAAAGCATATTCATTTTAATTGTTCTATAAATTTAAATAAATATTCTAGAATGATCTTGTATGTTATAATGATAATAAAGCTTGATGCAAGAAATATTTTTTATTTCCATTATTTTACTGTTCCATTACTAATTTAACAACATAAATAATATTAATAATAACTAGAAAATCCGTACGAAATTTTCGCACTTTATTTTTTTTCTTATTTAAATTTAAAACTTGAAACTCATAAATCTTATACCAATTTCCCCACCCAATTTGAATTGTAATTCATCAGAAACTAAACTATTATTAGAACCACATTAATATTGTGCGACAGTGAAACCAAATTCATTCAAAGAAATGTTTCAAAATAAAGTTCGTGTTTGATAACCCAATTTTCATACTTTCCCAGGCTTTAGTATAGGACCCCCATGGCAACTTTTAAATTTTTGACGCTATGTTGACGATGTGTTTTTACTTATTTATTTATTTCGGCATAATTTTTTGTTTAAAAAAAAAAAAAAAAAAAAAAAAAAACCGCTTATTTTGATTATATTTTTTACACTCCTTCTCATAATTATAAGGACACCCGTTTTTCTATATTAACTAAACACTGAACACTATTATTTAAACATATATATTTATAATTAATTTGAATTTCATTAATAGACTATATTTAAAAAGTTTTATCGTTTTTCTATCTTAAAAAACTTTAAATATGGTAAAAAGATGATTTTTCAGGTGTTCACAATTATAAGGACAGCTCGAATTTTAGTAATTTCTTCAGTTATTCTTTAAATTAATATTTTATATGGTCTCGTTTTAGGGTGAAACAGCCAGACATTCTCTCTAGTATACAGGATGCGTAAGGTATTTGAGGACAGATTGAAGATAAAACAAATTTATTCGTATTTCTTGGAAAATTTATTACATTTACATAATTTTTTCTATACAATGTTAATTGACCCTGTGCCTATACAATTATTCAATAAAATCCTCATTAGCGGCAATAACTGACTCAATACGTTGTCGGAAACGACTGCATGCCCGAATCAAATACTGTTTGCTCATATTCATCATTGTAGACGATACGTCATCTTTCAACGATGAAATAGTGTTATAGGGATGTTTATTGATCTCTCGCTAAACTACGCCCCATACACAGTGAGCCAGGGGAATAAGGTCCAGGGAGCTAGGTGGCCATAAATTTGGGGGGATATGGTCGTGGAAATTGACAGTCATTCAATCTTGAGTTGTCATGGCTTTGTGTGCTGGAGTAGTCTTGTTGGAAGATATCTGCGTACACTGTCAATCCACGGTTTCACAATTTCTACTAAAATCTTGAGATAGGCGGCAGCATTTATCCGACGCCCTCCCTCAAGGAAGTGGAGGTGGCATAAAGTATCCATGATTGCTCATAGCCCCCAAAACAATGACAGTTGGCGTGAAACTGCGTGTGCATAACACGGGAACCTCTGTAGGATCGGAGCATAGCCACCTGTTATTTCTTCGATTTATTATTTGATCTTTACCGAAATTTTTTTCGTCAGGAAAAAACCACAACATGTTTGGAATTTCGGGGTGCTTGAGTTTGTTCAGGAGACGTTTTGATCGAATGAATCTCAGATCCCGAGTTTGTGCCGATATAAACTGTCTTCTGCGCATAATGTAAGATTTATAACGGGGGTCTTCGTGCACAACTAGACGGTTTAAGCCTTCTGATACATTAAGATTCGTCGCAATGGCTCTCATGGACGTCAAAGGGTTTTCATCAATAATCTCCAGTACTTATTGGACAAATTCTGGTATTGTAATAATATCCGAACGTTCCTCATGTTTTTTGCATTTTGCAACGTTTCCAACATCGCCATCTGATGCTTCCAATTCGCGTCGTACCTTATGTACGAATGATCGGGCGCAACTGAGAAAGTTCGAGATTTCTAAATCGGTATGTTTCGTGCATATCGCGACAATAACTGCATGTCTCTTCCTTTCTTGTGTTACTTTATAATCCTCAATTGATGATCTGAAAAGAAAAAGACGGAAAATATTTAATCTCCAGAAATTACAACCACATATATGAGTGTCCTCAAATACCTTACGCACCCTATATATATATACATATTTTTTTTAATATTCAGTTTCAATACCATTTCATATAGCATACATGATATTTTTAATACATTTAAACTATTTAAAATTGCTTTCCACTTGCATGCACTTTTCTTTAGGCCATGGGAAAGGCAATAATACAGAAGTTTCTTTCTTCAAACTATTTCCTATTGCTCTAAAAATAGAACAAAAATGTAAGTCTTGTTGAAAAAAATATTATTACCCCCCAAAATCTAACAAAAATCTGATAATTCCACGATTAAAATTTGCGGATATTCTCTTGCTGTTCATAATAATAGAAAAAATTACTAAATTCATTCTGCCTTCAGTAGAAGCAGCTCCACAGAGCACCATAGATCCATCTTTAAAATGCCCGATTCATATCTGCCTTTAAAAAATCTGCTCTGTTTTTCGCTATCTTCAGATCGTGCCAGTAACTGTTAAAACCATTTGGTTAATCAAGAATAAATGTTTTTCATCCGAAAATGCAACATTTTACCATTTAATATTGTCTTTATTCAACTTTAACACAGACGTTCTTTTCCCCATTAAATGCTGATTGATTATTACAGGTTTTTTATTCATTTTAACATATTATTAATTATTTTAAACATGCATAAATGTGAACCCTAACCTTTCGTTAAAAATTACGAGCAAATTCAGCAGCAGTCATTATGAGTAGAGCAGTAAGAGGAATTCAGAGTCTTCGATCTCAGTAAAATAACTCTGATTTTACATCAGACCTCTCTCCTATCGAACCAGCAGTTCAACGTTTGATCACATTTCCTTCAGCAATTTTAGACCTTCGAATTTCATTAGAAATTCGGCGGATTGAAATTATCCTTTCAATTAAAAAACACATTTATCATACTTCACAACTTGAACGTTCTTTTTTTCGAGAAATTATCAGTAATGTCCGTCCAAAAGAAATTGAAGGCTTATATATGAATTAATCTAGCCCAGTTGTTAACAAATTCGCATGTCAACTGTAATTTATCCGCTAATAAGTTAAATAAAACGAAAATATCTGGATTGTCCCTATAATTATGAACATCTAAAAACGTGGAGAAAAACACATTTTGCATTATTTTTTATTAATTTTGTTTTATATTTAAAAAATTATAATAGTTTTGGTTTTTAGAATACTAGATATATTAAGTGCACTTAGTATAAACTTGTTCACAATTATTTTTACATTAGTTATTTCAAAATATAAAGTGTCCTTATAAATATGAGAAGGTGTGTATTATTGCATTTTTTAGTCAATTTATGACAATAATTCATAATGACGCGTGTAAAGATTGTAAAGATGCAACTTTCAAAATACAATTTTCTGTAAAAGATTTCATCAGACAAATGTCGTCATTTTTCTGATTAAATCATTGAACTGAGTCTGTGTTCTTATATATACCTTCGTATAATTGCCTCTGTATTATGTTTTATCCTCATGTATTTTATTAATTACACAAGCCTACAAAAATGAAGTTGACAAAATTTGATTTGATGATTTCAGCTGATCTTTATGTTTTTGATATACTGAAACCGAAAATGCAGCCCATTTTTCTCTATCACGTATAGATTTTTGTGAATACAGGGTGTTTACCGACACGATTTCTTACATATACCATCATAACAATCAGTTGGCTGGTTGGTTTGGTTTTAAGTCGCACTAGTGCTTCACAATTACAACAATAAGCCTCTATGATTAATTAATCATGGAAACATACTATAAAATTTACTATATAATTATATTGGTGGAAGAGTCATGGAAGAAATTGTATAGGCACGCACCCTGTATTGACAAAAATCTATACGTGATAGAGAAACACTGACTTCATTTTCAGTTTCAACACACCAAAAAACATAAAGATCAGCCAAAATTATAAAATTAAAATTTTACATGTCGACCTGTGTTATGTCATTACACAAAATTTAATCGTAACTGGTCCATGTTAGAGAAATATTATATAGATAATAATAATAAAAAGATATTTGATTATAAATTTAGTTTTATATGGTAACGCATCAATAATATTTTTAAAGGAATTTAATGAAAGTAGACATCTGTTAAACACTTGATTTACAAAATAAATATATGATGAAACTAATCTTTTAGATACCTTTTAGATCCCTCAACATTTGAAATATAAATTAAAATCACTTTCTGGAAATTCAAAATTGAATGTAGAATTTATGAATGAAGTGTAATGTTTCATTGTGTGCATTACCAAATAATTTAAATATTATACGCAAGTTATGAAAATTCTGCTCAACCCCCTCCCCTCCCCCCCCCCCCCCCTGCCCCTGTGCTTTTACAGTTTTAATTGTTTGCTGCATCCTGTGATAAAACTTCTGTACCAGGTGTTTTGAAAAGAGCTATTATCTTGTATCCAATAATAACAACTGTTAAAAATTCTCATTCTAGTTAAATCACAAAAAATAGAAGAAAAGTAATTTAAGTATTTCAAAAATAGAAAAAAATCTTGATAAAAATAAAAAATAAAACATGATCTAAGCTATTTTTGTGCCAAATTTTGTAGCTCCGTGATTAGTGACAAACAGATGCACTGATTATTACTTACAAAACTTTGAATAAACACCATAAAATGCAATAAACTCGCAACAATTGCTTCGAGTCGAAAAAAGCACACGACCCTTCATCAGACGAACAAAGAAAGCACGAGTGCTGCAGTCAAAGCGGCTTGACTGCTTGCCGCTTTGACTGCAGCACTCGTGCTTTCTTTGTTCGTCTGATGAAGGGTCGTGTGCTTTTTTCGACCCGAAACAATTGTTGTGAGTTTATTGCATTTTATGGTATTTATTCAAAGTTTTGTAAGTAATAAATTATAACGCCAGTTCTGTGGTGCTTTCTTATTAAGATACACTAATACCTTTCTTTATGTAAAAGATAAAATTATCAGAACATTTAATTGAAAATTTTATATTTTTTACTTATTCATTTATTCTTCTTTTTAATAGTGGAGGTAACAATATACATCAGAGCCCATGGAGAGATGAATCCAGTGTTTTCAGCTCCTTGGAGTCAATCTAATCCAGTCATAGAGATTACTGTCCCAGAAGAAACACTTATAGGTTCTACTCTTCTAACACTGTCTGCTAGAGATCCGTTAACCCATGCTAGCGTGACACATTTTGAAAAACTTCCTGGTTCAGATCCTGATAACTACGTATCTGTTAGCCCAGTATCTGGTAAGTCTCTGATACACCGAAAAAAATTTCTATAACTGACATCTAGAATCTAAGTTGTGGCTCTAAAAAAAATAGTTCCATGTCATCCTTATAGATTCTAGTCCCCTTGGAAAGCGAGTTCTAGAAACACCTATTAGAATTCTAGAGCGTTTGCCTATATTCTCGAGGGCAAAGTTATTTAAAAATCTCTGCAAATAAATGAGACTATAAGAGGCGGGTTTCAGCAACTATAATCGTGGTTTATTACCCAATTCTAGAAAATCAAGCGAGAATTTCTCGCAATACAAATGATTCAGAATATTTAGAGTATTCAGAATATTGTTTCATCATCTAGAAATGTGCACACTCGAAATTCTCGATAATTTCGTCTATTCAGTTTATTGGCGAGCCGTACGCGCACAGCTCGGAAATCTATATTTCTAGTTAAGGGATTTAGAAAATGGCCACTTATTCATTCTACAGGAAGGCGGTATATTTTTTTCTCCGTGTATGTATATGTTTTGAGTAGTTAGATTTTGATAAAACTAAAGTTTTTTTTTAAAGAATTTTTGCAGTTTTGTATTTGATGTAAATCTGCTTGAAAGAATGTATTTTAAAAAAATCTATGTTATTTCTTTGCATTCTTATTTTCGTTTATTTATTTATTTATTTTTTATTTTATTTATTTATTTTTATTTTTTTTTTTTTTTTTTTTTGCATTTATTTAGTATTAGAGGGTTTTCCCCCCCAACTCATTCTGCTACCCAAATCTTGAGGGTGCTTTGCTCCCATACAATAGTTATCTATAAATAGAAATAATTGTGTAAAAATTTACATTGAAATACACAAATTACAGCTCTGGCTTCTATTTGGTTATAACTACTATTATAATTTGTTAATTATTTAAGCGTTAAAATAAAATTCTTCCAGCTTTATGAATAAATCGATTCCAAACCCAACCCAGGAGTTCAATAAAACATGTTGACGAATTGATAGAACTTATGTGTAAACATTAATCTTCTATTTTCTTATGGCCATTGAATTTTAGTATTAAAATTATTTAAACGTTAAAATTGAGAGAAAAATTTGATGAAATAAAAAGGAAGCAGTGAAATGAATAACTACATGTACTATCTCAATAAAATGCTAATTGTAACGATTTGAATTCAATGTGAGAACTTAAACAAATAAAACCATAAATAAAACAATTAACTTAAATAAATATAGGGTAAGTGCACCAGTGTCTGACACTTTTAGAGCAATCTCTGATGTTTTTAATGTTCTAGTCATCAGAAAATATTTTTAGAAATCTTAGGTTAGTACATATGGTATGAACGACATCCAGAACCACATATATGTTAAAATATATACAATTGATGACAATTTTTTTTAATGAATTTTTTACACCCATTTAATGTTCTAGTAATTGACACTGCCAGTTTTTCATTTTATCAGTAATTGCCCCCTATGTCCCAGTGTTTGACACTGCTAGTTATTCCTTTTACCAGTTATTAGCACCCTACGCTCCAGTGTTTGACATAAAATGTTAAAATTCTTATATGTAAAATATATGATTTTATTATTTTTATTATTTATTAATTACTTCGGGATAGGTGTCAATTACTGGAGCATGCCAATCACTGGAGCACCTACCCAATATATATATATATATATATATATATATTCATTATGTTTGCACATTAATCTTCTTTCGACATAAAATGAAATATATTTACTTATGAAATATAAAATGAAATATATTTTTATGTAAATGATAAAATTGAACCCCCCCCCCCTTTTTTTTTTCTCCACGTGCATTAAATAAATATATTTTCTGTTATGTCTGGGGAAAAAATTAATGTGTAATTTATTTATTTATTTTTGGCATCAATTTTTTTAAAAAATCTTTTTAACAGTGTTTTAGTTAAAATGGGGTTTTTATTTAAAATCTTTTGAACCAATTATTTCAATTGAACTAAAATGTATGGTGTTAGCTGGATTTTGTCTTGATTTTAATAAGTATATCAATTTTCGTTGCGATGGTTTGAAGGATGTAGAACAATATATTTCGCAAAAATATTTTTTTTTTTTTTACAAAATATCCCCCCCCCCCCGGAAAAAAAAAAAAAAAAAAAAAAAAAAAAAAAAAAACGCATTAACTCTTCAATGTATTTTGATCTTAAACTGATGCATGCTTTTTGAATTTTCATTATAGGTGTTGTCGCTTTGAACAGACGCTTAGATTTTGAAGAACTACCTTTAAAACATATTGGCTTCAAAGTAAAAGCTATTATTGGTGAATCTAAAAGTCAGAGGTCTAGTGAAGCCAATGTTATTATTCATGTGCAAGATATAAATGATAACAGCCCTGTATTTTCACAGAATGTAAGTAACCTGTAGCAATATTTGTTACTAATACATTTAAATAGCAAATTAAAAATTTAGTAAGTTATAAATATATACTATAACAAAAAAAAAAGGTGACACACCAAGAAGGAGTGGGGACAAAAATTGGTAGATGGGGTGGAATGGGTGGTCCGAATGGGACAAAAATTGGTAGATGTGATATACATGTGGAGAAAATTGATTACAGTTTCAGAAAATTTGAATGGTTTAATCAAGAGAAAGGGCCTCACAAAGTAAACAAGTCAATAACGCGTTAGTCCACTTCTGGCCCTTATTTACGCAGTTATTCGGCTTGGTATTAGCAATATTTGTTACTAATATATTTAAATAGCAAATTAAAAATTTAGTAAGTTATAAATATATACTATAACAAAAAAGAAAAGGTGACACACCAAGAAGGAGTGGGGACAAAAATTGGTAGATGGGGTGGAATGGGTGGTCCGAATGGGACAAAAATTGGTAGATGTGATGTACATGTGGAGAAAAACAATTGATTACAGTTTCAGAAAATTTGAATGGTTTAATCAAGAGAAAGGGCCTCACAAAGTAAACAAGTCAATAACGCGTTAGTCCACTTCTGGCCCTTATTTACGCAGTTATTCGGCTTGGTATTAATTGATAGAGTTGGCAGATGTGCTACTGTGAAGTATCGGGCTAAATTCTATCAAATTGTTGCGTTAGATTGGTAAAATCCCGAGCTGGTAGTAGGACTCTTTTTATGATGCTCCAAACGCTCTCAGTGGAAGAGAGATCCGGGGACTGAGCTCAATCCCATTTTTCTGAGCCGCCTATTAAGGGTATTTGAAGTCACTGAAGTACCAGTTGCACGTAGGATCGACGATAATGATGAATTGGGGCTTGATTCCATCAAAACCTGTATGTATGTCAATTTGTGTCCAGATTGCATTACTCCTTCTTAGTGCGTCATTTTTTTTTTTTTTTTTTTTTTGGTTATAGAGTGTACGTTTATTAAATTAAAAAAAAAAAAAAAAAAAAAAGTTAGTTATTTTCATCTTGTGTTTAAAAAATAATGTTATGCAACAATATTATTAAATTCTTTTTATAGATGTATGCCATTAAATTTTTAAAAACTATGCAGAAATTAATTCCTTAATTTATTTTTAGCTAATATTGAAAACTATTAGAAAGGCAAAAATAAAATTATAACTTCAATTATAAACTTTATTAAAATATCCGTATTTCATTTGGATATGAAATTCTGACAGTAGTTCCACATATTAAGACATTTAATAGTGTAGAAAACATTTTTTTTTTTTTTAAATCACCTTCTAAATATCAACACAAAATATTAACTGATGAGGTAAAGCTAAATGCATTTTATTGTGTGTAAATAATTCTATACATGTTTATTATTTTTGCATCAATGTTATATATATATATATATATATATATATATATATAAGCATTACAAAATAAATAAATAATATATTATATACTAGTAAAAAAGTTTTATAGATGTTGAATAATTTAATAAGTAAATACCTAATTTTGCTTTCTTGTTACAATTTCAAAAAGAAAAAAAAACCTCCTCCTTTTTTTTTTTTTTTTTCCCATGCATAATTGTTAATTCTTTAACGTTCATTGATTTCGCAGCGAAACCAAACTTTTAACATAATTTAACAATTTTTATCAGTTTTTTAACATTTCCCCCTTGTTTTAATCAGGTTTTAAACCTTTGTTCCTTTTCTGTTCGGTAGGTGGCAGCACTATTCCAAAATTTAACATATAATGCTTCAAAGGAGGCTAAATGCATAAGTCACTTGAAGTTTCTCAGTGTGTGCGAGTGCGAACTGCTGGTTTGCTGATGCACTCATGTCTAGTTTTTTTCATTTAATGAAGAGCTGAACTATTATTTTCACCTGAAACAACTTTTACAAGTTTTTGTAGTCGATAATGTTTACTTACAAAGTGTTTTATTTATTAAATTAAATATCATTTGAATTTAATAAGGTTAACATAAAGATGTTTCAAACCAAAAATTTCTCGAAAAGGAAAAACGTTTTTTATTTTTTAAATATTTATGATCAGCTATGTGTCTAAAAGTCATTTTTTAAATTAATTTAGTAATTTTTAAAATAAATTAAGTAGTGAACGTTAAAGGGTTAAATTCGTTCTAATTTAATATTAAAACAATTATAAAATTTGATGATGTTTTACAATGTATGATTTTGTAATATTGTAAATACTCTACAATCACTAAATATAAACAAATATGGTTATTTTATTTTATTTTATTTTTATTATTATTATTATTTTATTTATTTATTTATTTATTTTTTTTTTTTTTTTTTTCAGTCTTATAAAACTAGTGTAACTGAATCAGCTGAATACCCTCAAAGTATCTTAACAGTCATTGCTTCTGATAAAGATAGCCAAGATGGATTTGGTACAGTTAGATATTCTCTATCAGGAGATGGCAGTGATGTTTTTGAAATTGATGAAATATCTGTAAGTTATTTCCATGTTTTACCTAGACAATTAAATGTAAATTTTTACTATTGGAAAGCATTTAAAATGTAGAGACTTTCTTATCTTTTTTTTTTTTTTTTTTTCTATTACGTTTAAAAGATAATTACTTGTGTATTATGTTTGCTTTATTAAAATTATTGCAATTATTAAATAAAATTTGTGCTATTATATATAGTTTTATATGTAAGAGTTTGAATGTTGAGGTCATTATAAAACTTTATTTTTTATTTTTTTTTTTTTTTTTTTTTTTCATGCTAATAATAATATATTTCAACAGCAAAGGCAAATTATTCCTAGTATTGTGGGTATTTGTTAAAAATTTGGCTAGTTCTATCCAACTGAATTTGCAGAATAATTCTATAATACATATAAAATGCATGTAATAATAGGAGTTCTTGTTTATTAACTGTTATTTAGGTGATTAACACTAAAATTGAATTAACATTATTAAAAAAAAATCTCATTATATGTAAAATTAGACGGAAATTCATGCCAGCGTATACAATAATAAAGATTATAAAAATTGAATCAGCACAATTTAGCAACATAATATGCTTTGTATTTCTGTTTGCTAACCTACTTTTTTTTTTTTAACCTGATGAGGAGTCAAGTTCAATTCTTTTGACCCAAAACATTTATTATGTATTTGTTTACCATATTCTTATTTTTTATCATTCAACACCAGTTTTTCAGTAACTAGTACTGCAAGTTGTGTGTAGTTCCTTTATATAAATACTTAAAATTGATTCTAGATCAAAATTTATTGTAAAAATGTTAAAAAGTTATTGTACATACTCTTAATAACAATATATAAAAGAATCTTTATTAGCTTTGGTTGTAAAAATCTTTCATTAAAATGAAGTTAATAAAATAATTTGTTAACTTTGTTAATTTTCCTCTTGTCCTTTTCAGTTTATTATTGTACTGGCAAACCCGTGCGAAGTATTCGCCCTTTATTTCTTTTCTTATTTACCTTTAAAATTTGAAACTCATAAATGTTATATACATAATGTTATATACCAATTTCACCACCTAATTAAAATTTTAATTTACCAGAAGCCAAATTAATATTGTACAATAGTGAAACCAAAATCATTCAAAGAAAGGTTTCCAAATAAAATTCATGGTTCACGACCTAATTTTCATACATCCACAGGCAGTACAGTTTTAATATAGGACTCCCACGACGCCTTTTAAATTTTTGTCGCCATGTTGGCGATAACTTTTTATTAATTTTGGTATATTTTGTTGTTTAATAAAATAAATTTAAAATAAAATAATTCCTATTTTCATTATATTTTTTATGATTGTGTTTTTTAGTCAATTTATGACTCAGAAGTTCATATTCGGTATATATCTTTAAAATATTGCTAGTTTCAAAATGACGCTTGCAAAGATTCTGAAGAAACAACTGTTAAAAATACATTTTTTTTTCGTAAAATAATCTCATCAGACAAATGTCGTCATTTTTCTTATTAGTTCATTGAGCTAAGTCCGCGTGCTTAAATATTGACCATGTATAAATATTATTTTTTTATCCTCGCATATCGTATCGTTTCGACAAAAAATAATTGAAACTGGTCCACGTTAGAAAAATATTATATATATTGTAATGTAAACCTGCCTATTCCTTCCTTACCTTTACTGATCTGGCAGCAGAATGGTTCGCGCTCTGGCTTTCAATTCTCAGATTAAATTCCTGGTTGAGGCATGGAAATGAATAGTGGTTTAGAATCCGTTTCATTCCACAGTTCTTGATCTAATGAGCCTTAATGTGCAAAAATGACCTTAGGGTGACACCCCTAAAGTCCGGTTTCCACTAGCGGTTGGTTGGAGCGGTACTATTCAGAATCTTTTGATGTGGTTAACCGGGCTCACAACCCTCGAACTGGTTGGAAGTCTAGAGATCTCCTTGACGCTAACCCCCCTGCTGAGATAATTGAGGGGCCAGAGGCAGATATCTTTGTCAATTTTGCATGCTTTCCTTTGAAGTAACTGCGCAATCTGATAAAAAAAAAGGTTACAACTGATGACAAGACATTTGGCTCTTTGTATCGGAAGCGTGATTAATGGTTTTTTGAACCTCGAAGTAACCATTAATCGCGCTCCCGACACAAAGAGCCAAATGTCTTGTCATCAGTTGTAACCTTTTTTTTTTATCAGATTGTGCAGTTACTTCAAAGGAAAGCATGCAAAATTGACAAAGATATCTGCCTCTGGCCCCTCAATTATCTCAGCTGGAGGTTAGGTCCAGGGACTTCTCCCTGACAACCAACCCCGTCGAACCACGTCCAACCGCTTGACCACATCAAAAGATTCTGAATAGCGCCGCACAGTGGATCGAAGTATAGGCAGTGGCGAACATAGGAAGATTATGGTATTATTATTATATATGTATGATGTTTTTTGTCACATTTCGATTTAAATATGTATATATGTGTGATACTAAAAGCGAATTCTATGTTTTTTTTAACCCTTTATAAGGCCAAAGGAATATTTTCCCCACCAAATTCATTATCATTTTATTCAACTGGCACCATTTTTTTAAAAAATAATGATTCCTGTGTATCATTTCTCTAGAAAAATATAAGTATAAATATTATTTTTATAATATTGGTGTGAAAAAAATATAAAAAATAGTCATTTGTGGCAGTTCTGCTTATGCTAATATAATGGGTCGTGAGAAGTTTGCGATTAACTAAGAGAATAATGTGTCAAAATTAAAATTAATTATTTCTAATAAGCTAAATGCATTTTTTTCTTTACATCAATTTTTATTCGTGAAATTAGTTTAATGTACCATTTGACGAAAAATTGGCATTATAAAGGGGTTAAACGTTATCATATTTTTCTGCTGCAAACAGGTATTTAGAAACATACCTGATAAAGAAACAAATGTTGCAAAAAAAAAGAAGAGAATAAAAGGAAATAAATAAAAATTTCGTGAAGAAAATCTATATTTATAACACAATTAATTTAGCACACAATGTTAAATATATCATCACATTACTGCTTCTTTTTTCTTTCTTTTTTTATACAGTATTTCAATAGAAAACTCATGCAAGCATTTACTGATTAACTCTATGAAAAATTCACATTTGTCTTTATTTTTATTGCACAGAAACTTTTACTTTAAATCCTAATATGGATTATAGTATTTAATTTTAACATTTAGTAATTTAACATTAAACATTTATTTAATTTTAACATTTTATGACATATCACAGCAAACATTTACATTTCCCCCCTTTTTGGGGTCCAACGGTACTTTTCAGCACCTTTAAAGTAAAATTAATTATTTTATTAAATATTTAAAAAAATAAGAAATAATTTTTGATTTATTAAATCTGTTTTAATCATTTAATTTCTATAATATTTTCACTATAAAACGTTTAATATATTTTCTGCCATTAATGAATACAGTTATTCAGATAAATTTCTCGATTGATAATTTGGGGGTAAACAGAATAAAAATTTACTTTTCTCTAAAAGTGGCGATTTGTGGCGAAAATCCTTTTCACAGATTAAAATGTATATTTTTGGGAGTAGTAAAATGTGTTTGAAATTTTGGACAATTTTGGACAAAAAAAGTTGCACAACTTATAAGTTTAATTTTTTTGATAATTTTATATTCACATTTCATGCGTGAATCCCAACATAAAAAAACCAAGAAAATGTTGGCAGAAGTACCTTAAACTTTTATTAGAACATTATTAAAAGTATTTTTATTTCGTATTTTTTCATAGTTATCTTAAGTACCACTTGATGACTATTCAAATAAAGTCACTGAAATTCATCGAAAAATCTTATTTCTGAAAGTTTTCGTTTTGAACTTATTTATATGTAATAAAACTTCGTGTAATTGAAGAAATAACCATATATTTGTATTTTTTAGACACTCTTTTAAATTATTTCACTGCAAAATATCAATTATTTAGAGATTGATTTTTGGGCCTATGCTCGTATTTTAACATTGTTCGATCCACTGTGCGCCGCTCGAACCAACCTCCAACCAACCGCAGTGGAAACTGCGCTTTACTCTCAACCTTTCATTATTTTTAGTATAATAGTGTCATTAGGAAGACAAGAATTTATGCTTTTTTTTTTCCCTTTAGACACTTTAACCTCTAACAACACACTTGTCCAAAATACATTCTGAAATGTCCGTAGGATGTCCATTTATGCACTTTTCATCCATAGCACATCCTGAAGATGTCATTTGGAGAAGATATGCTGTGCTGTTAGAGACAATGAGACATTTTTTAATTATTTGGTTGCAAATTCGTAATTTCAGAATAATAATAGGGTAATTTCCTGAAGAAATGCTGCAGTATTTACTTAGATTAGGGGTAAGAAAATTCCTCTTTTATTTGCTACCACTAATTTTAAACAATCATTTTTATCTTATTTAATCATGAAAAATTACTATAAAAACATAATAAAAATTTCTGTTTGGAAATAGTAGCAGCAAAAAAGGTGGAATTTTCTCATCCCTGAAATGATAAATGCCATGCTATTTCTTTCGAAGATATCTGTAAATGAGATTCTACATGCTATTTTTTAGTAAGATTTGAAAAATTTACAACCATATTGGTATAAACTGTTATATTATCACTTAACATCTGTAGAAATATTTTAGAAAACATATAAATCTGTTACATTTAATAAATCTTAATTTCTCAGTTTTAAAATGTAATTGGGAATTCGATTTATTTTCATATATTTTACTTATCTCTTTTTTTGTTTCAGGGAACTATATCCATTCGGGAAAATATGACTTTGGATCGCGAGAGACAAGAAGTATATAATTTGCAAGTAACTGCTACAGATAATCCTGAGGGAATTGCAAATCAGCGTAGAACTTCCATTATTGTAAGTTCACTATTATTTCATTTTTATTTGTTTATTATTTTTGGTAAATTACCAAGTTAGTGTATGAGTAATACTTTTTAAAATAATTTGGTATGGAGAATAATTATGTGAGAAATGCCGAGCTGGTTATCAACCAGGGTAGCACAGTGGTGGAGCACCGTGCGTTAAGCGGAGGGCCCGGGATCGATTCCCGGCTCTGGTATTTTTCACATAGTTGGTATATAAAAATATCAACCTTTACGCTCCAATTTACTTAAAATAGAGAATAAAATTCAGGTTTATTTTTTCTCCATATTAGGGTAGGTGCTCCAGTGATTGGCATGCTCCAGTAATTGACATCTATCCCGAAATAATTAATAAATAAGAAAAATAAGAAAATCTTATATTTTACATATAAGAATTTTAACATTTTATGTCAAACACTGGAGCGTAGGGTACTTAATAACTGGTAAAAGGAATAACTAGCAGTGTCAAACACTGGAACATGGGGGCCAATTACTGATAAAATGAAAAACTGGCAGTGTCAATTACTGGAACATTGAGTGGGTGTCAAATAAAAATTCATAAAAAGAAAATAATTGTTATCAAATGTATATATTTTAACATATATATGATTCTGAATGTCTTTCATGCCATATGTACCAACTTATAAGATTTCTAAAAATATTTTCTGATGACTAGAACATTAAAAACATCAGAGATTGCTCTAAAAGTGTCAATCACTGGTGCACTTACTCTATTTACATTGACAAAAGAAAAAAAAAAGAAGAAGAAGAAATAAAGAAAAAAATCTTGTTTTCTGTTAATTTAAATTCTTAATATTATGGTACTTTTTAACATTAAAAATTATTTATTTTAGGTGATTATAAAAATTCTCGATGAAAATGATAATGCCCCTAAATTCAGTCAAGAAATATACACAGCTGTAATTCCTGAAAATGTGCCTACAGATTTTAGCATAGTGACTGTCAAAGCATTTGATGCAGATAGTGGGAAAAATGGAGAAGTACAGTATATTATTCAGGATGATGGCGAGAGTCAACCAATCAGTAAGTAGTAACTATTAATTTTCTGTAGTAGTATTTATTTAAATTTTATTTAATTGTTTGTCCCATATAAGAATAATTATGCCTGTTAGTACCTTTTAAAATGTACTAATATCTTTACTTTTAAACCTAAAATGAAATTGGGCTCAACTTAAGATTAAAAAAAAAAAAAAAAAAAAAAAAAAAAAAAAAAACAGTTGACCCAGCGACTAAAAATTTCAAACATGGCTACTGAAATTCAAGTAGCTAGATTTTTTTTTTTTTTTTTACTAAAAATTAACCAAACAACACAAGTTCTTCCGAGGACATCCTTAGGATGATTTGACGTCCCATGGACATCTTTAGGGTTTACTAGGGATCACTTTGCTGTTAGGGTATAAATCTTATTTAGGTTGAACCTAATATTTTCAATTATCGTTAACATAATTCACTGTTTCGATAATCAGTTACAAGAATATTGTGTGTTTTAGTAATCAGCTTTTTAAAACAAGTGTGAAATCTGTTGATTATAGATTAAATAATAATATACTATTTTAGGGATCAGTGATAAAAATATTAATGATTCAATTGAGCAATTGCCTGGAATTAAACCTAAATTACGACAAAGAACAGCCAAATGATCCTACATTTTGGCAATCAGGTATCTATAAAGCAGAAATTTGAGTGATTTGTGGTGAAATAATCATGTATTTCAGGAAACAGCCTTGGAAAAAACGCAAATTTTGTCTATCATATGAATGTAATAAAGAATTATTGAAAAGGCCACTTAGAAATCAATAGCTTATAAAATTTACTTAGAATAAATTTGAATAGAGTAGGTTTGAATAAACTGAATCCTGAAAGAGCTGTTGAGAATAGATATTTTAAAATTAAAAGTGTTACACGTATGAATGCCCATAAGGTAAAGCATAAAATAATGAGTGCAGAATTTAATTTTATCTGGTGTCTTTTATTTTATTTTTTTTAATCAAATGTTTATCTATGTATATATATATATATATAGGGTAGGTGCTCCAGTAATTGACATCTATCCCGAAATAATTAATAAATAAGAAAAATAATAAAATCATATATTTTACATATAAGAATTTTAATATTTTATGTCAAACACTGGAGCATAGAGTGCTAATGACTGGTAAAAGGAATAACTAGCAATGTCAAACACTGGAACATAGGGTGCCAATTACTAATAAAAGGAAAAAATGGCAGTGTCAATTACTGGAACATTGAGTGGGTGTCAAATAAAAATTCATTAAAAAGAAAAATAAAAAATTATCAAATGCATATTTAACATATATGGGTTTCTGAATGTCTTTCATGCCATATGTATTAACTTATGATTTCTAAAAATATTTTCTGATGACTAGAACATTAAAAACATCAGAGATTGCTCTAAAAGTGTCAATCACTGATGTACTTACCCTATATATATATATATATTGTGTATTTTTCCTGGCTTCTAAGTTTTTCAGCCTGGCACATAACATTTCAAGTAATTTTCAACCCATGATAGAAATAGATAACTTATAGTTTACTTTTTATTATACATTTTCGATATTTTAAAATTTCATTGAGTTTACTTTACTTAATTTTTAAATTATATACTCTTCTATTACATATATCATGTATAATATATATATATATATATATATATGCTAGTGGACAAAATTAAAGCAACAACCAGTTTTCTCGTTCTCTTCTTTTGCACATAATTTTTAAACAAGTAAACATATGACCATAAAATTTGGTTGGCCTGTTTGTTATCATATTATTAACCGAATTTTATGTAACTTTAGCATAAGAATAATTTTTAAGCTAATAAATATTCATTTTTCGCTCAAAAGTAAACTTTGGAAAAAATGAAAAATTTCAATAATTTTAGGAAAGAACACTTAACGAAAAGTGGTCTTAAGGATGCATTAGAGATAGGTGAAGACGCACATGCCTTGAAATGTTAAACTAAATCTCGATTTTTCTTTCTGTATTAACTTTTCTTTTAATTTTATGATGGACTTTTTAAAAATATATAGTTAATAATTTGTAAACTATGAGCATCACCACAATAATAAAAATGTCGATAAATAGTTTTATAGTGAACATCTTATTCAATTTTCATGTTTGTATGTATATTTTTTAAAAAGTTATTCACATGCGAAAGAAAGAAGAAAAAATAAGAAACAGAAAAGTGAATACAGGTAGAAAGATTTGGTTGTAATCTAAAATATGGATGCGTATGTATCTTCACTTATCTCTAATGCATCCTTAACACCACTTTCTCATTAAGTGTTCTTTCCTAAAATTATTGAAATTTTTCATTTTTTCCAAAGCTTACTTTTGAGAGAAAAATGAATATTTACTAGCTTAAAAATTATTCTTATTCTAAAGTTAGATAAAATTTGGTTAATATTATGATAGCGAACAGGCCATCCAAATTTTATGTTCATATATTTATTTGTTAAAAAATTATGTGCAAAAGAAGAAAACGCGAAAACTGGTTGTTGCTTTAATTTTGTCCACCAGTATATATATATATATATATAAATGTATAAAACTTTTCATTTTATTTTCAATAATCTGTTTAAATGTTAGTAAGCCCATGTAAAACTTCAGCATGTTTTATCTTAAAATTTTGAGTTAATTTCATTATTATTTTCATCAAAGGAAAAAAAGAAAAAAGTGAGAGAGAACATGTTAATTTCTGTATATTTTATAAGACACATGCACATAGTTTTCTTTTGGAAATCCAACCTCACTTACATTTTTCCCAAGTTAGATATCTTTTCAATGTACAGTTTGGAAATAACTAATTAACTTTAAAGAAACAGATTATATGCTCATACTTGCCAATTCTCCCTTATTCTGAACATTTTAAAGTTATATCTGTAATTTATTCAAAACTTCAACGATACTTCAATTTTTTAAGCAAGATTTTTGCTTTTGGCGAAAAAATATTCTCATGCATCTCACTATTTTTAATTAATAATTAGGAGATAGTGGGGATGAATGGGACATTTTTCATGTTTTTATTGATAACGCCGGCCATATGTAATTCAGAATTTTGCAACATTGCTCATAAGTACACTTCAGTAATCAGTTACAGGCATGAGATTCTTCCGTGGATCCGCGATTTTTCGCTTTTATGTAATTTCCGTTAATTCCGCAGTTTTCTTTTGTTTTGCTTTGTTTAAATCAAACTCTAATAACGATAAGTGTTCAAACGCTCCACGAAAGACTTTAGATTCTCAATCTTTCTCCATCCAAAATATAAATGTCAATATTCATTTTAATCGTCTTTATCAGATGCTATAACATATAAAAAAACAGAATTATTCAATACTTCTAACTAATGTATTTTTTTTTTTTTTTTTTTTTTTTTTTTTGGTCCTATTCCCTCCCCCGCTTTTTTAATCATCTCTAACCATCACCGATCAAACATTCTGCGGGAAGACTTTTACTTTTAAATATCCGTCCACAACAAAAGTATCAATATTAATTTTAAACTTACTTTACGATATTCTAGAACCCATAAAGAAGTAGAATTGTGTTTAATATTTCTCACTCATGAACTACTTTTTACCTCCCCCCTTTCCCATTTTCCACCACCAATCAATTATTAAATGTTGATTTCTAGCAAACTTTTTTTTTTTTTTTTTTAACTGTGCATTAAATACTAGGCGAGTCGTATTAATCCTGGACGATAGGACCCATGCCCCAGCCCGCCCGGTTCCCGCTGTTCAATGTATTTTTCTAGTCAATTTTGTCCCCTTATTACTTCCGGTGTGATTTTTTTTTTTTTTTTTTTTTTAACACACTTGACATTGTGAGTTTTTTTGCTTTCTTTCCCATGCTATTTTTATGGAGTTTTTTAGCCTTTTTTCCAAGAGTTATACTAGGCGAGTCGTATTAATCCTGGACGATAGGACCCATGCCCCAGCCCGCCCGGTTCCCGCTGTTCAATGTATTTTTCTAGTCAATTTTGTCCCCTTATTACTTCCGGTGTGATTTTTTTTTTTTTTTTTTTTTTTTTTTTAACACACTTGACATTGTGAGTTTTTTTGCTTTCCTTCCCATGCTATTTTTATGGAGTTTTTTAGCCTTTTTTCCCCTCTTTTTCTACATTCTAAAGTGGCGGTGGCTATTATTTTTCATTTGAAATTAATTTTAGGAACACGCATGTTTCCTCTATTTTTTTAATTTTCTGCACTTTCATGCCTGCAGTTACATATAAACATACTAACTTTAATAAAAAGTTATTATTTTTAATTAATAATCATCTTTTTTTTACATGCATGTGTATTGTCCCATTCATTCCCACATATGGGGATGAATGGGACATGATTGGGTATGAATGGAACAGGACTGGAGGTAACAAGAAAATAAAACAAAATGGAAAGTAAATAAATTTTTAAGGTTAAATTGGTTTATGTGATTTTATTACACACTATGAATTTACTGAAATTGAATAAACTGATATATTGACTCAAATTAACATCAAAAGACAAAAGTCCTTTGGTTCGTGCAGTTTCTAGTGCTCTAGGCTTTGGTAATTTAATCTAATAAGACCTAATCTAAAAATAAATATACTAGAAAGAGATAAATCATTATAATAGAAAAAATTATCCAGATAAATTTTTGTTTCCGACTAATCGGGAAAATCAGCATTCTATTCTGCATTACATTAATAATCCCCAGAATTTATTTAATTAGCTTGATTGAAATTGTGATTTTAATCAAATTATTATTAGTTTATTTATATATTTATTACAATTATTGATTTAATTTACATTGAATATTCCAACTTATAATTTTTTTAATCATAATTATTATAAACAAAAATCAGAACAATTAATTTCAATTTTTTTTTCTAAGTCCACAAAATTAAGAATCCTGATAATCAATATGGCTAATTTACATTTTAATATAATTCTTGTATAAATTTTAAATTAGTAAATAGTAGGGAATGTCCCATTCATCCTCATTTAAACTGTCCCATTCATCCCAACCATCACATGATCATATAAAATATGAAATAGGCTTAATGAACAACTGTCAATATTCTTCTTGAATATCGTAAACACAATAAAAGATTATGCCTTTTCGTCATATAAGAGTTATTTTAACATTAAGCAAATAGTTAATTTTTTAACTACTACCTAATTGAATAAGTAAAAACTTAGTTTGGCAGCTAAAAAAAAACATTTTAATTTTTTTCTGCCCTTCTATGAATAAAACAATTCTGAAACTGCACTTTATGAATGGCCTCAGTGTTGTCATATATCAGAAAAATTGTCAAGTTTCCGGTGCTTGCAAAACATAAAAATTTTGCTATTGTCCCATTCCTCCTGCGTCCCATTCAACCCCACTCTACCCTACGAGATTGTTACTTAATAATTAAATTTAACTTATGCATACAGATTTTTCACAATTTAGCCATGGATTAAATTATTAAATACTATCGTATGTCAAAAACCCGTCAACGTTATCTAGGCATGAAAAGGCCTCTTATAAAATCTCCATTATTTTGATTCTTCAATGTTGGCAGGTATATATGCTAATTGAAGTATTTTAATAATTATGAATTATAGAAGTGGTTTCTATGACAACCCTTTATTTACATCTATTTTCATGAATGAATTTTTTTATGGGGATAAAACTTTTAAAATCATAGATAATCACACTTACTTTAAATCACATTAAAAGTAAACGATATCATCCATGTTGCATCAAACATAGTTTACATTTTTCGTCAACTAATTAACAAATTATTTCTAGTGAATACATTATCAAATATTTTTTAAGGAAATTTTCTTTCTTTCTTAGGCTTTTTTGCTGTAGATTCTCAGTCTGGAGTGGTGTCAGTCATACGAGCTCTCTCTGGCAAAGGCAGAAGTGAACCTTATACAGTAAAAATTCAAGCAATGGATAAAGGAAATCCGCCATTATTCTCTTTATGTCATTTGTTAGTTGTAGTAGGTGATATATCTACTAATGATGGAGTTCCTCAGTTTATAAGACCTACTGCTGGAGAAGTTGCATATGTCCATGAAGTAAGCAAAAATTAATTTATTAAAACTTTTTGTTTTCAAAAACAATATTATTCTTAACAATATTTTAATATTAATTATTACACTGAGAAAAAATTCTATAACTGACATTTGGAATCAAAAATTGTGGCTCTAGAAAAAATAGTTCCATGTCATCCTTATGAATTCTAATCCCCTTTGAAAGCAAGTTCTAGAAACCCCTATTAGATTTCTAGAGCGTTTGCCTATATTCTCGAGGGCAAAGTTATTTAAAAATCTCTGCAAATAAATACAAATACAAGAGGCGGGTTTTCAGCAATTATAATCTTGGTTTATGACCCAATTCTAGAAAATCAAGCGAGAATTCCTCGTAATACAAAAGACTCAGAATATTGTTTCACCATCTAGAAATGTGTAGACTAGAAATTCTCGATCATTTCATCTATTCAGTTTATTGGCGTGCCTTATGCACATAGCTCGGAAATCTATATTTCTAGTTAAGAGATTTAGAAAATGACCACTTATTCATTCTAGATGAAGGCGTTATATTTTTTTTTCTAAGTTCAATATGTAGGTTTAGTTAAATTATTAAATATATGTTAAACTTGTAGGGAGGATTATCCTATGAAATGCTATACATAACTATTAATTTTAAATGTCTGTCTAGGATTTACAGAAAAATATCTAAATCCATACCAGTGGTATATAATTAGTTTTAAAGGTGTTCTATCTCAATTGATTAACAAATAAATTGAAAAAATTACATCAATTTATCTTATTTGTTTTAAGATTATTTGCATAAATTATTGAAAAAAATGTACAGTATGAATTAAAATCATATTTGAAAAAAATAATTATAATAATAATGAACTTCCTTCTTCCTGGTAAATTTCAATGCAATATTTTCATAAATATTTTTTATTTAAAATCTAGGAAAGATGATTGAGATCTACCGTTTCTTACAATTCAAAGCTAGAAATAATGACTTTTCAAGCAGTTCATCAATAATATCGCACTATCTCTCATTTTAACTTGTTCTCAAGACAATGGGAATTCTTTTGATTTAATGTTTCTTAGTTTATTGCTTACAAACACTAAAATAATGTTTTAATGTTACTGATATATGCTAAAGGTAACTGAAGAACTGCAAATGAATGAAAACAAAATAGGGTAGGTGTTCCAGTGATTGACATCTATCCCGAAATAATTAATAAATAAGAAAAAAAATAAAAGCATATGTTTTACATATAAGAATTTTAACATTTTATGTCAAACACTGAAGCATAGGGTGCCAATAACTGGTAAAATGAAAAACTAGCAGTGTCAAACACTGAAGCATAGGATGCTAATTACTGGTAAAATGAAAAACTAGCAGTGTCAAACACTGAAGCATAGGATGCTAATTACTGGTAAAATGAAAAACTAGCAGTGTCAAACACTGAAGCATAGGGTGCTAATAACTGGTAAAATGAAAAACTAGCAGTGTCAAACACTGAAGCATAGGATGCTAATTACTGGTAAAATGAAAAAACTGGCAGCGTCAATTACTGGAACATTGAGTGGATGTAAAATAAAAATTCATAAAAAAAAATATATTATTATCAAATGCATATATTTTAACATATATGTGGTTCTGAAAGTCTTTCATGCCATATATATTAACTTAAGATTTCCAAAAAAAGTTTCTGATGACTAAAGCATTAAAAACATCAGAAATTGCTCTAAAAGTGTCAATCATTGGAACACTTACCCTAATTACTTTGTTATTATAAAGATAAAAAGTAATATGTAAGAATAAAGAAAGCTGTCTCTTTTGTTCTGTGGGATTACTAATTTGAATGCATAGCTCACATGATGTCATGTTGCTATAGCAGCGTTGCTTGTATTCGAATAGAAATAGCTTGTATAATATATAAAATATCAAAATGCCTGTAACTAAAGTTCTAAGCAAGATAGAAACAAAATTCAAGCTAATTTAGAAAGCTAAAATGCCAGGCTTTAATACTAAACTAAAAATAGAAAATAGGAGTTTTGACCGAAAATTGCATCTTAAAGTTAGGCAGGTACCCTAAAATAATAAGAAAATCCTACCGTAATTAGAAAATCAAATCAAGATTTTTCTCATTTTGATCAGAATTTTCTTGTGGACAACAATTTTTTTTCTTTTTTCTAGAATATTTGAAAATGTTAAAATTTACAAAATTTATGAAGTGTAACTTGGATTCAAGCTTTTTCTAAGATAAAATTATATTTTAATGAAATTACAGTTTATTTTTATTTATTTATATACTTTACTTAAGAAGAGGAAAAACTCAAACTTTTTCCTAAACTTTCTTTATCTTAAATTTAGTATTATACTTGCTTTTAAAAATATATCATTTATTTTATGAAAATGGGATATACATTAAAATGATTTAAATGTTTCTTCATAAAAACAAATAAATGGATAAATCATTTTATGGCTTTTTGAAAACAAAATTACAGTTTAAATTTTTGCTGTAAAATGTTCATGCTTTTAACATAAACAGAAAGAAAGAAAAGAACTTTGATTTTATATTTAAATACTTCAGTATGATAGGATTATGTATTTCCTTTAAACATTTGTACAACAGTACTTAGTAATATCTGTATACAAAACAATAAATTCCATTAAAACTTCATTCATTGATTGTAAAAGTGTTAAAAATTTAAATTTACTTAAAACTTATTTTTTTGAAAATTAAAATTAAAATAATTCAAACTAGCAAACCCTTGCGAAATTTTCGCAGTTTCTTTCTTTTTTTTTTTTTTTTTTTTTTTTTTTATTATTTACCTTTAAAATTTAAAACTTATGTCTTTTATCAATTTCACAATCCAATATAAATTTTAATTCGTCAGAAGCCAAATTATTATTAGTTTTTTTTTTTTTTTTTTGGGGGGGGGGGGGGGGAATGATAGTTAATCCAAAAACTTCAATTTTTTTTTTTTTTTTTTTTTTTTTCAAAACGAAATTCATGTTTGACGATCCAGTTTTCATACTTCCCCAGGCACGGTAGCTTTAGTATAGGACCCCTATGGCGACTTTTAAATTTTTTGCCGTCATGTTGACGCTGCATTTTAGTTTATTTCCCAAATTCTTATGTATTTACTGTCATTCACTACGGTATGTTTCTGAATCTCAACCAAATAAAAAATGCGCCTCTATTTTAAGGTAAATTACAATCCTTTTCCTTTGTCTCTCCGTTGCTCAGTTGATAAGAGCGCCATGTTAGTAATACGGTGGTCCCGCGTTCGATACCCTGAAGGTCCGGAGTGTTGATTTTTGCTGACAATTGTAGAAAAGATGTCAATTGATAAAAGAACATTTATCGTTGACTACACAGTGTTCTAAGAATTTTTGAAGAGTTTTTTTAAGAAGCCTTTTTCTTACATCTCTTTTTAGAAGCAAAAAAGAGTTTTTTGTGGACTACAAGCGCCCTGTATTGGGCGAATATTCACTAAAATGTCAATGAAACAACTAACAATACAAAATAAAAGTGATTAAGAAAAACACATAAACATTAACCAAATCAGTAAAATGTTAAGTTATAATATAAAATAATAATAATAATAATAAACTAAAATAATAATAAAAAGGTGCCTCAAATGAATAATTAAATTGCAGATATTGGCCCTTAATCCGAAAATAAAATCACAAAACTTATAGGCAATCGTGTGGTGCTGCCATCTGTTGTGAATTTTAAGAAATAATTTCTCTTTTCTTAACACAGTTCAAATTTCCCCAATTTTAGTTAATAAACAAAATAGTTACGCTTTTTTTTTTTTTTTTTTTTTTTTTTTGCAAAATAAATTTTATTCTAACTTCGAAAAGATTTATATGATACGCTATAATAAGAATTTGGGTTTTAAAAGTTTTTTAAAATAGATTATTATTTTTTAATTTATTCGTTTTGGCATATTTTTTTTTTTTTTTTGTCAAATAAAAAACTTAGTACTTATTTTGATTATACTTCGATTGTTGCGTTTTTTTAATTAATTTATGACACAAAAGTTAATTTTTGCTTGCATCTTTAAAATATTGTTAGGATTAAAATGACGCTTGCAAAGTTTGTAAAGATGCAAATTTAAAAAATAAATTCTTCTACAAAATTATCTCATCAGACATTAGTCGTCTTTTTTTTTTTTTTTTTTTTTTTTTTTTTTTTTAAATTTCTAAATTGAGTCCACGTGCTTAAATATTGCTTATGTGTTTTGTTTTTTTTTAATCCTTGTGTATTTTAATGTCACTATCGTATCGTTTCTACAAAATATGATCGTAATTGGTCCACGTTAGAGAAATATTATATAGATGTTTTTTATTATAAAAATATCACCATTTCTTTTTAAACATTCTATTTAATTTCAATATTTTTATAGAATGTTACCGTTGGAACTGAAGTGTTTCAAGTTGTTGCTTTTGATCCTGATAATTCCAATACAGCGGACGGAAAAGTAGCGTATAAGTTATTAGACGATCAAAGCTCTGAAGATCAAAAACATGAATTTGTCATTGATGCAGCCACAGGTGTTATCACAACTCAAGCACCTCTTGATAGAGAAAGGAAAGAGAATTATACTGTAAGTTTAATATTTCTGTTTATTGATTTATTATAGTTTTTCACTTTATGCAAATGCGTAAATTATAACTAGTTATAAATATTTTAGTTATATTATTCTCTTATATTTTATTTGTAAAATATAAGAAAAGTAAGATTCATATGTCCAGTACTCTTCTAATATAACAGAAGACATGTATTTAGTTCTCAGTCTTGTACAAAAGCTTAAGAAGCCTCTCTACTTATCATCCCTCGAAGCCAGAGCCAATGTTATTCTATGGAGAATTTCACCACATTATAACTTATTAACTAATACATATTTTTAAATTCCGTTTTCACATTCAGAAAATAACTAATACATATTTTTAAATTCCGTTTTCACATTCAGAAAATTCACAACTAACTATTAAATAATTTATCACTTTCTAAAAATTATTTTTTTTAATATATACTTTATTTTGAGGATGTAAAATGCGAATTTTCACAATGTGAAAATTTTCATTTGTTAGCTTAAAAATTAAAAAAAGCAATTTTTAGAAAGCGATTAAACTTTTTAGCAGTTGTGAATTTTCTGAAAGTGAAAACTGAATTTAAAAATATGTATTACTTAATATATTATAACGGGGCAAAATTTTCCATAGAATAACATTGGCTTCGGCTTTTGGGGACAATAAGTAGAGAGCCCCCTTAATGCCTGACATCACTACATTCTATGTTTACCAGTATTTTCATAATACTTATCTATATAACTAAATGATGCCACATAAATTAAAAAATTTTAAAAGCAGGTTTTTATCCCAAAATGTACTAAAAATTTCGAAATGAAGTTGAAAATTTTCATCTAAACAAAACTAAATGACATGAAGTGAGTTAAAACTTAAAATCAAATTTTTAATTGGAGTCCCAGAAACCCTAGACACTTAGTCTATCATTGTTTGAAAATGTATTGTCATTGGAATCACACATTTCTGCAATATTTCAGCACAGTTGAATGATAAGTAACAGGTTAAAAATTAAAATCAAATTTTTAATTGGAGTTGGAGACCCATCCTTCACTCCTTCCCCCTGTACCTGTTACTGCTTGATCTTGTCATTCAAGCTATGCATATATGCCAGTGACATACAGAACATAACTAGTACCCAGGGCATGATACATTTTTGGCACCCTTACCCCAAATAACTTATAGTAATACAATAAAACCTCTCTAAGTTGGACACCTACGGTTCCAAGAAAAAGTGTCCAACTTAGAGAGGTGTCCAACTTATAGGGGTGCTCACTTTTTTAGATTTAATTAAACTGTATTTATGCATGCCTTTTGTATTGACGATTTATATACAAAAAAAATTAATTTGCCGATTTAAAATTTAAATTTAAACTGTTATGATGTGGCCATTATAATACTTTCTTCTATAATTTTTTATATAACAACCCCACCTACCAGTTAACATGCACGAAAATTTAATCAATATATCTTCTCACAATAAAGATTTTGCATATACAGCTTGGTGCAATTTTATCCAACAGACGCTGAGATATTCATATGGAAAATCGGAAAATGTGAGTAAAAGTAGCACCGCCTGTCTTCTCATCTACGCCCAAATCAAGCTAACATTTATTTTCATAACGGCCATCTCACATATGAAGTTTGGTGAATTTATTCACTATAGAAACTGAGCTATAGTTTTCCGGGGAACGGGTAAAACTGCAGCATAGCAGCAACACTTGTTGGTTGATATGCATCAAACTGAATCAGCATCGTTTTTCACTATAGATCTCTCCCATATTAAGTTTAGTGCAATTATACACTCAAGTTAAACTTGGTAGGAAAAATAAAAGGGACATATGAAGAGGAACCCTACCAACCAAAATGTATTTTCTAATGCCTATTTTAAAACAGTCTAAGTCAAAACATGCCTGTAGGCTTTCTGTGGAAATATTTCCAAAAGAAAAAAGCAAGGACAATTCGTTCAATTCAATAAAAAGAAAGGCTCTTGCATTATGCACTAAATTACAGTAATTTGTGAATGTTTCAGCTGAAGAAGAGAAATTTTTTTTTCATAAAATAAGACAGAAGTAAATATATTGTGAGGAGAAACATTGTTTTTTTAGATATTTACAGCTATTTCTACAAGGGATAGGTAACATTTCTAAAAAAAAGAATGAGAAAATGGAAGTTTTATTTCTTTTTTTTCTGTCTCATTGGGTAAAAGTGTTCAACTTAGGGCAGTATTTCGATGTCCAACTTCCAAGTTAAAGGAGTGTCCAACTTATAGAGGTTGGACATAATCAGGGCAAAAGAAAGAGCTATAGAAGAATATCTTCTATAGCCCTGGGACATAATGTGTTAATCGTGTGGATACATTCCGTTCCGAGAAAAAGTGTCCAACTTGACAGGTTGAAATTGAGAATTATTTTACTCCTCTCAGCAAGTGACACCTGATGGTAACATACCCTGTTGCTCCTTCCCGCCCCCTCGCTACGCCACTGATGTTTACACAATTTTTGCTGAACTGGATGATAGGAAGTGGTAGTGGGTTAAAATTTTCTTGCAAGATTTGACTCTAACAAACAAAGAAAAAAGTTAAACGAAATCCTGTAAAAAATGTTAGTGTGTTCAACACACGTTATTTTCTTCCATCTTCAACCAAACATTGACTCCTTTTTCTATCAAAATACAGATTTAATCCATTATTTTATTAGTTTTAAATTTTTATCTGCCAATATGTTAAAAAAATAATTCATTAAAAAAAAATAGTTTTTGTAAAAAGAATACTCTTTAATTAGATATTATTATACAAATATTTTTCACAAATTATATTATAAACTGAACAAAAATAAAGTTGAAACGCTCATTCAAAAGTGAAGAGTTTGACAAAAGACAAACCATACATTTCCTACACTTGGTCATCAACAACTCGAATTTTATGAAAAATAAATTGCTGAAATGTCCAAAGTTCTGTTAATCACTATCTGTGATTGTAATCGTCTGTAATCGTACAGCAATGTTATCTGTAACTTTGTTTTGGTAAGAAATATATCAATAATATTTTTTTTCTAAGTCAGTATTACTTGTATAATGATTCTCCATATTTCTTTTTAATACTACAACTGGCAACAACCCTAACTTTATGAAAAATAAATTGTTGAAATTTTTAATGTTTTTGTTTGTCACTAGCCATTATTATTCTGTGATAATAGACCAATGTTATTAGTACTTTTGCCTTAATAAAGAAAACCTATCTCAACAGTAAATATTGTTGCCAAAATCAATATCACAATGGCTCTCAAAGTTCCTTCTTACAAACATTAATCACAGTCCAATGTATTGTACTCAATCTTGAAAATGCTTTTAAAGTGCTTGTATAACATTAACATCAGTTCATAATACAAATATGTATTAGATAGTTGACCTTTTCTGTAACAAAAATCAAATATTATTTATAAATGTATAAAGCAGTTTATAAGCATAAAATAACAGGGAAAAGTACTTAAAGGAATAATAGTAATGTACCCACTATATAATACCCTAAATTTGATACAGCTAAAAAATACAAAATAGAAAATGCTCTAAAAAAGTTAAGTTTCATGCTTTTTACTTTCCGAACACTATAGTGAGGAAAGTATTGTAATCATGTCAAAAATCCGAATTCGAGATTTTGATGTTTCTATACGTTTTGAGGTCCCCTGAGTCCGTTTTCACTATTTCTACGATGATGTATGTATGTGTGTGTGTATGTGTGTATGTCTGTGAACACGCTAGCGTCTAAAGGCTTTGTTCGATTAACCTGAAAGTTGGTACGTATATTGTAAGTCACCATAGTACGAACCCTATAGACTTTGGTGAATCTAGCACTTATAGTTTTTTTACAGGGACACAAAGAAAAATTCTTTATCATTATGGCCTATGGGACCAAAATCTTAAAAGTGCGATAGCATCTAAACGCCTTATTCAATTGAGCAAAAATTTTATACCCATATTATAGGTCACAGATACTCAATCTGTATAGATTTTGGAGAATCTAGCACTTATAGTTTTTTTACAGGGACACAAAGAAAAATTCTTTATCATTAAGGCCAATGGGGCCAAATTTTTAAAAGTGTGATAGCGTCTAAACGCCTTATTAATCTGAGCAAAAAAATTGTACACATGTTATAGGTCGCATTTGCACCAACTGTATAGATTTTGGTGAATCTAGCACTACAGTTTTTTTACAGGGACACAAAGAAAAATTCTTTATCATTATGGCCTATGAGACCAAATTTTTAAAAGTGCGATAGCATCTAAACGCCTTATTCAATTGAGCTGAAAATTTGTATGAATATTATAAATCACTGTTGCACTAACTATAAGCATTTTGGTGAATCTAGCATCTATAGATTTTTACAGGGACAAAACGAAAAATTCTTTATCATTATGATCTAAGGGCTCAAAGTTCAGTAGCGTTAAATAAAACCTCGTGTGATATATGGAGAAAAAAACACTCTATTATGGTTTTCTCTCTTTTGTTTGTTTAGCAATTCCTCTTTCTTTATTTTATCTACAAAACTGTTAGTTACTCAATGTTCGGAAAGTCGAGTGGAGTCACTCCAGATTTTTTTTTTTAACTATTATTATTATTATTATATTTTTTAAACACTTTTTAAAAAGTTGATAGTTGTTTATGTGTTTGCTACATGTATCTGTCTGTCCATTTGTATTCTATCTTATATAAATATAGTTTGATTCAAAATTGGTTAAATTGTTTTAAATAAAAACCTTTCATTGAATTTCCCGATAACTTATGTAAAAATTAATCTTTATAGTTCGTTTTATTTTGACTTTTTTTTTTCCTTTTAATGTACAGATGATAGTAGTTGCACATGATTTTGGCTTTCCACCACAAGAAGCGCACCGAGTGCTAAGAATTTTTATTTTAGATGTTGATGACAGCAATCCACAATTTGAAAGACCTTTAGTGAGTTATTTTTTTTTTTTTTAATCATTATTTCAATATAACATATTTATTTTCATAAAATTTTTAACGCAACCGTTTTAACTAAAAAAAAATCTTAAAAAGTAAATATTATATTATATTTGCATAAGTTATTTCTATTATAATACTCTATATGAAATAATATATAAATATTGAATCAAAAATTTATCCATGCATTGGACAAATTATCAAATATATATATATGTGTGTGTGTGTGTGTGTGTGTGTATTTTTATGAATATATATTGTGCTACTGCAGCATTTATTTGTACAAATAGTTTCATTTTAAAAACTTTAATTATAGAGAGATACATAGATATGTAAGAAGTAGTCATGATTCCACTAACCGAAAAATGGTTTGCAATGCATCAGCCTAAAATTTAGTAAAACTTTAATTGTTTAGAGAAATATGTACCTGTATGGCTATCCCTTAATATTATAAAAATTTAAATTTAAAATAATCTGGACGAAATCTATGAATTTATATTCTTTATTTTGTTATAAACTTAAGTAGTCTTTATTTATTTATTTTATAGATTAAAAATCGAAATTATTGTTTAATATTTTGTTGTTAAAAGTTATTATTGCTTTATAAATGCCCCCCCCCCCCCCCAAAAAAAAAAAAAAAAAAAATATTTTAATGTTTTTGTGTCTGATTATATTTTTAATAAAATTTAATAATCAATATTATATACATTTATATATAGTTTTTAAAATGCCATAAGCTCAAAGTAATATCTAATTAAAATATTTTATAATTGTCTTGAATCTAATATAAGTTATCAAACCATATACAATTATTTTACTTTTTCTTTTTTTTAAGAAATCACAGCCAATTGAATTTTCAATGAAGGAAGAGGAACCTATTGGAAAAATAGTTGGCGTTGTCAAAGCTGTAGATAATGACACAGGAATAAATGCCATTATTGATTATTATATATTAAGTAAATATCTGTTTAAACTTTCATTTAGTGTTGTTATTTTTTTAATGTTTTAAATTTTTTATATTTTAAATTTTAAAGAACTTTAGTTGTCTATTAATTTAATAAATACCTTAAAAAGTTCTTGTTGAAGATTCTCAAACATGCTTTCCTCAGGTGTCTTCTGATGACAATTTTTCTCTTGTCTTTCCTGCTGTGAGTAGATTTTGCCACCTTGTGTCTAGGTTCTTACTTGGTTCCACATCATTGCATGTGCACACATTCGTTTAAATTTCTATGACTTCGTGTTTTATTGCATATTCGCTATTTTGATATTTAGCCAGGGTTTTTTTTTTTTTTTTTTTTTTTTTTTTTTTTTTGTTCCAGCCAAAATTAACAGATATCAAAAAATATAGGGGAGATCCGTGTAATATGGACCCCCTAAGCAAGAATGCTCATAAAACTAAAATTACTAAAATAGAAAGATTTAATTTGTTGGCTGCTCATTACAATTGTATAGTTGCATGGTTCAAGCTTGGTAAGGCGTTCTGGGAACTATTAATAATTGCAGGAAATAATTATTTTATTTTTGTATCGGTGGTCCATAGTGGTCCTTCCCGAACAGTTGATACATTTGGAATTGTGAAACGAACTGTCCGGCTTGTTCCCTCATGCACTTGTCCATCTCTTAGGAATAGTAGAAATAGACGAAAAAAATAATAATTAATGGACGAAAAAAAGGGAGGTCCAAAGACTGTATCCAGTGGGTAGTATGCGAAGGAAGTGATAGCTTGATTACCCCCTGCTTCTCTGTCCTATTCTAAAGTCTCAAGATTTTGAGTATGCGACATATGTACGCTGAGCATTAACAAAACTTCTCGGTTTTTATCATGAATCACTGGTCCATATTACACAACACAGCATGGTTCATATTACACGCATAAACAGAGTAACGTTGTTTCCAATCACATATCGCTATGCAAATTGGCGCCCATTACATGTTTAAATTGTTCAGAAAATATGTACATTTGCTACAATTAGCGCGAAAATTATAATACAATTATGTAACAGCAGAAAGTAATACATTCATTTTAACATACTTGTTACATCAATGATCATATACACCGAAAACTCAATTTCATAATCATCCAAATACACGCATGTACAAGTCAATTCCTGCTTTGTATAACAATAATATTCCCTAAAGTCAATGAGATGGTTTCACCATCTAGTGTTGAACATATAAATTTCCTCATGGTCCGTATTACACGATGGTCCATATTATACGGTTCTTCCCTATATTGATTTTTTAAAATTATGAAAAACTGACTGAGTGTCAAAATAGCGAATACGCTATAAAAGACGAAACCATATAAATTTTAGTCGATGCACATGCATGCAATGATGTAGAATCGAGTAAGAACCGAGACACAAGATGGCAAAATCTACTCTCAGCACAAAAGGCAAGAGAAAGAGTCATTAGAAGGACTTCTGAGGAAAGCCACGTGCCTGGCAAAAAACGTTTGAGAACCTTCTAGAACTTTTCAAAGTATATAATAATCTAATATTAAGGGTTCCCCCCCCCCTCCTTTTATTAATAGATATTCTAGATGATAATTTCTTATTGTGTAGTTTTGAACAATCACTTGCTACTTTATAGTGTTATCAACAAGTGTACATCCAACAAGCTCCATTTATGAATTCAATAGAATTTTACATTATTTTTAGAACTTTAAGCACACAGCTCATGAAAAATGTAATAAATAATTGTTTATCATGGGTGGTTACAACTTCCTTTATTAAGCTTCAACTTGAAACTAATAATAAGCCCATTTTCTATTAAAATATTCTATCTGAGTTATAAAAGTGTATATTCTTGTTTTACATTGTTTTTTCTTTTGCAGCCCGTTATACCTACATATCATTTTTTTTCCCCTAAACTAGATGCCTTCCGCGTGGCTCGGGAACTTGGCAACAGTTGAAGCGGTAGTCAGCGCCACCTGGTACAGACGCGAATTTTTTTATTCAACAGCCACCAAAAATTTATAAAAGTGGGATTTGATATACATAAAAGGCTAATAGAATCGAAGAAACGTCGATTATATATATCATATATCCCTTCTTAAAATTATTGATGACAATTGAATAAAAAAGACGCGCAATCTGTACCAGGTGGCGCTGTTTACCGCTTGAACTGTTGCCAAGTTTTCGAGTCACGCAGAAGGCATCTTGTTTAGGAGGCTATGTTTTTCCTTCCATTCTGATTTAGGATTTATTAAATATTCTCATAAAATTCAATCTTGCCTAACTTATAGACTTTTTATTTATTTTTATTTATTTATTTATTTATTTTAATGGAATACATAAAATGTTTGAATAACTCCGTTTATCTTCCAGATGGCAATGATGATGAAGTTTTTGCCATTAGGCGTACAGCTGATAATGCTGGAGAACTGATTCTTCAGAAACGTGTTGACAGAGAAAATGTTACTAAATTCACTTTAACAATAAAAGTCAACAAACCATCTGAGCCAGTTGAAGATTTTGGAGAGCCTTATCAATTTCAAGATCTTTCTCAAACTCAGGTTAGAATTATAGTTGAAGATATTGACGACAATCCACCGGTATTTGAAACATCTCGTTATGTTCTTGGTAAGAAAAGTTTTTATTTATATTGTTTTGATTTTTAGGGTCATTTTAAAGTTGATAATTAGCTATTGTCACTTGCAGTGTAGCAAAAAAAGTTTATTGAGTTTTAGGTACTTTTCAGTTAAAATGTTATTTGGCACAGTTTTGCACAGTGCTATAAAGGGTTAACTATTTACAGTCGGTAACAAAAGTGTCCGAACACTAGCGAAAATTCCTATGGAAAAAAAGTACACCTCACACGGTTTTGTTAAATAAATCCTTATCGAATCATGTTCTTACACTGACTAAGAACAGGATTCGACAAGGTTTATTTAACAAAACCGTATGAAGTGTACTTTTTTTACATAGGAATTTTTGCTAGTGTTCGGACACTTTTGTTACCGACTGTGGGTTATTTGGGGTTATTATAGTTACCTCTTACTTATATGCGTCTATAGGTATTGACTGAATATCACACAGAATTGAGAGCTCCTTATATTGTAATTCTTCATATATGTTTTAAGTTAATTTTTCTACTTTTAAATAGCATTTAGCTAGAGTAACGTAAGAACTGCATGTACGACATTTGATGTCAAGGAATTTTCAAGTTTGTAATATATTTTACTTGTCATATGTGATTTTTCCAAGCTTAAAGCTACTTGGAAATATCTTTGATCTACCAACTTTTGTACTATCATGTTAAATTCAAATTATAGTCAAGCTGTGTGCCGTTTAGAGCAGAGTCTGGGTCATATGAGGCTGCTTAAATTAAAATATTCAATAAATCAGACTTTTTAACACGTTAAGCGCCATGTCAGCCATTCTAGACATTTTGTCATATATCTCTAAAAATACTGAAGGAATGATCTAGAAACTTTAGGAGTGTGCAGAACATGTTATACTTCAAACATTTCAGAAAGTAAATACCCCAAAAGTAAAAGCAGTACCAATAAAAAATTAACACGTTGAGCGCCATGTCAGCCATCGGTGGCTGACAATGTCAAATATGATATAAAGCTGCGTCAACCATCGGTGGTTGACAGTGTAAAATAGGATATAAAACTAAAAATATTACGTTGTTTTAAGTAATTATTGAAAATTTATTTAAAATTTACTTAATTTTTATTTATTACAGGAAGTATCATTATGGAATTTTAATGGATTTTAAGAATTCGCGTTGTGCTCGATGTGTTAATCTTCCCTTTCTTTTTAACTTGATTATAAGGAATCTTGCATATGATGAAGTTTTGATTTGAGTATATGTTACCTAAACTGGATGCTTATTTGCAAATGCTTATACTGTAATTGTTCTTCCAATGTTTACATTTAATTGTTTATCTCCCCCTCCCCCCAAGAAAAAAAATTGAATAGTATACAGTATAAAAAATACATCTGAATATTGAAATCTCTATCTTATTTAATTAGTTCTTTGTCTTAACAATTTTTCATGATTTTCATTGTTTATATCCCAAAATTTATAAAAAAAAAAAAATAAAGTGAAAAATGAGGATGTGCAAATTTTGGAGAGTCAGCTACACATCTGTTATTTATTTATTCATGTTTACAATAAAAAAGAAAAATTGTCCTTGATAAGTATAGCATAATAATAAATTATATTTAACAGCATTTTATTTATTTATTTTTAAGGTGCTAGAGGTAATACAGAAGTTGACACTGAGTTAATTACTTTGCAAGCTTCTGACCCTGACGCCTCATCTAGTCCTATTGTTTACAGCATCAGAAATGTCACTTTCTTCCAGGTACGCAAAATTATTATGAAATAGATATTACTAAAATGATTTATCAGTTCCTCCAAAGAAAATACATTATTAACAATTTAATTTACCGTATGATATAGTTGTCCCTTTTCTTTTTTTTTTCTTTTTTATGTCTGTCTATAATAGTTAGCTCCAAACAAAAAAATCTGGAGCGACTCCACTCGACTTTCCGAACATTGAGTAATTAACAGTTTTGAAGATAAAGTAAAGAAAGAGGAGTTGTTAAACAAACAAAAGAGAAAAAACCATAATAGAGTGTCTGAGTATTTTTCTCCGTACAGTACACGATTATAACCCGTTTTATTTAACCCGTTTTATTAATCCGTTATATGTTTTATTTAGCCCATAGATCATAATGATAGAGCATAATTAGCCCATAGATAGAGCCCATAGATCATAATGATAAAGAAGTTTTCGTTGTGTCCCTGTAAAATCCTATAAAAGCTAGATTCACCAAAATGCTTATAGTTAGTGCAACAGTGATTTATAATATTCATATAAATTTTCAACTCAATTGAATAAGGCGTTTAGATGCTATCGCACTTTTAAAAATTTGGTCCCATAGGCCATAATGATAAAGAATTCTGTAAAAAAACTGTAAGTGTTAGATTCACCAAAATATATACAGTTGGTGCAACTGTGACCTATAACATGTGTACAAATTTTTTGCTCAGATTAATAAGGCGTTTAGATGCTATCACACTTTTAAAAATTTGGCCCCATGGTCATAATGATAAAGAATTTTTCCTTGTGTCCCTGTAAAAAAATTTTAAGTGCTAGATTCTCCAAAATCTATACAGATTGATTATCTTTGACCTATAATATGTGTATAAATTTTTTGCTCAATTGAATAATGCGTTTAGGTACTATCGCACTTTTAAGATTTTGGTCCCATAGGCCATAATGATAAAGAATTTTTCTTTGTGCCCCAGTAAAAAAACTATAAGTGCTAGATTCACCAAAATCAATAGGGTTCATACTATGGTGACTTACAATATACGTACCAACTTTCAGCTTATTCGAACAAAGCATTTAGACGCTAGCGTGTCAACTCACAGACACACACACACACATACATACATCATCGCAAAAATAGTGAAAACGGACTCAGGGGACCTCGAAACGTATAGAAACATCAAAATCTCAAATTCAGATTTTTGGCATGATTACAATACTTTCCTCACTATAGTGTTCGGAAAGTAAAAATATCAGACTTAAATTGACAAAAAACTGCACCAAATTTAATGTTTCTTGAAGCAAAGAAAAATAAACTGTTTATTTTTATAATAAAATATATATATATATAATAAAGGAAAAATTAAATGCAAAATTAACTGTTCTTAAAAAGTAATATATTTTTAAAAAGTTACTGAAAATCGAAAAAATATATATATAAATTCATACCAGTTTTATGATTTAAAGTAGTTACAAGCAGACTACAGAAGCAATCATAAGATTTGTAGTATGTGATGAACAAATATTTACATTATAATTTTATTATAATAGTATAATCATTATTATAAACCCTCCTTTATTATTATTTTTTTTTAGGACTGAGGACTATTAGTCTCAATCTGGGATTTTTGCGTTGTCGATTTCGATAGTTGGACATTTGTCGAAATCTAAAATTTATCGAAAATATAGTTGAATAATTTGAAAGCGATGTTATAATTTGAAAAAAAGAAAAAAAAACTAATAGTCCTCCGTCCTAAACTAAATTCTGCTTTTGCCAGAATTTCAATTAATTCTTTTTTTTTTTTTTTTTTTTTTTTTTTAAGTAAAAGAAAAGAAAATTAATAATAATCAGTATCGTTACAAGCGCTATCGAAAAAGTCTTTTTTTAATAATTTTGAATTAGGAAATAAAAAGTGCGCGTGCAATAATATGAAATAAAAATAAGTAAAAAAAAAATGAATTTAATGATTTTTTTTCTCTATATATTAAAACAAAGTAACTATCTCTGGCGTCGATTTTTTTATTTATTAATTTTTTTTTTTTTTTTTTTTTTTTTTTTTTGCTCTAAATATTTTTTTTCTTTCTTTTTTGTACCCTTAGGCTGCTTCTGATCAAATCATGCAGATGAATGATGTTTTTCATGTTGATCGTGAAACTGGTGTTCTTAGTAATAACGAAATTCTGGGGAAATACGTAGGAGGATACTTTGACATTATTGTTGATGCTCGCAGTTCACCTGGTGTTCACAATGTAGCATTTGCAAATGTTAAGGTATATAATTTTTTTTTGTCTAAAAATTCATGCTCAGTTATCAAAGACTGAAACGTATTTGGAAAAGTTCATTTAATTTTTATTTCTGTAAATATGATATATATATGTGTTTTCCTTGTGATTGCATAAAGGAATATAAATATAAGAAAAATTCTTATTTATTTATTCTGCAAATTTTTTCTTTATTCTGTTTGAAAGTTATGATATTTGTATGGATTTTTATTGAATACTTAGAGTGTAACAAAGAGAAATACTCTTTCTGAATAGCTAAAAAAAAAATAATTTTTGCAGATTTGTTATTTTTAGACAATATCTTACAAAAGCAGGCATTACGCTAGGGCTATATAAAAACAAGCATTTGTATGGTTATTTTTTCATTTCCTTCTTAATAGAGAGAAAAGTATTAAAATTTAATTTAGATTATTTTACTTTTATTTTATTTTATTTTATTTTATTTTGATATTTTTCTTCCATTCTAATTAAAAAAAAAAAAAAATTATTGCGGAAGCAAAAGATGTTGAAAATTAAAAGATGCGACTAGTACGTATGGTTAGGAGGTATTTATGATCCATGAAAAACGCATGAATTTTAATTCTTGCTTTTTTTTTTTTTTACCGGGAATTGCCGTACACGTGGTCAAACATAATTTTAAATGAAATTTATGTTGTTGATCCAACAATGAATATGCTGTTTCACAAACAATTAAGATAATTGATTCATAAACAATGAACTATTTATTTAACATTATGTCAATTTACAACAATATGTCAATTTGCAACAATATGAATAACAAAACATAATCAAACACTCAAGAATCATTCCCAACTTATGCTAAGTATAATCAATAATCTTTCAATTCACCTAAAACCTAAAAGCTTCTAATAAAAAATAATAGTATTTTTAAAAGTTCCATTATGATGAATTGCCGTACACGTGATCAAACATAATTTTAAATGAAATTTATGTTGTTGATCCAACAATGAATATGTTGTTTCACAAACAATTAAGATAATTGATTCATAAACAATGAACATTTTATTTAACAATAACTCAATTTACAACAATATGTCAATTTGCAACAATATGAATAACAAAACATAATCAAACACTCAAGAATCACTCCCAACTTATGCTAAGTATAATCAATAATCTTTCAATTCACCTAAAAGCTTCTAATAAAAAATAATAGTTTTTTAAAAAGTTTCATTATGATGAATTGCCGTACACGTGATCAAACATAATTTTAAATGAAATTTATGTTGTTGATCCAACAATGAATATGTTGTTTCACAAACAATTAAGATAATTGATTCATAAACAATGAACATTTTATTTAACAATATGTCAATTTGCAACAATATGAATAACAAAACATAATCAAACACTCAAGAATCACTCCCAACTTATGCTAAGTATAATCAATAATCTTTTTATTCACCTAAAAGCTTCTAATAAAAAATAATAGTACTTTTAAAAAGTTTCATTATGATGAATTGCCGTACACGTGATCAAACATAATTTTAAATGAAATTTATGTTGTTGATCCAACAATGAATATGTTGTTTCACAAACAATTAAGATAATTGATTCATAAACAATGAACATTTTATTTAACAATATGTCAATTTACAACAATATGTCAATTTGCAACAATATGAATAACAAAACATAATCAAACACTCAAGAATCACTCCCAACTTATGCTAAGTATAATCAATAATCTTTCAATTCACCTAAAAGCTTCTAATAAAAAATAATAGTTTTTTAAAAAGTTTCATTATGATGAATTGCCGTACACGTGATCAAACATAGTTTTAAATGAAATTTATGTTGTTGATCCAACAATGAATATGTTGTTTCACAAACAATTAAGATAATTGATTCATAAACAATGAACATTTTATTTAACAATATGTCAATTTACAACAATATGTCAATTTGCAACAATATGAATAACAAAACATAATCAAACACTCAAGAATCACTCCCAACTTATGCTAAGTATAATCAATAATCTTTTTATTCACCTAAAAGCTTCTAATAAAAAATAATAGTACTTTTAAAAAGTTTCATTATGATGAATTGCCGTACACGTGATCAAACATAATTTTAAATGAAATTTATGTTGTTGATCCAACAATGAATATGTTGTTTCACAAACAATTAAGATAATTGATTCATAAACAATGAACATTTTATTTAACAATATGTCAATTTACAACAATATGTCAATTTGCAACAATATGAATAACAAAACATAATCAAACACTCAAGAATCACTCCCAACTTATGCTAAGTATAATCAATAATCTTTCAATTCACCTAAAAGCTTCTAATAAAAAATAATAGTTTTTTTAAAAGTTTCATTATGATGAATTGCCGTACACGTGATCAAACATAATTTTAAATGAAATTTATGTTGTTGATCCAACAATGAATATGTTGTTTCACAAACAATTAAGATAATTGATTCAAAAACAATGAACATTTTATTTAACAATATGTCAATTTGCAACAATATGAATAACAAAACATAATCAAACACTCAAGAATCACTCCCAACTTATGCTAAGTATAATCAATAATCTTTTTATTCACCTAAAAGCTTCTAATAAAAAATAATAGTACTTTTAAAAAGTTTCATTATGATGAATTGCCGTACACGTGATCAAACATAATTTTAAATGAAATTTATGTTGTTGATCCAACAATGAATATGTTGTTTCACAAACAATTAAGATAATTGATTCATAAACAATGAACATTTTATTTAACAATATGTCAATTTACAACAATATGTCAATTTGCAACAATATGAATAACAAAACATAATCAAACACTCAAGAATCACTCCCAACTTATGCTAAGTATAATCAATAATCTTTCAATTCACCTAAAAGCTTCTAATAAAAAATAATAGTTTTTTAAAAAGTTTCATTATGATGAATTGCCGTACACGTGATCAAACATAGTTTTAAATGAAATTTATGTTGTTGATCCAACAATGAATATGTTGTTTCACAAACAATTAAGATAATTGATTCATAAACAATGAACATTTTATTTAACAATATGTCAATTTACAACAATATGTCAATTTGCAACAATATGAATAACAAAACATAATCAAACACTCAAGAATCACTCCCAACTTATGCTAAGTATAATCAATAATCTTTTTATTCACCTAAAAGCTTCTAATAAAAAATAATAGTACTTTTAAAAAGTTTCATTATGATGAATTGCCGTACACGTGATCAAACATAATTTTAAATGAAATTTATGTTGTTGATCCAACAATGAATATGTTGTTTCACAAACAATTAAGATAATTGATTCATAAACAATGAACATTTTATTTAACAATATGTCAATTTACAACAATATGTCAATTTGCAACAATATGAATAACAAAACATAATCAAACACTCAAGAATCACTCCCAACTTATGCTAAGTATAATCAATAATCTTTCAATTCACCTAAAAGCTTCTAATAAAAAATAATAGTTTTTTTAAAAGTTTCATTATGATGAATTGCCGTACACGTGATCAAACATAATTTTAAATGAAATTTATGTTGTTGATCCAACAATGAATATGTTGTTTCACAAACAATTAAGATAATTGATTCAAAAACAATGAACATTTTATTTAACAATATGTCAATTTGCAACAATATGAATAACAAAACATAATCAAACACTCAAGAATCACTCCCAACTTATGCTAAGTATAATCAATAATCTTTTTATTCACCTAAAAGCTTCTAATAAAAAATAATAGTACTTTTAAAAAGTTTCATTATGATGAATTGCCGTACACGTGATCAAACATAATTTTAAATGAAATTTATGTTGTTGATCCAACAATGAATATGTTGTTTCACAAACAATTAAGATAATTGATTCATAAACAATGAACATTTTATTTAACAATGTGTCAATTTACAACAATTTGTCAATTTGCAACAATATGAATAACAAAACATACTCAAACACTCAAGAATCACTCCCAACTTATGCTAAGTATAATCAATAATCTTTCAATTCACCTAAAAGCTTCTAATAAAAAATAATAGTTTTTTAAAAAGTTTCATTATGATGAATTGCCGTATACGTGATCAAACATAATTTTAAATGAAATTTATGTTGTTGATCCAACAATGAATATGTTGTTTCACAAACAATTAAGATAATTGATTCATAAACAATGAACATTTTATTTAACAATATGTCAATTTGCAACAATATGAATAACAAAACATAATCAAACACTCAAGAATCACTCCCAACTTATGCTAAGTATAATCAAAAATCTTTTTATTCACCTAAAAGCTTCTAATAAAAAATAATAGTACTTTTAAAAAGTTTCATTATGATGAATTGCCGTACACGTGATCAAACATAATTTTAAATGAAATTTATGTTGTTGATCCAACAATGAATATGTTGTTTCACAAACAATTAAGATAATTGATTCATAAACAATGAACATTTTATTTAACAATATGTCAATTTACAACAATATGTCAATTTGCAACAATATGAATAACAAAACATAATCAAACACTCAAGAATCACTCCCAACTTATGCTAAGTATAATCAATAATCTTTCAATTCACCTAAAAGCTTCTAATAAAAAATAATAGTATTTTAAAAAGTTTCATTATGATGAATTGCCGTACACGTGATCAAACATAGTTTTAAATGAAATTTATGTTGTTGATCCAACAATGAATATGTTGTTTCACAAACAATTAAGATAATTGATTCATAAACAATGAACATTTTATTTAACAATATGTCAATTTACAACAATATGTCAATTTGCAACAATATGAATAACAAAACATAATCAAACACTCAAGAATCACTCCAAACTTATGCTAAGTATAATCAATAATCTTTCAATTCACCTAAAAGCTTCTAATAAAAAATAATAGTATTTTAAAAAGTTTCATTATGATGAATTGCCGTACACGTGATCTAACATAATTTTAAATGAAATTTATGTTGATCCAACAATGACTATGTTATTCCACAAACAATTAAGATAATTTATTTATAAACAATGAACATGTTATTTAACAATATGTCAGTTTACAACAATATGTCAATTTGCAACAATATGAATAACAAAACATAATCAAACTCCCAAGAATCACTCCCAACTTATGCTAAGTATAATTAATAATCTTTCAATTCACCTAAAAGCTTCTAATAAAAAAATAATAGTACTTTAATATTGGACGAGAAATTGTTTTTACACGTGTATAGATTAAATTGATAAAATATATAAAACACAGTACTTCACACGTTAAAATCTAAGTCAAAAGACTTAGTTTAAAAGTTTACAATATAAAAGATAAAAAGAACATCACGACGTTTCGTCCAAGCATTGTTTCTTGTGGATATTTTATTATACAAAATATATTATTAACATTACCTATATTAGTACTGTTGTTAGGTTTTTTTCTTTGTGTGTGTGTGTGTGTGTTATTGACTTTAAACTAAGTACTTTAAACTAAGTTACTTTAAGCAATCATACCATTAATAAAGTTTTTGAAACAACTATAGTATTTCCCCACAGCTGAATTTGGCTATTTATTTTTGGCGATTATGGCTAAATCATAAATCTAAAATCATACATCATAAATGATAAAATCATAAGCTAAATTATAAATCATAAATCCAAAATAAATAGCATGCAGGCTGCCATATTATATCGCAAACAATCCAGAACGACATCGTTATCGATGAAATCGGAGCCAAAGAAAAATCACCAAATTCAGCTGTGGGGAAATACTATAGTTGTACCAAGTTTTTTATCGCATATCTGTCTAAAAAATTTTAATTATTATTTTAGAATTAAAAAATTACTCTTTTCTTATATTAATAAAATAATAAATCATATAAATATGTGCTAAATTTTCTTTAAATGAATAATAATCTATTAACATAACATTTATTTAATAAAAAATAAAAGCAAATTAAAAATTTAAGGTTTGCTAAAATATGTGTATGCAAACATATTATGGCTTTAGGTGTTTTATTGCATTATTTTATTTATTTATTTATTTTTAATCTGTCATATTTTATAAACATTATATAGTTGCTTACTGCAGTTAAATTTAATGTATAACAAGAATAAATAACAAGATTTTGTGTATAGAAAAATCTTTCGAAAATTTTTCAGTCTACATTAAAATTAACACTATTTATATTTATTTATCTAAATGTTTCTGGCTTATATTTACTTGCATGTTATAAAATTATTAATTTTTATTTAGATATACATTTTACAAGATCGTGATTTACTAAAGTTTGTATTTTATAAGAGGCCAAATGAAGTGAGAAAATTCATATCCAAATTTGAAAAGTAAGTTTGTATTTGTATTTATTACATATGTCCAAATGATTTTCTGTTTGTTATTTTTTAGGAACCACCAAAAATTAAGATGTATTGGTTATCTTAATTTTTTACAGTAAGAACAATGTATGCAAATATAACTTTAAACATATATAATTATAAAAAAAAATTTCTTGTTATTGGAAATTTAATTTTCCATTGACTTTGCATTTATACATATTAAATTAATTTCAGCTATGGTAGTTTTCAAAATTTTTAAACAGATATATTAAGCAAAATAAATGTTATCTTTTACAATGACTAATTTTCATTGTTTGAATAACTTTTAATATAAATTTATGTAAGTAAATAACTTTTGCTTTGTGTCACATTTATTATTATTATTATTATTATTATTATTATTATTATTATTATTATTATGTAGTAAAATTTAAAAATTTGTAATTTGTAAATAAAGGGGAGGCAAAAGTCTTGCTTTTGCCTCCAAGGCAGTTGCACGTGTTTGCACCTGAGGAAGAAAGGCTACGTCCTTTCGAAACCGGTTGTGCTGATTTAAAATTTATGGTGTGTGAAGAAGTTTTACTTTCTTGCTATATACATATAACCTATACATATAAATAGGCTAACATTAGTGGTAAAAATATATTTACCGCGATCACAACTTGGCGAGAATCAAGGGACACCCTCAAATACAGTCTAACCGCAGAAAAGTGAAATTAAAAGAAAAAGAAAAAAAAAATGTTAAGTATTTACTAGAGTCAGAAAGTGTTAAAATGTATAAGATTAAAATGACCAAAATAAAAATTTAGGCATATATATAATTTTGCCACAGAACTTGTTTGTTACATGAAAAATGAAAGTTTTAATTTTTAATAAGAAATACTTTGTCATTTTGATAACAAGCATGTTTCTTTGTCCAAATATCATAAACAAACTATTTCTTTCAACGAAAATGCCTACTAACCCTGGACGATAGGTCTAATATATCGTATCATATTATATATTGTATTTATTGTAATATAACTCAATACTTATTTCGCTTCCTTCTTCGACTCGTTTTAATACGCATTTTTTGTATGCATGAGCAGCCCCCGAAAAACAAAAACATTAAATCATTAAATTCATTTTTTTTTTACTTATTTTTATTTTATATTATTTCACGCGCACTTTTTATTTCCTAATTCAAAATTATTTAAAAATAAAATATTTTTGTAAAAAAATAGAACCGACTCCAAAAAGCAACCACTCTTAAAAAAAAAAAAAAAAAAAAAAGAGGGGGGGGATATGAAATAAAATTGTAAATTGCGCCTAAAAGTATAAAATAATTTCCTTCGCCAAACAACCTATAACACTACAATTAATCGTAACATTTGAAGTCGGCGCAAAATTAAATAAAATTTACTTAGTTTTTAAATGTTTGTTTTTAGATCGGTAGCAACAAATGCTGTTGTCTCGAATGATCCATTTTCATGTTTCCTTTATTATTTTATAACTGTATGCAATTGGTCCATTAGTAGCATCTACATAGAACAGCGAATATTCTTCACAATGCGGTATTTATGTTTCTACGAAGTTAAAGTTTCCCTTGCAAATTTAGTATAACTTTGATAACTATCATACTTGGTGGCTTTTGGATTTGGCGATCTCAACGTAATGCAAAAATATACACGCAAGATGTATATTTTCATAATATTTACGAAGTATTGTTTCATTGATTACTCTCTTAATGTACCTTATCAAAATATTCATGATATCCCAAAGAAATTAAATATGTTTGCCAGATAGTTTTGCGATTTTTCGATTTTGCGATTGACCAAGGACGTCAGATACCAGCATCTTCTCCAACTTTAGCTGCTTACGAAATGTTATTTGTTTTCTTGAATCAAAGTAGATTTCGACTGCGTTTTGCAGGTGACAATGTGAGATGTGCATTTTGAATAGGATTTGATTTTTGTATTCAATAAAGGTATTAATTTTTATTTAATTTTGCGCCGACTTCAAAAGTTATGATTAATTGTAGTGTTATAGGTTGTTTGGCGAAGGAAATTATTTTATACTTTTAGGCGCAATTTACAATTTTATTTCATATCCCCCCCCCCCTCTTTTTTTTTTTTTTTTTCTTAAAGAGTGGTTGCTTTTTGGAGTCGGTTCTATTTTTTTACAAAAAGATTTTATTTTTCTCTTTTAAGTGAAAACTTATTCATATAGCAGAAGACGTTCGACGGCAGTTTCGCAAATCACAACTTCCAAGAAAAGTGACATAACTTAAAAAATGGTTTATATCACTGAAAAATACATGAAATGCACCAAATGAGAACAAAAAAGTTGCATCTCCATCTAGAAAGTTATACACTCGAGAGACAGTTGTGCCAGTTTTATTCTAAGCAAGTTATTTTTAAGTTGATTTTTCTCAAATGCTGCATTTTTCAGTTGTGTCACTTTCCTTGCCTTTATCGAATCTGAGCAAAAAACTGTCTATTGAATGAACATACTTAACCTATGTTCATTCAATAGATAGTTAAAAAATCTTTAGAAAGGCAAAGAACGGATGCGCTGTATTCGTAACCAAAAATTCTGTTAGGGATATATATTGAACTTTACAGTGAATACGTGTCACCCGCTGCGCGCCGGAAATTGCGCAGCGCAAAGTTCAAACAAAGAGCAAAATATGCATTGCAGCTGACGGACAGAAGTTTCAACATCGATACTTACATACTGCTTTTACCAGTGTAGCTGCATGCGTTCAGTAGTTAGAGTGAGAATAGACTTTTGTGAGTATCCTGTAATTTGTTTATATCTTAATGAAATCATAATGAAACCTATTTCAGGCCAAGATCATTTCGACAACAAAAAAAGTATTAAAATTAAATCATCTCTTACGAAGTTATAATCTAACAAATTTCAACAACATCAACAATAAGAAACATGGTTTGTATTGAGAACGTCTTTCTTTATGAAGTCGGTTTAAAACGTGTATGCGTTAATCGATGTGACCTCTTGCAATAACCATACATTGAATTTTACATAGCATAAATGTCACCCGCTACGCTACAACATATGCAATGTCGTTCAAGTGTGCACAAAATAGGAAATTGTGAACAGACAAATGCACGTTTTAAGCATTAATAATTAAATTTAAGCATTCTGTTTTTAGCATTAATATCTAAACTATCTTTTCGTACCCAATCGATGATGCTCTGCAATTTTATAATTCACTTTTTCCCCCTGTCTTGAACCGTTTCCGAGATAGGAACGCTAGCATGAATGTCTAAACTATCTTTTTGTACTAAATCAATGATACTCTTCAACTTCGTAATTTACTTTTTTCTCTAGAACCGTTTTCGAGATAGGAACACTAACTCCGCTATTTTCCACCAGGTGGCGCTGCAAGCAGTTTAACCTTGTACTGCATGGCCACTTTGCTATACTTATATACCATTTTTTCACTATAGCTGCAGCCGTTTAGCAGTTAAAAGAGTTGGTACTGAATTTTTCGGGCACCCTGTATTTTCTTTAGATCGTAAAGATATTACAATGGGACCTATTGCAGACCAAGACCTTTTCAACAAAACAAAAAGTATCAAAATCGGAGCATGCGTTCAGAAGTTATGAGCTAACAAACATAAAAAAAACATACGGTTTGAATTGAGAACCTTCCTTCTTTTTTTGAAGTCGGTTAAAAAAAAAAAAAAAAAAAAAAAAAAACTTTTTCGATATCGCTTGTAACGATACTGATTATTATTGATTTTCTTTTCTTTTTCTTTCAATAATAATAATAATAATAATAATAAAAGATTTTGATGAAATTCTGGCAAAAGCAGAATTTAGTTTAGGGCGGAGGACTATTAGTTTTTTTTTTTTTTTTTTTCTTCCTTTTTCAAAATATAACATCGCTTTCAAATTATTCAATTATATTTTCGATAAATTTTAGATTTCGACAAATGTCCAACTATCGAAATCGACAACGCAAAAATCCCAGATTGAGACTAATAGGCCCTCAGTCCTAATAATTAAATAATCCTTTTTTGTGTGTGCGTGTGTGAGACTGTAAAGTTTAAATTCACTTTAAAATTTATGACAAATTATTATATTTTTTATCATGTAGGGATTTGAAGCAAGCTGTTGCTCAACCAATATCTTTGAATATTTATGATACAAATTTCTATGCAAGAAGTGACGGAAGTTTAGATTTTGAAAGGTAAACAAAGTTTATTATTATTATTATTATTACTTTAACTTTTAGAACTTTATTTATTTATTTATTTATTTTTCAATTCTAGCACTAGCTCATGCTTTCAACTTTTAGAAAATGATGTTATAATAGAGCCAAAGAAAGTGATGAAAATACTCAACCAAGCCAAATCACCTAGTATAAGAGACTTATATGCAAATTATAGTGTTGTTGCCATAGAGGTAATAAGAATTGTTGATTATAATGTTGCAAACAAGCCATACATTTTAAAAAGTTAGCTGAAATTACTAAAACGCTGATTAATGCAAATTTTTAATGTGAGGTTTGGTTTAGGTTTTTCAGGTTTAGTTCGAACTAAGTAGAAAGTGAAATTAATAAAGGAAGAAAAAAAAAAAAAAAGAGAGAGAGATTGACTCTTAAGTAACATGATATACCCGAGATACTCAATATATATCTCCTGACAATAGTTTTTTTTTTTGTTTTTCTTTAAAAGCATATGACTTGGTTTTTATGGGCATTATAGCAATAATTATTTCCACGCACAACAGAGCATATATAATTTCCCCCCTTCATTTTTATATCTTATTGACAGTAATATTGTAATAACAGTTTAAAAAAATTTTAGCGTACACAAACATCAAACCGTCTCAATTATATATATTAAAAAATTAATTCTGGTTTTGATAATTATAAATCACGCATTTTCCTTGAGAGCTGGCACACTGCCAGGCATCTCCACACTATCAATGAAGCATGCGCACTGGCTCCTCAATATTCGGTACTTCTTTAAATTCCTTGGGTATTCATGTAATGCTTGCATATTATGTTGTATTTGATACTGATGAGGAAATCCGGACGGGTTTCGAAACGTCTAGATTTTAATTATTTTTTATATGTATATTTTGTTTTTAAATGTATTTTAACTTAATTTTTGTCTCGTACATAAAATAGTTTTTGTTTTTAACAGTTTAAAAAGCTTATGAGCTTCACATGTGTACTTTTTGTTTATTTTCAACATTATTTCTCTGCTTTTCATTCATATAAATAGATAAATCTTTGTTTCATCTCCTAACATTTAGGGTAGAGTAGGGATGGAAAACAAGACAATTTTGACATAAATATTTCTTACTACATATTATTATCTACTGATACAGCATTGTAAGTTTTAGAATAACAAATTAAAACATTTTAACATGCTTAAAAAATTCAAATTTGATGGTAATTTATTAAAAACAAGAAAAACCTTACTTGAGCCTCTGTACGTTGTCCATAGACCTTTCGAGGGAGCTTCCCCTCATCATCGGTAGATTGCTTAGGTGGTCCGCTTCTTTCAGCAAGCCGCTTCCTTTCAGTCTGTTGCTTTATCAAATGTTACCCCGACCAGCACAATTGTCAGCTTGTTGCCATTTATAGAATTATAATTTGTAAGAATTTCGGTAGTTTCTCTATTTAATGCGTATGTGTTATGGTAATTTCGATCTTTTCAATGTTGTTGAAATCAGTTTAAACGTCTTGTTCAATGCAGGTTTTTGCTAACGCGGTAGTGGCATAGATATTGTAATAAGACACTTTACTCGGAGAAAAATCCCACTATATAGCCTCCTTTCTCGGAGTGAATACACGCGGATACATGTATGTGCTTTTTATATACTAAAACTAACGTTCTTTATCTGCGCTGCTGCTAATTATATTTAAAAGAATTTTGAAAATTCCACATTACTTACTAATATAAAATCTTAAAAAATATCAAACTTTAAAAGAAGCATTAAATTAATAATCAAAGCAGTATTTAAACAATAATAATAACAATGCTACTGATTATAAAAAATAATATTTTTCATAAATTAGTCAAATATAACTTACTTATGAAACCTATTATACTCCTTTCCTTCATTTAGTAGTACAATTGTATGCCGCGCAATACTTCGGCATTTTAAAAACTTATCAACATTTTATTCTATTACAATTGCTCAGTTTCAATACCACTATATGGCTGATGCCAAAAAATTTTTTCGGCATCAAAAATCTTTGCATGATAACAATGGGATGATAGATCTATATAAATTGCTATATCTATGGGTGGTGGCTTTTCCATATCTAATATCTGTTAATAGTTGTTAAAATATTAGTTTTATAAACCAATTAATGTAGCTGTTAAAATGTCCTGTTCCTTCCATTACATGATGGAGGGATGGGCGCAGGTGGATTTAAGTTAGATTACGCTTTGGACCTATTTTGCTACGGTGTCACCCTCCCATATTTTGAAGTATTATACATACTGTGAATTAAAAAAAAAAAAGTTGGATACCAGAGATAATAATGTCATTGTTTAATTATTTTGCAGCTTATTAATCTTAGAAGAAAGTACATCAATCTTAGAAGAAATTACCTTTAAAAAAAAAAAAAGTTTCATTTTAAAAGCATGACTTTCTTTAAAAATATTGAGCAACAAAATGGATTACTTTTGCTGTCCAACTTTTTTTATTATTATTCACTGTACATATTATAATTATAATAATAAATGTAATATATAACTAAGAAAAATTATATTATTCTTTGGTGTATCAATCTCTATGCAACATTGCATATAATAATCAGTTCATAATTAAAAAATAAATTAGTCTAGTGCAATCATGAAAAAAAAAAATATTTTATTTGTTTTCTCCGATGATATATGATTAAATAGGCATAATTAAAATTTTTATTTAATTACGGAGAAACAAATGTTATGTTTATATTTTCAATAAACAATGTGGAAAATATTTTGTTTCATAAATAGATCAGCTGCTATGCTTCATAACATTATCTTTACAGCTTTCCGATCAATATTTTATATTTAAATTATTAAATAACTATTTCAACAAAATCATTGCACTCATAAAATGAAAACATGTTTTTGTTGAAACCAGGATCGTCCACATTTTTTTTTTTTTGTTGTTGTTGTTGTTGTTTGTTTGTTTTTTTAACTGTCAATTGAAAATCTAATCAGTTTTGAATTCAGTTCCGTTCAAATTTTTATCACATGTAAAAATTTAGCGTCCCTAAAATACTGCTACCCCTAGGCCAGGGCCTCTCGGGCCTAAACCTAAATCCCCCCACCCCCCCTGCAGATGGGACATGTTTTTACTTTCTTCTATATTCAATAGAAGAAAGTATTGGATTCGTAAAAAATTTCGACCTCGGGTTTTTGATGGATTTACACGTTTTGAGAGCTGTAGAACATGATTTGACCATTTTTAGAAAACGTCTGTCTGTCTCTGTGTGTGTGACAAAATTTTGTGGCAACTGTATCTCAGGTATTACTGCACAGAATTTCTTACAAATTGGTATGTAGTTACACATTGACATAACTTAGTGCCTATCAACTTTTGGTAAAAATTGCCCAACAGCTTGCGTTGCCATCCTGCCTTTTCTAAATTTTTAACATGGTGGTATAGGAGAAAATTTTGTATAAATGTGCATAATAGAGAATTATTTTTTAATAATCATTATGAAATTTAAAATAATTATTTGTAATAGAGATAGTCAACTGGGGAAAACAATTGCGCATGTAGGAGCCTCGTCTCCCTCCTCGAGGAGAGTAAATTTTCATGATGTTTATCTTTAAAAAGAGCTCACCAATACCTTTAAAATGAATGGTTGAACCATCGATCTGCGATAATTTAAAATAAAGTTATCAATTTTTTTCATTTTTAACAAAAAAAAAAAAAAAAAAATTAATGAAATATTGGGAATAAAATTATTTTATATATATATATATATATATATATATATATATATATATATATATATATATATATATATATATTTAGTGTTATACTTCTTCTCTAATATGGAAATCGTCTGTATTATCATTGAAGATCATCTTTTTAAATCATAATTTTAATAAATTATTTTTACTGAGTGAATTTGTACAAGAAAATATAGAAGAAAGTCATGTGATGGCCACAACATAGTAGTTTGAAAGTTAATTATGTTATGAAAAATGGCAAAGATAGTATGTCACTTATGTATATAAGATTTATTGAGTACTAATAACATTGATTTTACTCAATTATACTTCCACATGAAATAAAAATTTTCCTGTGCTTAACTAGTTCACCTATCTTTCTTCTTTCCAATGATTTGGGTTTTGTTTTATACATTTTCTTCTTCATTCTGTCATTCGTTAAACATACTACATTTAGGCTTAACTTAACTGCTAATTCACAAACATTATATTATTAGGTATATAAAATATAAAAAGGAATTATGTTAACATCAGTCATTGGGATTGAAAACTTCCCTTGAAAATGAAGTATTTATTTATTTTCGTTATTGTAAAATAACCTTTTTAGTCACATAAACTTGCAAGACCCTGCAACTAAAATGGTTCATAGCAACAGTGGTGCTATAGTTACTTCACTTAGTGGAAGAGTCAGGAATTAAAAACAATATTTATTATAAAATAATTCCACATACATCATCCATAACTACTTTTCCCCTACCCATCTTGATTTTTTAAATTTTTAATATTTCATTTTTAAGCTGTAAAATGCAAAAAAAAAAAAAAAAAAAAAAAAAAAAATTCACTTAGTTCATTTTCTGCACTTTAGAGTTTTCAAATGAAATAAAAATAATAAAAATAATTAATTTTTAGAAAACGAAAATCAATTTATCAGTTGTGAATTTTTACTTTCCGAACACTATAGTAAGGAAAGTATTGTAATCATGTCAAAAATCCGAATTCGAGATTTTGATGTTTCTATACGTTTCGAAGTCCAACGAGTCCGTTTTCACTATTTTTACGATGATGTATGTATGTGTGTGTGTATGTATGTGTGTATGTCTGTGAGTGAACACGCTAGCATCTAAACGCTTTGTTCGAATAAGCTGAAAGTTGGTACGTATATTGTAAGTCACCATAGTACGAACCCTATAGATTTTGGTGAATCTAGCACTTATAGTTTTTTTACAGGGACACAAAGAAAAATTCTTTATCATTATGGCCAAGGTACCAAAATCTTAAAAGTGCGATAGCATCTAAACGCCTTATTCAATTGAGCAAAAACTTTATACACATATTATAGGTCACAGATACTCAATCTGTATAGATTTTGGAGAATCTAGCACTTATAGTTTTTTTACAGGGACACAAAGAAAAATTCTTTGCCAATTTTTTAAAAGTGTGATAGCGTCTAAACGCCTTATTAATCTAAGCAAAGAATTTGTGCACATGTTATAGGTCACATTTGAACCAACTGTATAGATTTTGGTGAATCTAGCACTTACAGTTTTTTTACAGGGACACAAAGAAAAATTCTTTATCTTTATGGCCTATGAGACCAGCGATAGCATCTAAACGCCTTATTCAATTGAGCTCAAAATTTGTATGAATATTATAAATCACTGTTGCACTAACTATAAGCATTTTGGTGAATCTAGCATTTATAGATTTTTATAGGGACACAACGAAAAATTCTTTATCCTTATGATCTAAGGGCTCAAAGTTCAGTAGCGTTAAATAAAACCTCGTGTGATATATGGAGAAAAATACTCAAACACTCTGTTATGGTTTTGTCTTTTTTGTTTGTTTAGCAACTCCTCTTTCTTTATTTTATCTACAAAACTGTTAGTTACTCAGTGTTCGGAAAGTCGAGTGGAGTCACTCCAGATTTTTTTAATGGGAAAATGTTATTTAATATATATATTTAAAAAATAAAGTAATTTGCATAACTAATTTTGCTATAGAATAACATAAGGTTTGGGTGCCATCAACAATAGGTCGCCATTCCCTTAACAAATTTCATACTTGTAAAAACTACAACGTCAGAAACACCAAAGAAAAATATTTGGGAAGCAGAGAGTTGTTTCGGTAGTCTTTAGCGTACCGTCTTCAGTGCATAAAGAAATCAGATTGAAGTGCTCATATATATAGAAAAGGAACCGGATTACCGAAACAGCTGTCGGCTTCCCTAATATTTTTCTTTGGCATTTCTGACGTTGTAGTTTTTACTGGTTTTAATGTAACCCAGCGCCAAGTCTCCTTTTAATAAATTTCATACTTCTTTGATAATTCAAATAATATAAAATATCATTTAATTTAAAGTTCAAATATTAAACATTATATAGTGACTATTAATATGTAAGTATTATTTAACCAATAACATATCTCACTATGTACGAAATTTTTAATTATTTTTATTTTAACATTTTTCTTTTTCCTTAGAATTGTGCCTCAAGTAGAGAAGCATACCGAATGGTATGGAGTGAGCTATTGACTCTAATCATTGCAGCTATTATTGCTGTGGCAGCTTTCATTTCTTGCATCCTCATTTGTATATTTTACGCGAGGTGAGTTTAATGATGTTTATAGTCAGTAAGTAATTTAGGATGATAAGATGGATTTCATTAATAATTTTTATTTATTTATTTCAGTTATAAGAAGAAATTAAAAAGAACATCTTATTGTAAGTATTACTAAATTATATATTTATTATGCTTAATGGGGGAAAAGTAACATTTTAAAATACAATATTGCATTTTTTTTAAAAAAATCTCATAATGTGAATTTTTATTCTGATTGCTTGTTTATAGTTATCTAATTTTAAAAGTATTTCAAAATAAACTAGAATATATATATATACATATGTATAGTAAAGCACCGTTTATACGTCTCTCGTTTATACGTCTTTTACATTTATACGTCCTTTTAGTGAAATTCTGATTCATTCCTATTCATTTTAATGCAAAAATTCTTCGTTTATACGCAGCTAGCTAATACCGCTAATATCGGTCATTTCCACTTTACTAAAATTCGCAAAATTTCTCGACCTGTCATTATTTTCCATTCAAAATAAGACAAATTTTTACCAGAAAGCATCTTAAACGGAGGAACACAGGAAATATCGAAGAATACTGATCAAAAAATCAATTGAATTCACAGTAGAATTTTTAATGTTCATAGACAAGCAGCAAAGCAGACGAATATCAAAAAATTTTAATGTTATTAAATAGCTATCTGTATGGACATAAATCGTGTGCTTATTATTAAAGATATGCAATATATATAATTATTATTCAAAATGTGTTCATATAGTTCTTAAGAAATGGAAATATAATACACAATATAGGATATATGTAATTACTACCCAGTCATGCATTAATAGTAGGATTTTTCTCTCTTTTTATAATAAACCTTTTTTTTTTTTTTTTTTTTTTTTTAATTATTGTCTTTCAAAAAGGTATCGTATACATTTACTAATTTAAGAAACTTTATTAATTAGTGTTTTCATATAAATTTTTCTTAAGTGCCATTAAATTTGTAGTACAGTGTTATTATTAAAATTTCGATTATACGTATCTTCATTTATACGTCCTTTTACGTCAGTCCCTTGAAAGACGTATAAACGGTGCTTTACTGTGTATATGTATCTATATATTAATAGGCAAGCATAAAATTTTTAGTCCCTTTTTAACATATTAATTATGGGAGTAGAGGGTTGAAAATGGTATCATTCGAAAGGTATGGTTAGCCGGAAGGTGCGAATACATATATTATTTTCTTACGATGTCAAGAAGTTATTTAAAAATACTTTTATTTTTTATGCATTTTCCCCCATTTTTCCCTTTCATACACGTATTCCTTTACATTAAAAAATACCTAAAAGTGGAAAGTTGTTAAATCTGGCAATTTCATAAAACTCAAATAAAACCATAGACACAGTAATTTGTATAGCATCCTTATACGCAAGCGAAGTGATGACGTCACTGGCCGTCCGTGGAACCACAAAAAAGATTTCCTAAGGATTTGATTTATGATAAATCATTTTTTTTATTTTCTAATTTATTTATGATCTAATTTCTTTCTTTTTTGTTTTATGATTTATGTCAGCTGTAATTTAAAGAGATATTAGCCGTACGATAAATTTCATGTTTATGTATTAATATGTAAATAATATATATTATTTAATTTTTTAAACTTCAAATGTTCTTTGTTATTTGTCTTTTGGCAACAAAAAGTGACTTTATTTATTTATTTACAAGGACAAACGTTTGAAAGAGTTGGTATTTTATTGAAAGAACCAGTTTTTACACACGGTCAATTTCATGTTGCAGCAAGTCGGGTCCGTTGTTTTAATAGCTTAAAATTTTATATTTCAGAACACAGCAGGCAAGGTCATTTAACTAATGACGAAAGAGTATTTACAAAGAACATTGTTTACCGAGAAATTTTAAATTTCTAAATTTATTTATTTAGTGCTAACTTAAAAGAATTCTGAGATTTGAATAAATTTGTGGTCGAATTTCGACCACTGGGCGATACTAGTATAATTTTATCAGGCAAAGTAATTTAATTTAAAATAAATTTTATAGTGTTTTGTGTTTTTTTTAATGTTCTATAATTATAATTTTATTTGCACTTGTAAATAGACTATGCGACTTAAAAATAAATAAATAACATCTTTACTTTGTCTTGGTTGAATAATTTATGTATTTATTTTATTTTTTATTTTTTAAAGATTATATAATTTCATTCTATCCAAATAGTGTATTTCAGCAAAAGTATGCTTAAAAAAAAAAAAAAAAAAAAAAAAAAAAGGAATTTAATATTTTTAGCAAGTTAATTTGCTCATTAAATTTCTAGTATATATAAATCGAAATCGATAAAATAAAACTATAGTCAATAAAAATTCAAGATTTATTACTCTTTTTCTTAAACTGAATTATACTTTTTTTTTTTTAATTAAAATTATTTAAAAATAAATAAATAGATAAAAGTAAAACTTATTATGATAAAGTATATGACTTCATTTTGTCTTCATCTTTAATCTCGAAATAAAATTAATTAAAATAATTGGTTAGGAAGAAGTTGAGGGGGGTTTGCGTCACACCTCAGCTATGCAATGTATAGTTGGTGACAGTCTAGAATTTAATTCTTAGAGGGCTCTCCAAAGACATGCCATTACAATTTTAATCAGAGGGAGGTTTATTCATTTTTTACAGAGGGGATGGCTTCTCTGTATCCGTATCCAACTTCACATGTTTAAATTTCACAGGTTATAGAGGACATTGCATCTACAACGGATTTTACATACATCAACTACCCTTAATGTTATAATCTTTGGCTAGCTCAAGTATCAAACCTTCAATCATTTAACTATGAGCTTGATACTCTGCCAAATCAAATACCACAGCCCCAATAATTGATTAGATAATATTATTGATAATGTCTCATTAAAACCTATTGTTGATATATCTGTTTTATAACAGATTATGAGATAAAAATTACTTTTTTTTTAAATTGAAATTTTATGATTTTGTAAACAAAAATAGGATTGAGGTTTCCTCTTAGGTATGCATGTATCGTGCTTAAGCTTATTTATGTTAAGTATTTTTAATGCTTTTTTTTTTTTTTTTTTTTTTTTTGCTTGCATAAATTACATGAAATTGTAGCAATCAAAAAGCACACACTATAAAGATAATGTTAGAAAAGACCTCACACAAATACAATGGATAATTGATTAGATAATATCATTGATAACTCATTAAAACTTATTGTTGATATATCTGTTTTATAACAGATTATGAGATAAAAATTACTTTTTTAAAATTGTAATTTTATGATTTTGTAAACAAAAATAGGATTGAGGTTTCCTCTTAGGTATGCATGTATCGTGCTTGAGCTTATTTATGTTAAGTATTTTTAATGTTTTTTTTTTTTTTTTTTTTTTTTTTTTTTTTTTTTTTTTTGGCTTGCATAAATTACATGAAATTGTAGCAATCAAAAAGCACACACTATAAAGATAATGTTAGAAAAGATCTTACACAAATACATTGGCTTTCTTAATACTACTGCAAAAATAAATAAATAAATAAACCTCCCTAAAATAATTAATGTATAAAATCTATTATTTAATCAGAAATATATAATGACACTCTACAAGCCAAATGTGGGTTTTTATTTATAACTAGCTGCTCACATTTGAAGAGTAAAACAACAACCAAGCAACAATAGAGAAAATATAGAAGACTTACAGAAAATGTGACATTTAAATATATTTCTATATCTATTTTTTTTTTCTTTTTTTCCTATGTACAAACATTTTTTTTAATCATTAAAATAAAATTTTAAAAAATCATGCTAAAGAAATGAAACAGCTTCAGTATAGAACTCCTTGGTGAAATTTTAAACTTGGCATCAAATTAGCTCAGAAATTTCTTACCAAGATCTTTTACTTATACGACTGCAATAGCCGTTTTAATTCATCGCCAAAATTAAGACAAAAATTTAAAAGCAGTTAAGGAGCTCCTATGCTAAAGCTACACCAAAGTAATTTTAAGAAATTAATACAGTAACCGATGCTAGGGAATAAAACACAGTTACTGCAGGTCTTTATAGGTAAGAATAGATTAAAATAAGTCCTATCATACTAAATTAAATTCTGTTTTGAACAGAATTATATATTTATTATTTAGAAAACAAAAATTGTCTTGTTTGTTTATTTATATTTTTACTGCACTGCTTGGCTTAAAATGGCTGTCCCGAAAGTGGAGTGAAAAATGTCCAGTGTACTTCAGCATCAAAATTTTAAAAATTGCCCAGTATTATCTATAAGTGTATTATTGTTATTTAATTTTAAAGTTATAATGACATAATTTTATCATATGCATACACAAATTTAATTTTAATTTTTTTTAATTATTATTATTATTATTATTATTATTATTATTATTCCCATGAAAATATATTTCTTTTCATATCAAAAAAATAAATGAACTCATAAACTTTTTTAGCAGCAATTAAATTTAAAGCTAATATTTAAATGGCTAATTTTAAAACTATCATTTTTTTTTTATAATAAATAAATTTAAAAAAAAAAAAAAAAAAAAAAAAGGAATCAGAAATTTGGAAATCTAGCTTAGAGAGGCATCAGGAGATGTCAATACGAACCTCTATGCATAACTGTGTAGCTCTGTGATCATCAATTTTCTTTAAAAACTCCGGACATACATACACACACGTATACATACAACATACATCTTGTTTTATTATACACTGCAAAAAATAAACCTGTAAAAGTAAAGGGAAAATCTGGCAGCTGGGGTGCCAGTATTTCTCCGTCAAATATACAGTTTAAAACCGCAAAATTGTATCACTGACATATATTTTACACGGGAATCCTGTAAATCAAACAGGTTTTTTGTTAAAAGTACAGTTTTGTTCTGTATATTTGACGAAGAAATACTGGCACCCCAGCTGCCAGATTTTCCCTGTACATTTAACAGATATTTTTTACAGTGATATGTATAGATTATGACTATAGTAAAAATGCTGTAATGCTTTCTAACAGCTACGTTTTATGTTGTGTAAATGACAATATTTCTGAAATGCATGGTATAATAATTTGGTCAGTGACACACTATCTACTGCCCTTTTGTATCAAAATATGGAGCTTTTAGCTCACTGTCATTGTGTTTTATTTATTCTCAGGATAGTGTCATATTTCACACAAATAAAGATAAACCTCTTGCTTTAAAAAAAAATAATAATTATTATTATTATTATTATTATTAAATTAGTACACAAATTACAAAGAAAAACAAAGGTACAAATATTAAAACTAGGTTAATCTTTCAATGAAATGTCCTCAATTTTTTTACTGAATAGGTGGCTTCAACTCTAATTACAATGAAGTGTAAAATTTCTGCTCTAAAACGTACTATCTTTACTTTTTTTTTTTTTTTTTTTTTTTTTTGGCTTTCTATTGTTTATAAATATTTCATAAATGTTACTTTTAATCAATAGAATAATTCATATCTTTATTTTGTCTAAATAATAAATTACTTTTTCTTTTTTCTATTGCAGTTCACAGTGTATATATGGCTGAAAATGGGTAAGTTATTTTGGAATTTAGGCATCTTTTTTAAAAACTTTGTTTTTTTAATTAATACAATTAATCTAAATTCATTTTTATCAATTTAGGGGGCATCCATCAGTACTTAGTGCAGCAGAGTGAGTATTTCCTTTTTTTCGAACTTATAATCAACTAATCATTAGGTTTATTAATGCAAATTTATTTATTGTAACTATAAAATTTTATTTTTAAAATAAGATATTTTAAATGATTTAAGGTTTTGTTGTGTCATAAACTAATGCCCCTCCTTTTACAGTAAGAAATTAATTTAATTTATTTTTATTACATATTAGGATTGATGCAAAAGTTTACCCAATTTTTTGGCACCACGTTAAATTACACGGCAAAAATTAAACATCTGTCATATACATGAAAGCATAAGGGAAAAAATTAATATTTTATAACAGTTAAATGAAAACTTTCATAATTTGTAACTCAAAAAGACTTAAATTTCTTCTGTCAGTTTTGTTTTTCTGTAAGCACTTTACGTCACGAGTGATCTAAAATGGATAAACTGTAAAAGTAAAAGTGCTGATACTAAGGCTTTTTGGATATTTCACATTATAATAAATAATAAAATGCTTTTATTTATTTTTTTTTTTTTTTTTCATTATTTCTCAGCAAAGTTTAAAAGTATTTATAAAGAAAAGTTAAAATTTAAAAGAGCTAAATTTGAAAACGAATTATAATTCCTCAAGTATTTTTGAATATTTTGTCGGTTAAATTTGGACTTCTCGAAATAAAAATAAAAATGATTTAGAAAAATAAATATATTAAATTACGTAAGTAAACAAAAACACTGGCGTTTATGACTTTTGCCAAGTACAAACTCCAAGCAGTTGCCATAGAAATTTATTAACAATAAGCTGTAAGCAAAGGAACCAATGCATAGTTTGTTCATCTCACATGACTCATATTGGACCATCTCAGGGTTGCCAATTTATCACTCTACTTTATTTATCCCATTGATTCAAACATGCAGTTGAGCTGAAAAATGTGTTATTTGATTAATTACACTAAAACACCATTTATAGGTCTTTTACGATTATGTCTATAGCTGAAAAATGTGTTATTTGATTAATTACACAAAAACACCATTTATACGTCATTTTAGTGAAGTCCCAATTCATTCCAATTCGTTTTATTTCAAAAATTATTCATTTATATGTCGCCCAATGCCAATTATACGTCTTTTACATGTTTCTAAAATTTACAAAATTTCTCGATAGCCATTATCCAGTTCCATTATATTATTGTTTTTCAGTTCTTAATAAGAGGGACTTTCCTAAAAAGCACTTCAAATGGAAGAAAACAGGAACGATCAGCATGCGTAAAAAATACTGCCGATTTATGTCGCCATTTGGATTACTTCCCTCATCTGTAATATTTTACGATTTTACTGATGAAAAGAGACGTTTGGAATGCATGCTGTATGCAGAACAGCAGTTTTAGTTAAAAATAACAATTTTAATGTAGCCTCTTTTATTATTATTATTATTATTATTATTATTAGAAAAAAAAAGTATGAGTTTCCATCTAATAAATACAAAACTGAAAGAAGAAAAAATATATTGTAATAATTTAAATATCTACAACTATTTTCTTAAGTATACCCATTTTACTCCATCTGACTCTACTAACTTTAAATGCTTCATTAATTAGCATTTTGACATAAATTTTGCTTTGGTACCATTAAATTTGTAATAATCAAAGTTTATTTTTAAAATTTGAATTATACGTTTTTTCCATTTATACGTCCATTATCCATTGAAAAGTATATAAACAGTGCTTTACTGTATTTTAAAATCTTAAAAATAATAAAAAATAAAAAGCAAAAAATAAAGAACATATTTATCTTATAATATATATACATTCTAAAAATACAAACATTCTAAGAAGATTTATTATTATTTTATTATACAGAGAATGCGTCATGAGTGACTCAAAAAGTTTTGTATAAATAATTTCAATTAATGTAATGCATCATGTTTTGAATAATGGATTGACAGGGTCCGATTAAGTCAAGCCCTAAGCCCTGAGTCGTAGGAGCTCTGAAAATTCCATTTTGCTTTTTTTTATTTTATTTTTTTTTTTTTTTATTATTATTATCATTATTCTCTAAAAATGGCAAAAATGGTATCATAAAATGAAAAATTCTGTCATTTTAGTCCCATATACAGAAATATATCCATACCTTTGCTGAATGGTGCCCAATGCGAGAGGATTATTCCAAAAAAGTATGTGTGCCCTAGACCTCACATGAAGTTTATCAGGCCCTGTGGACTCCTGACGTATTTTTGCTCTAAACAGAAAGTGAATAGTCAGGGAAAAAATTTTATTGATTAAATTTTTGCTAGTATTTCGTTAATGCAAAGCTAATCTATTTATCCATTTTTTTAAAGGGACGATTACAAGTTATGAAAAAGGACTGTGCATAATTATGTTAACCATAGAAAATCATTTTCTTAATAAGGACATGATCTTTCAACCATCACAAAAGTCACTTTGCATCCTGACGAGCTTTGCTATGCAATTATAGGCCTAGATGGGAATTGTTCATCATAAATTATCTGAAAAACTAGACAGTAAACTTGTAGAAATAGTTCTCACAACTAAATGAATCAGTGAACAATCAATGAGAAATGACTTGAATGGTTCAGGGTATTTTATTCTACCATAAAAATGGTTGACTATGTATGCATGTTTAACCATCCAATTTTTTTACTATGCTTAATATTTGGTCCAGCAAACCCAGTTCCCTACCCCACAACCTTCTACCTTCTAATTATTTATTTAGATTGTTCCAAAACAAATTAAATGAAGAAAAAATTAATTTCTGTGGAACATTTGGAACATTACTTGAATTGTATCTTTAATCAAAAACTTCAAATTCTGTGAACATAGAATTATGCAGCTACCAGAGAATGGAAAAAGATGTTCAAACAAATAGAGCAGTAAATACAATATTAACCTTCAGTTACCACACAAACTTTAATCGTTAATATTTTTTGTTCTGATGACCTGATTTTTTTTTTTTTTTTTTTTTAATAATTATTGGTTAGGGACTCAGAAATATGAATAGGATATGCAAAAGTTCTTAAAACTTTTGAATCAATCACTATTGTGCCATAAATGAAATTATTCTTTTCTAAATCAGAAAAATATGTTTTACTTTTCAAATTGGTAATTTTATGTGAAAAAAAAAAAAAAAAAAAAAAAAAAAAAAATCAGAATAAAATCAGACTCTTTGAGTATTGGATACTTAATGCATGTGATGTGCTATGACCCATTTGACAATTTCCTTAAAAAATAAGCTTTCTTCTGTGTAATTTATATTGTTCACAATAAAATAATTACAGTTAAAGGAAAAATAGATGTATGTTTATGATGTGTGAAATAATAAATAAATAAATAAATATATGTATATTTTTTAAATCAAGTTTATTGTACAGATGGAAAAAAAAAAAAAAAAAAAATCTCCACCTTCTGATTAATGTTGTCGTAATTTATCGTAGAAACATGGAACTGGTCTGTTCAGATAATAACTGGAAAAGAAGTATGACAGTTTTAAATGTAAAATTAACTAAAGTTATGCTAATTGAGAAATGATTTATACATTTAAATTTACTTGAATAATTATTTTAAATCATGTGTATGCAAAATTGTAGATGACACAAATGATAACAAGCGACAGCCCTCTAAGAGCAATAAAAATTGAAATATCACTGTAACTCAAAAAATAATTATAAGAATGAGCTGTAAATTTGAAATTCAGTATTTTTTATGATGCCCATTTTATCCGTACAAAAATTAATATAAATCATAACTCATTTTTTGAAATATGAATTTACTAATAATTCTCATAATTCAAAATGTTTTTTTAATCAAAAATATGCATGGACTACATTTGGACCACTTTATTCTACCGCAGACAAAGTGAAATTTAAATATAATAATCTTTCAAGAAGATATGTATTAATATTTGTCACATTCGTTTAACATTAGATTCCCCCTATTTTTACCATAGATGTAGTAATATATATAGATCTATCATCCCCATGTTATCGAGCAAAAAATTTTGATGCCGAAAAAAAGTTCTAAAATCAGCCATTAGAGAGTATTGAAAAAAAGAATAAAAAGAAAAATGAATTTTAAACTGTATCTGGAGTTTTTCATTCACCTTTAGTGAATAAATTATTCATAAATTTTATTTACTAAATTATCCGTGTGTATTCCTGTGTGTGATTTACTCGGGGAAAGGCAGCCATTAGACTGACTTTTCCCGAAAAAAAAAGGTATCACTTTTTCCCTCTCGCTGATCAATCTGTGTCTTATTACTATATCTATGATTTTTACAACTCTGTTGAAAATTGAAAGAAATATATAAACTATATCATTTTCCGAACTCATTTGATCCAAATACTCCCCCCCCCCCAAAAAAAAAAAAAAAAAAAAAAAAAAAAAAAATTGTCAAAAATGAAGTTGATGCCAGTTTCAATATATAGAGGACCCCTAAGCAGAATCCAACAATGCCATTATAAACTAGACGTTATTATTAATCGATTAGCACCAGCTGCATATTTAGAGGACAATTTGTGCCAAAACTAGTTAAAGGGTTATGGAGAGTTTGGTTTTTTTTTTTTTTTTTTTTTTTTTTTTTCTGACATATAATGCAATTTCTTTAATTCTCATCTTTATCTTATTGGTATAAATTATATTAATTAGGAAATTTATCAATGAACCGACGATATTTTAAGAGAACCTTTATAAATATTACAATACTCTCTATTTATAATTTTACTGTAAAATAGCTCAATTTTAGTTTTTCCCTTTAGCCAACAGAGAATTTACGAATGGCAGGAGATGAATGCACCATTAGCTGATGCAGCATCATTTAGGAGTTATCCTACTTTAAGATGATAAGAAACATAGAAGGAGAAAAAAAGAGAAAATAAAAGAAGAAAAAGATCAAATGAATAGAAAAGACTGATTTATACACAATTAGAGATAACATTCTAGCCACTTGTTACATATTGTAAATACATTCATCTTTATGTTCTAATTTATAAATTGTTAAAAAATGTTTTGAATAATGTCTTGTTTCTATTTGTGTATGCATTTTAAAATTAAAATAAAATGCTTAGTGTGTTTTATTATATAATTCTTGGTTTGTACATAAAATTTAATCTTTTTTTTTTTTTTTTTTTTTTTTTTTTTCATTAAAGGAAAAATTAAATCAGATACTATAAATGAAAAATTATTGAATAAAAAAACATTATAGGTATTCAGACTTCAGGGGTCGTCACGGTCATTTTTTAAAATACCACTATTTTTATAAAGCAATATTTATATTACTCAATCAAAGACAACTACTGCATGTCTTTGATTGAATGATACAGCTATCGCTTTATAAAATTAGTGGTATTTAAAAAAAAAAAAAAAAAAAAAAGTAACCGCGCTGACCCCTTAGATTTGTTAATCAAGTAGTGAAGAAAATCCCACAAATTTTAGTAATTCAATCAAGCATTTCATTTCAAAATTCTCATTATTTGCAGCTGAGAAAAATATCTGAAACTACTACTTACGGGTACAATTTCAATTTCCTTTTTTTTTTTTTTTTTTTTTTTTTTTTTTTTTTAAGATATTATTCTTTTTAATTTGTAAAACAATTTGTGAAATCTATAAAATGTTTACAGTTCTAAATTTAAAGAATCTTTAAAGAATTTTTTTTATATACATTTCAGCAGTTTTAACAAATAGTAGTTAAAATGGCCTAGTTAAAAAAAAAAAAAAAAAAAAAAAATCTGTAAGGTAAAGACATAAAATTGACTCTAATTTTTAGCAGTTAATTAAGAATTTTTTTTATTTTACTGTATAATTTCTGATTTAATTTTCAAAAAAATCATACATTTCTTCGCATGGCAAACAAATACTCCTACAAATATTTCTTTTTTAAAGGAATTGTGTATTTTTTTTTTTTTTTTTTTTTTTTTTTTTCAAATGTGTTGCTGGCATAATTGCAGCAAAAATGCTAAAGAAGTAGTCTCTATCAATTTGTAAAACTGACACTGTCAAGGTCTTTGGCATTATTAACTGAACAGAATATCAAAAATCATGAAAAACTTAAAAAATGTAAATTGAATTTAAAAACATTATATTAATTATCTAAATTACAGAGATAAAATAAGACTTCTACAGAGGTGAAGTAAGACTGATTAAAAAAACAAATATGGGCTAACCAAGAACAACCTACTCAATAATAATACAAATTCATTTTCTTGATTACCAAAGTGTAATTGTATTAATAAGCAGACTGAAGAATCAGGGAAAAAAGTTTACATAACATTAAAAAGAATAATAGGAATTTGAAAAAAAAGTAAATATAAGATAAAAGCTATTCATAGTTTTAGTTCAAAATATATAACGCAGGCCTAAAAGTTTGAGTCATTTAAAAATTTTTACAATGTCATGACTGATTTTACCATGTTTTTATTAGTTTCTATTCTTGTTTGTTTGTATGTGTGTTTGTATGTGTGTTTGTTTGTTTGTATGTATGTTTGTTTGTTTGTTTCTCCGGAACAAATCTTGCAATCGAATTTTAACTAACTTCCCTACTAGCTAGACATTTGAAACTTTCACAGTAGCTCACAACCCGGTGACAACATAATACTTCGAAGTCCGATTTTCGAATAATTTTCGTATAATTAATTAAAATAGGAAAATAATAACCTCCTAATACCTTATACTCGTAAATAGCCATTGAAATATTAGCTATAATTTAATTGTTGCCAAAAATAAATTATGTGTTCATTTCCTTTCAACCACGGAGTATTATTAATAGGAGTTGAAGGTCCTATGGGAGAAATCTACGAAACTGTGATGTAAATTTTTGGTAAATATTGAGGGCGCCACTTGTCATTACTCTCTATCTCGGCGCGGATATAATGTTGTTTTCAATAGAATTTTGCCGTAGTACATTTTAAATTTTAAGCAATTTAATTTTTTTGTAAATGCTTAAAACTGCATAATTCAGATGTTTCAAAGAATTACTCTAAGCTTGATGTTGGTAAAAGGAAATTAATGCAAAAATCAAATCGCTAGAAACTTATTTACTACATTTTTTATACGTCAAATATACTAATAATGAAAAATTATAAGACTGTCATAAGATATTCATAATAATCTACATTTTCAAACGACACAATACAAATGATCTCCATTCTCCTTCCTCCTCCCAATAGTCTAGCTTTGGTTCACAAGGATCGTCATTTTTTTAAAGTTCTCTTTCAAAGTAAAATTAGTCTAAAATGGCTCCTAAAAAAAACATGTTGCTTAGAATACTCTATTTAATGAAATTTGCTTTCAATCGAAATTTTTTCAGCTTGATATTATTTGAAAAATAATAATTAAAACGAGACATTTCCCCATTGAATAACATTGCGGAAGCTGGAGAGAAGGAAGTATTGTACGCTGGCGCCATCTGAAACATTAGAAAACGACATCACAAAATTTTAGCGTTACCTTCTTCTCCTGTCTTTATTACTCCGTGCTTTCGACATAAAATAAATAAACGTGATTAAATAAATACATTTAATTAAACGTGAGCGTTAAAAAATTGTAAAAAGTTAAATTATGTATCTCACAAAAATTGACGTCACTATCGGTTTAAAGATTTCGTACGCATTGATAAAGTGCTAATGTAGTTAGTTCTATATCTATGATTCAACAGAAAATTTAAAAACATGGTTTATAAAAAGTTTTTATCTTATAATTATTTATATTATTTGGTGCACAGATTTCAATTATGGCATCCATTTTTCTCAATCATATAAGGATTTTTTACAAACTGAGCTTAAATAGATGGACAAGCAAGCCTATTCTGCATATTCTGGAGAAAAGAAGGTTTTTTCAAAATATTTTTAAGTGTTAATTAAAATATTTAATTAATTAATATATAAAACAATTATAAATGGTTTGCTAAATATATTTTGATTTTATACTGGAAATTATAATAATTAAAACAGTTTATGGTTACCATTGTTTAATACATCCTTAATTCATATATCCTTAATGATTCCTTTTCCTTTTCCCTAAAAGTTTCTTCTTGCATTTAGTCTGTCATAATCAGTGCAGGGGACTTCTCTGTATCTGTGTAGCATCCAACAGTAGTCTGCCATCATATTGATGATCCATCTATGTTCCATTTCTTTTCAATTTTTTGAAAAACTGGTACGTCATGAAATTGTTTTACTATTTTTCCTGAAATCAATGTCCAAAAATCTATCAGCATCAGCTATTGGTTTCTAAACTCATTTTTAGTTACAGACCTGTGTAATTATTAAAAGGACAAAAAATTATAACTGAATTTAGAAAAAATCAAGGTTGCTTACTGCTTGATTGTTACAGTTGGTGGTTACTAAATTTTTCATTGCATATTTTCAAAATTTCCTTTTTGGCAGTCATTTCGAATAACCATCGCAATTTACTTGCCCATTAGTTTTTAATATTACTATGTAGTGGAAGATGTGTGACATTGGTCAGAAGTACTTCGCATCATATTGATGTTTCATCTACCTTGGTTTCTCTTTGTATTCTTGTATTCTTTGTATTCTTGTTATCTCTTATATGTTCTATCTCTTTTTAATTTTCAGTTTTTTGAAAAACTGGTACGTCATGGAATTTTTTTACTCCCTGAAATCAGCTTCCAAAAATCTATTAGTATCAGCTATTGGTTTCTAAACACTTTTTTGGTTGCAGGCCAGTGTAATTATTAAAAAGACAAAAAAATGCAACTGAGTTAATAAAAATCAAGGTTGTTCACTGCTAAATAAATAAGTATACTTGTAAACTTACTAAATTTGAAAACGCCATATATATATGGGGTCGTTCATTTTAAAAGTGAATTATCTCCTTGTAAAGGGATTTTTGAAATAACGAGCTTTTTGCAAATTCATGCATGGGAAAAAAAGTCAAGATTCAGTAAATGTTATCGATTTTTAGGGTTTAATACAAAGCATATTTATAAGAATTTATAAATTATATTAAAGGGAATTTGAAGTAACTTAGAAACTTCATTTTTATAATGAATATTTAGAAGTTTTAGTTTTCTGAGAAAAGCAAGTAATGTCAGATGGGATTTTTAATGCAATTATTCGAGTTTCTTCGCTTTTATAATGAAAGATGTGACTAAATGTGATACAATTAAGCAAAAATATGGAGTTACATCACTTTTACAATGAACCACCCATGTGTAGATAAGTAGATAAAGTGACCAAAAAAAGTAGAATGCAGAAATAAACATCTAATTAAATTGCCACAATATTCTTCAACAGCCTAAATAGATTATTAAATACATATAATAAAAAGTATGTGTATATTTTAATGATATGAATAATTTGATCAGTATATATCTAATATACATAATGACTATAATTAAACTGACAGTGCTTACAGATGTTCTGCTGTGCAATCTCTTTGCAAGAATGGCACTAAAGTTTCTAAGAAGATAAAACAAGATAGAGTATGAAGGATTAAAAAAAAAAGTCCAAAAGTCACCATTAGGGGAATATGTGGGTCATGCTGTGCAATAAAAAAGAGAGTTTTATAAATCCAAAAGTAGGGACAAATCAACACGGTGTCTCCAATTTCAAAATAATAAATGGGGACAAAAGAAAATAAAGTGCACAATCATCAGTTTTAAATTATAAAGTGAGACAAAAGCTTTATTTAAAAAAACAGCACCATATATCCCTATAAATATAAATTTCGGAATTTTTTTTTTTTTTCTTTGTGCAATCCTTCTTCTCCTGTCTTGATTAATTTTCCTACAAAGTTTGATGCTATTCTTGCAATTAGATCACACTAAAATACACTATAAGTACTGTCAATTTAATTATAGTCACCCTGCATACATGAAAACAAAACTAATACTTTAATATAATTCCACTGAAAAAGCAATCTTTATTGAATATTAAGAAGGAGCTTATAAAGAATATAAACAAGAATGTTCTTAACAAACAAACGATAACAAAACTGGACCATAAGAATGACTGAAAAGCTTAATTATAGAGATAACAGGAGGAAAAATATATTTTAAAAAAAAGAAGAAAAAATTACACTTAAAATGCAGAAACATTTCTTCATGGATCACCATCTCTGTATTGAGCTGAAAAAAAAAGCAAGGTTTCAATCTGTAGCAATCTATATTAAGTTAATACTACATGGCGATATACCTTGCAATCGAAAAAACAGAACTTTTCAATGAAAAACAAATAGATTTTTAATTAAAAATAAAGGAAATATGAAATTAGAAAATCGAACCTTTTCAAGAAATAAAATCAATAATCATATGTCAGTAACCATTCTTTTCATTTTCGGAGTACAGACGTTTTAGTAAATGACGAAAATGAATTGAACCATACATATTTACAAGAAAATTTAGTCATTTACTATAACTTACTTAAACAAAAAAAAAAAAAAAAAAAAAAAAAAAAAACTGAGATAAAGAAAATTATAATTATTTATGAAATTTAAATTAGAATATTAATTAAATATTATAAACCAATTATAATGTAGTATTATCTAAAATACCTATTCCAATCATCGTAGAGAGTAGAGACCTTATACCTTATATTATGAAACAGTGGACATTGGCGAACCAGTTTTTCTATGAAATCCGCCATATAAGTGCTAGTTGCTGCATTGCCTGGCATTATAGCAAAATTTCTTATTCTTCTGTGTCATATTTTCAGCAGAATTTATTATGGATTACATTACATTGCTTTTCATGCTCTCACTGGACATGATTATAAAATTTTTAAGTTTCTTCACAATCTAAACATGTGGAAGAGAACCTATGTTGGTGATGTCTACTACTTCTGTGGTTCCCTCTGATGTTTCAGATGCCTCAGACTCTGCTGAATTCCATATTCCAGTGGAGTTTCCTTTTTCTAAGGTTACCCCAGAATTCAAAGTGACTCTTTCCCCTTCGGCTTCTTCTGAGATGGGTACCTTTAGTACTACTCTAGTTTTACCTGATCTTCCGTTGGACTCTGAGTCAGAAGGCATTTTGCAACCTCACTGAATGCATTTTATGTGATAGATTGATAAAGCTTTAGAGTTTTCGTAAGAGAACTCTCTATCTGAGATGGGCCATGGTATTTAACTCCACTTGACTAGATTAGAATTGGTCAATTGAATCTCCATCACAGCAGGGTTGCTTCGGCTCTTCTCTCAAGGAGTCTGTCTGATAGAGGTCTGAATATTGCTCTTATACACTAGCCTTAGACATGAACCCATGTTGGTAAAATCACTCCTCTTGGTACCAAAGGTTTCATTATTTTTCAAGACACTTTTCAGAAGACTTAAGGGGCTTGCATTATTTCTAGGTTTGAGCTTAATGCCCTTAACTTTGTTAATTTCCTGAAGAAAAAATTTGGTCACAGCTAAGATTAAAGAGAAAATTACTAATGCTAATTTTGCCTTTGTTTCTGTCTACCTCCTTTATGAGTAAATAAGCTCTTTAAAACTTTTGGCATTTTCAAGTCCATTTTCAATTGCTGTGATTATGGCTTTAGGCTAATTTTTTAGTTGTAGCGCAAATGTTCACCATATTGTGTTGGGTAATAGAGATTGCATTGAGCATGGTAATGTATCGATGGATCGCATTTTATCTATCCATAACAGAAATAATAAACCTACTTTTGTTACAGCTAATAGAAAGAAGGTCATTGATCTGATTCTGTGCAATTTTTCTTCTATATGTTTGGATTATGTTTCTGACCGGAAGATGCTGTTAAGCATCACCGATTAATTGTATTTTCTATTAAATGCCTTTCTCATGCAAAGGCTGAAAGGAAGAATCCCTGATCAACTGACTGGAATTCCTTCAAAAAACTTCTAAAAAGAGAACTCTGTATCTTTGTTGGTAAATTCAATTGTATTGATGATGTGGAGATAACTGTTGAAACATATCATTCTCAACTCCAGTCAAAGTAGCTATAAAGTTGCACCTACTAACTCTTCAAGGCGCATTCCTTAGTGGACTTCTGAGGTAAGTTCTTTACATAAGAACTGTAGGAAAAACTCTTTAATAGAGATAAAAAATCTGGTATGTGGCAGGACTCAAGTGAAGCTTTTCGCAGTTTTTTTTTTTTTTTTTATGTAGCATTAACGATATTTTAACCACTTCTAACGTGGCTAAAATTTTGATAAAGACAACAGTTGTTTTCTCAATACTATTTGTCTTCCTTGCAGTAGATATTGTGAGTCGCATAAGCAGACTCTAGCTGAATTATTTTAGTTACCTTCCCTGGCACTTGTTCTATTGTTTGTGATAGCCATAGCTTTCTCTCTCTTTGCTTAGTTGCAGTAAGGACAAATGGGAAGCTGCTTACTTGGTGGTCGCGCATGATAAGATTATCTGAGGTATTAAACTATTAAATCCTTAAAGTCCTCAAGGATGGATCGTGTCATTCCTACACTTTTTTCCAAGGGTATTGATTTTCTTACCCGCATATTCTTCAGAATTTTTCATTCAAGCAAAATGGTTTTCATTTTGAAGCTTGAGATGGACAGCTATTTTGAGAATATAAATCTTTTAGGTATTTCAGCCTCTCTTATTTTCTGTTGTAAGCAATCGAGAAGCTTGTTGACCTTAGGGTTCATGTTCTTCTTAATAGACTACTGTCTTTCTCGCAGCATGCTTATCAGCCAGGCGGGTTCACTACTACTGCATTTTATGAGCTTTCCAGTCTCTTGGAAAAGGAGCATTAATGATTAAAAGATTAATATTATAAAATAAGATAATGTCCTTGTTGCCTTTTTTTTTATGTTGAGGAGGCATTTGATAGGATCTCTTTTGATAATATCATTCGTACTCTTCTCTTAACTTGAGGGACACTAATCACATCATTACTAGATGGAAGAGCTAATTTCTTGTTCTCTTTAAGTATGTTTGTTTGTACCTTCCTTATGGGTGCTTGCATGAAGGTCCGTGCTAACTCTGGTTACCCATGAGAGAGAGTGATTTCTCTCGTTCTGTGGTGCACTGTAGTTGACTGTTTGTTATTCCATCTTGCCAATCTTGAAATTCTGTGTGTTGGTTATAATGATGATGATGTGGCTATTATTGTCAGGAGAAAGTTTGGTTACTTTATCTGATATTATGAATGTTGCTCTTCATCATTTTGCACAATGGTGCTCTGATTCAGGCTTATCTATCAATCTATCTAAGATAATCCTGGTTGCCTTTTCTAGAAAGAGACATCTAAACCTTGGTGATGTCTAATTCCTGGGTAATAAGCTGTTGCCTTCAAATTTGGTCTAGTTCTTGTGTGAGTTTTTTGACACTGAGTTGAACAGGAATAAGTAAGTTATGTTTTTCTTACGCAAGACCATAAAGTTATTTGGGGCATGTAAGAAGTCTCTCGGATAAACATGAGATTTATGTCCCAAGATGACTCACTGGATCCTCTCCATGATTATCTGTCCTATCATAACGTATGTCCAGGATATGGCTCTATTTTCTTGTGGTCTAGGACTAGGTTGACAACTGTTAGAACTTGCCTTAATAGGTTGCAAAGGATAATTTGTGTTGCTCTTTTGGGCTGCTTTAAGACTACTCCGCCGGCTGCCTTTGAGTGCTTGCGTGGGCTGCCTCAACTTCATTAGCATATTGAAGCTGAACCTTTGACTTACATGAAGCAGTTCACGTGTCTGGGCTTGTGAAAAAAAATTACTCTAGGCAGCTCTCATAAAGTTCTCTCATTTCACATGAGGCTGATTTTTTTTTTTCCTTTTTCCTAGTAATTGCAGGGTTATGAGGTGTGCTTTTCATAAGATTTTTAAAATGTTCCCAAAGTATTTCCCTTCTAGGGAACATGAGTTTATGTCTCTATTTGGCTTAAAAATAACTGTTTGACTTTGTATGCTAATGTCTCTAAACATTTTTTCTGCGGTGGGTGCTTACTACCCTAAGAATGAAATTCTGCTTTCTTTTCCTCTTGGAAAGCTTGCCACAATCTTCAAAGTTGAGATCTTCACTATCATCTTATGTTGTAAGGTGTGCTTAGACAGGAGTTACAGTAATTTAACCTTTCATATCTCTTTAGATAGTCAGAATGCTCTCCTTTAATTGGTGAGGTATGGGTTCACCTGTTCTCTCGAGTGGGAGTGCTTCTAGGTACTTTTCTTCCTACAATAATGTAAGTTTTTACTGGGTACTTTGTCATACGGGCATTCTTGGTAATGAGCTGGCTGATGAACTGGCAAGGTCTGCCTCCAGCACACTCTTTTGTGGCCATGAGCACGTTCCGCATATTTCTCTCACTTTTAGCAAGGTTTTTACTTTTAAGCTCCTTGGTATTGAGCATTGTAAGCATTGGTGTAATTCTCTTGGTCAATGGCAAGAAAAAAAAACTAAATCGTGACTGTTCTGATCTGCGTCATAAGAAACTTTTAAAACTTAATAGAAATTGATTGAAGAAAGTAATTGGCCTTCTTACTGGTCACTGTATCCTTAAGAGGCATCTGAACATTATACAGTCGGTAACAAAAGTGTCCGAACACTAGCAAAAATTTCTATGTAAAAAAAGTACACTTCATACGGCTTTATTAAATAAATCCTTGTCGAATCCTGTTCTTAGTCTGTGTAAGAACATGATTCGATAAGGATTTATTTAACAAAACCGTATGAAGTGTACTTTTTTTACATAGGAATTTTTGCTAGTGTTCGGACATTTTTGTTACCGACTGTAGGTATTAGTTTTGATCACGTTCGTCTTGAAAGGGAAATTACTTAGCACATTTTATGACTGTGAGGTTTTTTTAGCTCATAGGTTTAAGTAACTTGGTCGGTTCTTAAGTCATAACTGTGGTGTCGATAATCTAAGCTTTGACCCTCTTGCTAATGATCAAATTGAAGGTGTTACAGTCGGTAGCAAAAGTGTCCGAACACTAGCGAAAATTCCTATGTAAAAATGGTACACTTAACACAGTTTTGCTAAATAAATCCTTGTCGAATCCTGTTCTTAGACTGACTAAGAACAGGATTCGACAAGGATTTATTTAACGAAACAGTAGTAAGTGCACTTTTTTTATATAGGAATTTTTGCTAGTGTTCGGACACTTTTGTTACCGACTGTACATTACGAATGGTTTTGGGGAGAGAGCAGAAGAAAATAAGACTGAGGAGCAAGTAAGCCCCGTTGCAGCTCTGCCACGCGTTGAAAGGCTCTTTCAATACTTGGAAGAGCCAGATAACCTATCATTTTTAGACAAAATTATTTTTAAAAAAATTCTGATCACAAATGAATTAAGAGTTGATTTAACACGAAAAAAAGAAAAATATTGACTGATTTTTATGAATAAATAAAGCAGTAAACATATTGTTACAAAAAAAGAAAAGTTCATATAATTTTACATGTAGGCCTTTTCCTGACAATGAAAATCATTCCAAAGTATTTTCATGTGGATTTATATCTGTTTAGTAAGACTATTTTGCGGATTACCTGCAAAATTTTGTGTATGCATGTTTGCCGAAACACTCAATTCTGTTGATAAACGAGAGAGATTAATGGGGGCTCTTCAACATCACAGGAAAGAATAAAAGATGCATGACACAACTGAAAATGCGTTTTTTGCAAGTTCATGTAGTGAATGAAATCCGAATATTTTTGTATGACTGTTACAAGACATTAATGTTAATCCTACCATGTTCCATAAGAAACATCTTTTATTGCTTCTGAAAAATATATTTAACTTTCATGATGTTTAGCACAATATGAAAATACCGAAAAGTGTTTAAAAGAAATACGGTTAAGAGCCTAATTATGTTATGACATACTATTTTGTTAGAGTCAATTTTTCAATTTATAAATTGAAACTAGATAGATTTGTTCAATAAAATATATATTCAAAGAACAAAGTAGTTTTTTATATATTTTTTGCAGGTTTAAAATCTTTAAATTGAGTTTTCTCAGTTTTCATTTTTTCATGAATTCGTGATCTTCAAAATGCTAAAACTTCTAAAGATATTTAAGAAAAGACTTAATTTTTTGGGAGGGTGTTTAATAGAACCTGCTTAAATTGATTGATTCATACTTGATTGAATTCAAAATTCTTTTAAATGTAGTTAGCAGCCGCGGAAGTTTTATACATAACTAGTATGTTGTGGCCACCACAAGACTTTCTTCTATATATAATCCTATACAAATTTACGCAATACAAATTATTTATTAAATTATAATTTATTAAAATTATTTTTCATGATAAATGCAGACGATTTTTGTCTCAAAAAAGTATAATAATAAGGTGACGTGCCCTTAGCGACCGTGCCCTTAGCGGAATAGGGTGAAAGGGAAGAATGAGGAATAGAAGCCGTGCCCTTAGCGGAAATGAGAAGGTGTGCGCTGTTAGTCAAATACACTTTTCAACAATGTTTCAGAGTGATTATGAGTTCAATTAATCTATATGTCTGCCTTTCTGTCTGTCCATTGTGTGATAATATAGGCAAAGAACATAGACTGTTATACGATACAATGAGTACGTACAGATAGAAAGTGTTGATAACCAGTGTGTACCTCATGATTTTTCGTTTTTGTTTTAGTTTTAAAAAGTGTAATGCTTAATTATATTTTCAGAAACTTAAATAAAATCATAAAATGGCAATAATGTACGTTTTCGTATGGAGTACTATGATTCATTAAACTTTATATGGTTACAGATCACCGTTCCTTCAAATAACGGATTAATCTACAGCATGCATACCTATTTTTGCGACAGGTAACTTCTGAAGCAAAATATAGCCAGTGCTAAATGTTGGTAAAGTGTGGAGGAAAATTCAGAGTTAATTTTTTTATTTATTAATTTATTTTTAAATTTATTATACATTTCCGCTAAAGGTACGTATGCAAAAGCACGCCACCGAGGGGGATAACATTTCCGCTAAGGGCACGGGTTTATAGATTTCCGCTAAGGGCACGGCCCCTAATAATGGTGATAAATGCCGAAAAAAAGAAAATCAGTTTTGTGCAGTCATGAGTATACTAGAGTATAGTAAAAAGAAAAAGAAAGAAAAATGAGTACCTGGAGTTTTTCATTCTCTTTTAGCACATAAATTTTATTTGCTAAATTATCTGTGTGTATTCTTATGTATATTCATTCGGGGAAAGACATCCATAAGACAGTAAAATGGCCGTCTTTTTTCGCGTAAAAAGGAATCACTCCCCCCCCCCCTCAATGATCAATCTACGTCTTATTACTATATCTGTGGTTGCCAGTGGCGTAGATATGGGAGGAGAGTTTCGGGACAACCACCCCCCCTGAAATTTTTCAAACTTCTTTTCCTAGTTTTATAGCTGCACAACATATTTCTTTAAACCTTTAAAAGGTGTATTTTTTTCCCCTACATCAGAAAATAGAATAAAAAATTATTAGTCTATTAAGATAATTCTTCAAAGTCACTGACGAAAGCATACAGAATTTTTATTGCTGAAACAGCTTATGTAAACAAAAACCAAATAACTGTGTGTGGTGAGGTTCAGCACCGCTTACAAAAATATTTTCTCTGTAGACCGAAAATAGCGAAATAAAACAACGAAAACACCCTGGTTTGATATTGTGTTATTGGTCAGCCTCATTAGTAAGGTGTGTGTGTAAGGGGGGTGAGGGTGTCGATCTGTATCTCCTTATTTTGAGTTTTGAGGTTGGTAATATTACAAACGATTGAAAATTAAATCTCTTTGAAGCGACTCTTTAGTTGAATGAAAATACTGCAATGACGCTAAATTCTGTTGTTAATTTTCGTTGAAAATTTTCTTACAAAGAAAACGGTGGATCGATGGTTAGTAAAAAAATTACAACTATCCTCAGTTATAAAGAAGAGTGACTCTTGCAATGTCGGTAGCGACAATCTTCTTTAACCTATTTTAGTAACTATAAAGGTGCTAACAGACGGAAGACTATATATTCTAAAATATAAGCTATTGCCGCTCAAAAGCGACCAAACGACTTCAGTAGGGTTGTTTTTAAGCATAAACGGAAGAACGAAATCCAGAAATGTAAGAGACGGACCCAACATTTGGCTATTATTCCCTCCCCCCCCCCAATGATGTTTAAAAGGGAAAAGAATAGAGAGTGTTCTATAATAGCGATTCTCTGATTGGAGGATTTCGTTCTAAAGCCTACCATATGTGATTTAAACAGTTGAAAATGCGTGATTGACGAACATACGTTCGGCAATTTGTATCAAACGGCATATTTGGATCGTTTCCCGCATGAGAAACCTGTTTATGAGGTATTTTGTGCTAAAAACTATCGTATGGTTCTTCGTTTGATAGCGGCTTAAGTAAGCGAACATTATTTTTTTTTAACTTTTTTCCTGTACTACTTTTTTCTATAGTTATACGAAAAAAGTATTGGATTTGGGAAATTTTTTGAACTCCAGTTTTCAACAGATTTACAGTCGGTAACAAAAGTCTCCGAACACTAGGAAAAATCCCTATGTAAAAAAAGTACACTTAACCCCTTAACGCGCGGTGTCCTCGCCACGAGGACGCAAAATTTAAGATCCAGCTGCAAAAATTCATCCCGGAAATATTTTAGCAAAAATTCACGTTTATAACATATCAGAAAAGGCCGGGTTTTTAAACCTCAAAATTTAAAATTTCTTTTAGTTTAATTTAGCTCATGAATTCCGGTGGCAGTATAATTTAAATGTTTCAAATTGTCTTGCGCCGCAAAGGGTTAATACAGTTTTGTTAAATAAATCCTTATCGAATCCTGTTTTTAGACTGACTAAGAACAGGATTCGACAAGGATTTATTTAACAAAACTGTATTAAGTGTATTTTTTTTATGCAGGAATTTTTGCTAGTGTTCGGAGACTTTTGTTACCGACTGTACATGTTTTAAGATGTCCTAAACACGATTTGACTGTTTTTGGGAATGTTTGTCTGTGTGTATATAAAAAATTCTTGGACGCGGTATCTCACGAACCAATGAACGAAATTTAATCAAACTTGGTATTTAGTTGCACTCTGGCGTAATCTGATTCTGATTACATTTGGGAGTCAATCGTTTACCAGATGGCACTATCACTTCATTTTCTTAAAATTTTTTAGATGGCAGTATAGGACAAAATTTCCTATAAATGTACATAATGAGAGTTTTTTTTAACGAATGATTATAAAATTAGTTATTGATAATAGTGGCAAATTAGATAAAAGTTTGTGTGCGTGTAAGAACATCGCTTTTCCTCTGGAGGGAATTCCTCCCCACTTCAGGAGTTCTAAACTTTTAATATGAATAACAATCAAAAGAAATCGGCAGCACCTTTAAAATAAATAGTTGAACTACAGATCTGTGATAATTTCAAATAAAACTAGTTAATACCCGTCAAAATTTGACGGATGATGTGCAACTAAAATCTTTTCACGGCATAAAGTTTAAAACACCCTTGCTTTAATATTGTGCATTTCTCTTAACCTGTTTAAAACCCCCTGCTTTAATCAATTATCTTTTGGTTGGAGGGAGGGGGGATAAATTTCATGAAATTTCAATACACAAAATTTAAGCATATAATAAAAATAAAATCCCAAGGTTTTCCTAATTTTACTCTAAATATGACCAAAAGAATGTTAGGAGTAATTAAAAGAAAGGCAGAATTTATATAAATTATCGAAAGAATCAATATTTCTTAATGAGATAGCATGACTATTTGTGATAATACTTATCTAAGCATCAAGCATGTAAATTAATCCCACAATAGAATTCCTCCCTGTCACACCAAATCGACTAATAATCTATAGAACTGCACTCGTTTTATATTTACTGTGAAATTTATTCGTTGTTTTTCACGCAAAATGAATTAATACAAAGACTTATTACCAGATTATAATTATATTAACTTACTATCAACGATAACAGGTCACAGTATTTTAATAAAAGACATACATGAAAGACAAAGATTTCATTCACTTGTAAAATATATCATTTATTCTAATTTGCCAAGACAATAAGTGCATTTTAAGTGTAAAATAATAGTTTTGAGTCTGATTTTTTCTTCCCATATTTGTAAAACCACTTGGATATAATCCAAAATATTAATTCGTTTTATTCTAAAAATAAACTGCAAATCGGAAAAAAGTTAAAATTTGTTTTTACTGGAATAGTATTATAACACTTTATTCTATCAAAATAGTATATTTCAACAAAAGTATACTGTTAAAAATAAATAAATGAATAAGAATACATTTAATACTTTAGCAAATTAATTTGCTCATTAAATTTTTAATAATAAATTATACTATGTAAATTTTTACTCGTATAAAATATCAATATTTTAATGTTATTCTTTTTAAATTATTTTTACTGTAATATGATATCGAAATGAAGAATCAGGGATTATAATAATTAGAGTAAAAAAATAAATAAATAAATAAAATAAAATAAAATAAAACCTCCTTTGATTTTAAATATCTATCTCCATCTTTTCTAAACAAAGTTTTCAACTGATAAAAGTTAACTTTTAAAGAACAATAAACTCTGACAATTTGTTAACTTTAAAAGATATTTTTTTTTCTTTTAAGAAATGAAAAAAAAAATATATATAGGAATATGGTAAAAAATATTTACATGGCAACAGACGGCCCCACATCCTGTGTAAAGATACTTTCGGCTTTCAGCGAAAATGCATACTACGGTAACCGATCATAGATAAATGTAACCGATAAGTATTCGCGAATTGCTTTGTTTTTAATATACTTCCTTGGAAAGTATGAATCAATCAATTAATCGTGTGAATTTTTTTTTTATGATTGAGCTTTAATTAGGCGTCTGCCATAGACATGTGAAATATTAATGTCGTCTGCTCGATCTTTATCATTGGTATCCGTATTGTACTGCATAAAGAGGAATATTCCCGTTCCGAATTGGTTCAAAATTTTCTCGCGCATGCCCAGATCGTACGATTTTGGTGTTACAGAAAATGATTTGTGCTTTAATATTATAGATTGTCGTATTTTTCATTTTTAATGGGGAAAAAAATATGTCAGCACAAGTTGACTTTCATTCGGAATTTAGTGTTATCTCTGATATAAAAATCGTCTGCATTCATCATAGAAAATAATTTTAATAAATAATAATTTAATAAATATTTTGGTGCTGCTTGAATTTTTATAAGATAATATATAAAAGAAAGTCTTGTGTGGCCACAACATACTTAGTTTTTATTTCATATGCATGCGTACAATAATACTTCTATAATGCGGAATGTGTATAAAACGGAAATGTAATCAAACTTTATAGGAAATGCTATAAATCACAAAACTTCAAACAATTGTTTCAAATCAAAATAATTGAACATAGCTGCTCTTCAGGAGAAATAAAGTAGGTGTACGAATGCAATATGAAAGTGGCAACCCACACCAGTTTTTTGAAAATTATAATGTTGTTTAATATTTATACCTGTATCGAATTCGATTCTTCATATCTATTTTTTTTTTTTTTTTTTTTTTTTTTGTATTCGTTAGATGATATATTATTTAGATTTTTTTTTTTTCTATTTAAGATTCTTAAAATGTTGACCAAATTTCTGGTGCCAAAAAATTGGAAATGCTGTATTATTTATTCTTTCCTTAATTAAGGCAGCATCTTCTATCCTTAAGCTTTAAATCTAAATAATAAAACACAAATTATCTCTCTAAAATGGTATTTTTTAAAAACTAGTATATTGTTGTCAGCACAAAATTTCTATATCTTTTGTATAAAAGCGCCACTTAATAATATTTTATCACTTTGACATGCATAAAAGTTTACCCATAGCTTTTCACAATAACTGTTTTAAGTATGCAGGTTTACGAACTTTTAACCAAACAGATGCTGAGATGTAGTCATATGGAAAATCATAAAAGGTCAGTTATAGCACTGTCACCTATTGGCTGATATGCTCCCAAATTAAGTCAGGATCGTTTTCATAATGGTTATCACGCATATCAGGTTTGATGCATTTATATGCAATATAAGTTACAATTTAGCCTTCCTATTCAAGAGTGTAATTTGAAGCACATCAGTGCCACCAGCCGGCCGATATGCACCCGAATACAACCAACAAACTGTTTCATAATAGGTTTCTTATATTCCAAGTTTTGTGCAATTCTATGCAATAAAATCTAAGATATAGCCTTCCCGTTAAAGAGGAAAACTGCAGAACAGCAGCGCCATCTATCAGCCGATTTGCACCCAAATTCATTAGCATAATATTTCATAATAACCCTCTCATATTCTGCGCTTTTTTTTTTTTTTTTGTTATATACACAATAGAACTTAAGATATAGGACAAATCGCAGTCTATCAGCACCTCCTGTTGAAAGGCACTAAGTGTGTCAAGGTGCAACTACATATGGATTTAAATGAAATTCTGTGCGCTAGTTCCTGAAATACAGTTGCATAAATTTCTTGTCACACGCACAGACACACATTTTCTAAAAATGGTTAAATTCTGTTCTGGAGCTGTCAAAACGTGTAAATCTATCAAAAACCGGAAATCGAGAATTTTTACGAATCCACTACTTTATTTTATTGAAAAACAAGAAAGTACATGTATATCGTATATATCAAACAGTTTCACAAAAGGGATATTTAAAAAAGAAAATTACCCCCCCCCCTCCTCCCGAAATTGTGGTCTAGCTACGCCAGCGATGGTTATCGTGGTTTGTCCATAGATATAGTTATAAGACATAGATTGATCATTAAGGAAGAAAAAGTTATTCATTTTCATTTGAGAAAAGACGGCCATTTTACTCTCTTATGATTGATTATATAGGAGAATACACACAGATAATTTAGCAAATAAAATGTTATGTACTAAAAAGAATGAAAAACTACATATACCCATTTTTCTTTCTTTCTTTCCTTTCGTTTTCCTTTCCTTTTTTTTTTTTTTTTTTTTTTTTTTTTCTTTTTACTATACTCTAGTATACGCATAACTGCACAAAACTGACTTCCTTTTTTTCGGCATTTATTATTATACTTCTTTGAGATAAAAATCGTCTGCATTCATCATGAAAAATTATTTTAATAAATTATAATTTAATAAATAATTTGCATTGCGTAAATTTGCATAGGATTATATATAGAAGAAAGTCTTGTGGTGGCCACAACATACTTAGGTCCCGACTTAGCCTAATTGGGGCCCCCCTCTGCTTCACTACTTGGGCAAAAACTTCTTTGGGAGGCCCCCTCTTCTTCACTACTTCAGTAATGAAGAACCGAACTTTATGGAGGAATTTAAATTTTCACCTCATTATAGGTATATAACAAGAAAATTGACTAGAACCTAATAGCTATAAAGTACCCCCCCCCCCTCCAATGGTCAGACGAAATATCTTTCTATCCATTTTATTTCTGATTGTTAACTTTGTCATCTAGCTGCGAAAAATTCATATCCTTGCTGACATTAGGGCGGAATTCAGCTAAATTTTCGCAATTACGATGGCTCAGTTAAGCCGGATTTTACACTGGCGGATCTTACACTATACTGATATTTTGTTTAAAAAAAAATACATTAAAGAAGGAAACGTAAAATAAACTTTCTATTCGATTTGGGGGTCCCCTCTGATGTGGGGGCCCGGGGCAACTGCCTCGTATGCCCCTGCATTAGTCAGGCAAGACATTATACTAGACATATATATATAACATATAGACTTTATATATAACATATTACTAGTTATATATAAAACTTCCGCTGCTGCTAACTACATTTAAAAGAATTTTGAGAAATCCATATTACTTACTAATATAAAATATTAAAAAATTTTAAAAAAGTATTCCATTAAATATGAAGACAGTAATTGTTTCATAATAATAACAAAGCAACTTACTATAAAATTTATATTTTTCATAAATTATTTGAATATAACTATGAAAACGTATCCCATTTCTTGTGACATATTTATTAGAACACTTAAATGCCGCGCAATATTTCGGCATTTTCAAAATTTTTAAACATTCTATTCCATAACTAGTAATTCATAAGAAAGTAAACTGAAATGTTGCCATTCTAGCAAAAAATGTGGAACGCTTCACGATTTTGCGTGTCATCCTTGCGCAGGGGCCATGCTAATCTTCTCTGTATCGTTCCAATTTTAGTATATGTACTGCCGAAGCAAGTACAACTTTATTAGTGCTCTTTAGTTATATATAAACGCATAATTCGTCTGTATAAAAATGATGGTGGCAATATATTATTATCCAAAACGTTTTCACTGTTGTTCGAATGTAATTTTACCTTACAAATTATACACTAACTAGCAGACCCGGCCACGCATTGCTGCGGCTAAGTTATACGTTGATAATTTGATAAGGTATATAGTATTTCCCCACAACTGGATTTGGCGATTTTTTTTTGGCGCCTTTTTGAACGATAACGAAGTCGTTCTGGATTCTTTGCAATAAAATACGGTAACCTGCATGCTTTTATTTTAGATTTATGATTTAGGTTATGATTTTATCATTTATGATTTTTAGATTTATGATTTAGCCATAATCGCCAAATCCAGTTGTGGGGAAATACTATAGTTGTTACCCACAACTATAACTTATAATATAACTTCAGTAATTATATTCGGATAATTATAACTTCAGTATCCGTATATCCCCACAGCTGAATTTGGCGATTTTTCTTTGGCGCCGTTTTGAACGATAACGATGTCGCTCTGGACTGTTTGTGATATAATATGGCAGCCTATATGTTGTTTATTTTGGATTTATTATTTTATGTTTTTGATTTATGATTTAGATTATCATTTATGATTTAGCCATAATCGCCAACAAAAAATTGCCAAATATCGTTGTGGGGATATACTGATTAATATATTACTGAAAAGATTAATATATTTTAACGAAGTGGTGAGAAGATTCTGAGTATGTTAAAATTTTAATAGTAAATTCAAGTTAATCAAGAAGGAAAGCATTGAGGATTAAGATAAGAAAATTGCAAGATTTTAAGATCGCATTTTCAGCAATAAATATGAGTCAAAATTTAATGCAAAATACATATATCAGGAACGTTAAATTGGTAAGTTATTAAAGAAAAAGTAAAGAAAAATAAGAGAAATAATTAATTAAAGTTTCGAACATCGATCATATAGATTAGCGTTACAAAACAAATAAACAGACTTAAACACTTCCAGACTTTTAAATAAGTTTTAAATTAAGTTTTAAAATTTAATGTTAAATAAAACAGACTTTTAAATAAGTTTTAAAATATTGAAATGGTTACTTTTTATTTAGAACGTTATGTATAGATCACAAATTTCTTAAAGAAAACGAAGTGATACAGATTAGAATAATGCAACAAAAATTGAAAAAGCAAGGTTATGTCGTAAATAAATTTTTAACATACGTGTCACGTGAAATAAATTGTAGCATATACATAATGTATCTGATATAAGATATTAACATGTTGCAGAGGAATAAATTTCATATCTATCATCCTTGGCGGAAAAAAAATTATATCGCCAAATTATCTGGCGCACACATTTAATTCCTTTCAAAAATCATGGTAATTTTAACAACTTATATTAAGAGAGTAATGAATAATATGAAACAATATTTCACACAATACATATTACGAAAATATACATCTAGCTTGTATATTTTCGTGTTACGTTTTTGATCGCCAAATACGAAAAACTACAAGGACGACAGAGCTTTGAAATTTAAAATTAAAATTTTGTCAATTTAACAGCAAAATAACTCAATCTAACGTATGCACATGATAAATAATGCATATCTATACAAAAATATGGGGATTAAAATCCGGAACTAATTTTCCTCGTTTTTAATATTTTTTTACAAAAAATACAATGGGCCATTAACATAAGAAATCTTTTTCTTGATTTCACAGACTGTCAGTGACGTCACACTTCGTTTGTGTATAACTACATACTTTATCAATGCGAATAAAATCTTTAAATTGATTATGACGTCAATTTTCGTGAGATGTATAATTTAACTTTTTATAATTTTTTAACGTTCACGTTTGATTAAATGTATTTACTTTTATGTCGAAAGAAAATGAACTCTTATTTTTTCTTTTTGGCAACAATTAAACTTATGGAACTCACAGATATTTTGGAGCAACTTTAATAAAGGTCTATAATTAACAAATAATTGCAATAAAACAATATTGTGACAATAAATTGAGATAAAAACTATCCTATCTCTCAAGTTGGACCAAACTGCACACAGTGTGCAAAATTTCATTAAAATCGGTTCCTTAGTTTAGGAGTTTACCCCGGACAAACATCGTGACACGTAATTTATATATATATACAGATGGTGAGGACAACAGTGCGAAGGAACTCTTCTTTGTACTTAGACATTAAATAAATCAGTACTAAATATTTTATGTTCGTGTATCTACTACGAAAAATCGCGGATTGTGCCGTTAGGTTCTAAGGAAAGAAAGAGGCAAAATGAGATTCAATTTTACGAATAAGAATTAGAAATTTATTTATAGTTAATTTTAGTGAGGATTTCTTTACTGTTTTCTAGCTCTCAACTATTTCATTTGTAAATATCTGAATTGACACAGTTTTACATATTTGCGTTCCCTGGTATTGTAAGCCAGTATATAGCTTTAACAAAACTTATTTTCGGAGCTTTAGCAGAACACGTGTTAGAGTACTTGTTAATTTCAGTATGAAAGTTTACATGATATTAAATATGTGCCCTTTCACTTCGTTTAACATTGCTTAAATTAGGTAATGCATAAACTAGTATTGTATCTTGTGTGTTGGGGTCCACAAATAACGAATACGTAATTAATACACACATTTAATCACGTTAAACTACACAAATAAGCATTATATATAGGAACACTTAAAGTTACCGTACGCTAGTACGTCAGAAGAACAACAACAACTAACATAGAGTTTATACATAGAGTTTGCATTGCACAACACCGAAACAGCGACCTCGTGCGGTCAGGCACGATCGGAACATGGAACAAAGTCTAATACATGACACTCCTACCCCCTAGGAATAAACTATATAGTCAGTCAAATGTTTTGGCGAGGATCGGGAGCGTTCAGAACGCCTTAGAACAGGAAAGTTCGGCTCCTCGGCCACAGGACACACAGGAGAAGGCTCGGTTGGTGAATCTTGTTGAACCGGAACATCTTCCGGAGATGGCGAAGATGAAATCACAGGAGGCTGAGTTGATGTTTCCGCATCTTGTGGCCGGCTGCGCACTTGATCAACATGACGTTTTTGGATTATTCCGTCTGCTAAATTTTGGGTCTTATAGGAGACTGGTCCTGTTGGCTCTATAACTCTAGCAGGAATCCACGCAGGACCTGAACTGTAATTACGAATGTACACTGGATCGTTCTCTTGAAACTGACGTAGGCGTTTAGTTTTGTTTTCCTCAGCTAGCTTTTCTTTTTTGAATTTCATCTCTTTATTCAGATCAGGATGTAACCTATCCAAGAGTGACGTCAACCGTCTATTCATCAAGAGTTCAGCAGGTGATTTACCGGTAGTAGTGCATGGCAAAATATGCTGTGAAAATAGGAATCGAGCTAGCCGGGTTTTCCAATTGCCTTGAATTATGTGCTTTAAAGCCTGCTTGGTTGTAGCCACCATTCTTTCCGCCTGGCCATTGGATGAAGGATGACAGGGAGCTACAAAAATTTGACGAATCTGGTTTTTTGTTAAAAATTGTTGAAATTCAGCAGATTTAAATGTACGGCCATTATCAGAAGCTATTGAATCCGGAAGTCCATGAGTAGCAAAAATAGATCGAAGGCTATCAATGGCGGCTGTAGATGACATGGAGGAAGCTAGTATAACCTCCAGCCACTTAGAATGAGAATCTACCACAATGAAGAATATTTTCCCTTGAAATGAACCGGCGAAATCTATATGAAGGCGTGACCATGGCTTTTCTGTCCACTCCCAAGGATGTATGGGAGCCTTGTTTGGTGCTCTTTGATTTTCCTGGCACAGGCTGCAAGTTTTTACTGTATTTTCAATGGCGCTGTCCATATTAGGCCACCACACATAGCTGCGTGCAAGACCTTTCATTCTCACGATACCGGGATGTCCATTATGAAGGAGGATGAGTACCTCTTTTTGGAGGGCTGAAGGTATAATTACCCTGCTACCCCACAGGACACAATTTTTATGAACACTCAAAGCGTCCCTACGTCTGAAATAAGGTTTGAAATTTTCATCAGTCAGTTTTGAAGGCCATCCGTTTAAAACCATTAGTGAAATTCTAGATAGCACAGGATCTTTTCTTGTCACTTCCGATATCAAACTAGCACTCAATTGAGTAAGCGGAGCATTTTCCAACAACAGAATGTCTGCCGGTTCCAGCGAGTTGGCTTCCGGAGAATGCAAAGGTAAGCGACTCAGAGCATCAGCGTTACTAATGTCTTTACCCTTCCTATACTCTAACTTATAATCGTAAGAGGATAACAATAAACTCCACCTAATAACACGGGGTGACATCATTTGGGGTAATGGTTTCTCAGGATTAAACAGTCCCAAAAGAGGTTTATGGTCAGTTATGATTTTGAATTCTCGCCCCTGGAGATATTGATTAAATTTCTTTACCGCTGAAATAATAGCCAGAGCTTCGCGGTCAGTCTGACTGTAATTTCTCTCAGGCTTCGTTAACGTTCTGGAATAATATGCTACCGGCGATTCAGTGCCATTAGGTAATACGTGACTCAAGACAGCTCCAACTCCATAGGAGGAGGCATCACATGTTAAAACTACGGGTAGCCTTTCATCGAAGTGTGCCAAAATTACGTCCTTCTTAAGCAATTCCTTAGCGGCCCTATACGCTCTATCATGGTTGGCCGTCCAACGCCAAACTCTGTCGTTCCGAAGCAACTGGTGCAAAGGCTCCAAAACATCTGAGCGGTTTTTCAGAAAGCAACCATAGAAATTTAACATTCCAAGAAAAGCTTGAAGTTCAGTTTTATCCCTTGGGCTAGGGGCTTCATGAATGGCTTTAATTTTATCGAAACTAGGCTGAATGCCCTTTTTATTTACTCGGAAACCTAACAATTCAATTTCTGGCACCGCGAACTGGCATTTCTCACGTTTAAGCTGAATTCCGAATTTTTTTAAGCGTTCTAGCACTTGTTTTAATTTTTCATTATGATCCTGAGTATTTTTCCCTTGAATGAAAATGTCATCTAAGTACGGCTGGACGCCGTCTATGCCTGCTAAGACCTCCTCCATTCGCTTTTGGAAAATAGCGACGGCTACTGAAACGCCAAATGGAAGTCTATTAACTTTGAAAAGTCCCTTAATTGTGTTTAAAGTAAGAATTTTAGAACTCGGCTCGTCCACCGGAAGTTGCAGATAAGCCTCAGAAAGATCCAATTTAGAAAAAATGGTACCGCCAGTCATCGTAGTCAGAACTTCATTAACCGTAGGTAAGGGATATGTAAACGGTTTAACTGCTTGATTCACCGTACTACGGTAGTCGCCGCATAAACGAATTTTGCCATTTTTTTTTACGACTGGTACTACGGGTGTAGCCCAGTCAGAATAAGCAACAGGTTCTAGAATACCCTTCCTAACCATATGCTCTATTTCCTCCGTCACCTTACTGCGTAATGCTAGCGGAACATTCCTAGCCTTAAGAAATTTAGGAGTACTATTTTCATCTATTTTTATTGACACGGGTGGACCCGAAAATTTCCCTAGAGTCTCATTAAAAATATCCCGAAATTCTAATAAAATGGACTCGAGAGGTTGAACACAAATGGTATTGACAGACGAATTATCTGTGCTTAACTTAATACCCAACGCATCAAACCAACTTCTACCTACCAATGATTTACCCTTACCCCCAATAACTAATAAAGGCAAAATAACATCATAAGATTTATAAGAAACATTTACATCAAAATAACCATGAACATCTAATTTTTCAGAGTTCCATGTTTGGAGACACTGATCAGAGATACGTTTTAAACTAGGGGGATTAATGGGCCACAATTTAACAAAAGTATCCGAACTAATTACAGAATGTAGGGACCCGGAATCTATTTCCATCTTATGTTTAATTCCATTTAAATTAATTAACACATCATGGGGTGGATAATTAAGCACTGTACTAACTGAATTTATAGTATTAATATAAGAATTATCTTCATAAATATCTGACTTACCTGTGTCAATATTTTGAAGTTTCGAATTATTTTTACCCCCAAATTTCTGGAATTTTTTAGAATTGCACATTTTTTGTATGTGCCCCACCTTCTTACAAAAACGACAGACAGCTTTAAGAAATTTACATTCACCAAAGGGGTGATAATTCCCACACCGCTGACATGGCTTCTTGCCCTGAGGCGTACCCTTTGCATTGTTATCCAGTACTCTCTCGGGAGCTTTTTTCTTTGTTTTCAGAAGGTGGACAGCATTGGACCCACGAATTTCTACGGTTTGTTTAGCTGCTGCTTCGCCGGCTAAAGCTACATCCATAGCTGAAGTGAGAGTTAACTGTGCATCGGACAGAAGCTTCCTTTGTATGTCTTCATCTTGAATCCCACACACCAGGCGATCTCGTAGCATTGAATCTAACTGCGTACCGAAATTGCAGTTTTCCGACAGTTTCCTAAGCTCCGCCACAAATTCTGCAATAGATTCATTCGGGCGTTGATCACGTTTATTAAATTTGAAACGAGATAGTATTTCTGACGGTTTTGGCGAAAAGTGGTCGTCTAGAATTTTTAACAGATTGGCAAAGTCAGTTTCATTTGGAGAAGCTGGCGTACATAATGATCTTATTAAAGAATACAGTGTAGGACCCGCAACACTCAGAAATATTGCTCGCTTTTTAACATCATCAGTAATACCATTGGCAGCAAAATAAAAATCCAGACGTTCTTTGTATTCAATCCATACAGATTTTCCGATGTTGAATTCCTCAACTTTACCTAGAGACATTTCGAACAAAGGAATCGTAACTGTAATGCGTAGAAGAAGAAAATTAATAAATACATCCAATTGTACTCGTCGCCAGTATTGTATCTTGTGTGTTGGGGTCCACAAATAACGAATACGTAATTAATACACACATTTAATCACGTTAAACTACACAAATAAGCATTATATATAGGAACACTTAAAGTTACCGTACGCTAGTACGTCAGAAGAACAACAACAACTAACATAGAGTTTATACATAGAGTTTGCATTGCACAACACCGAAACAGCGACCTCGTGCGGTCAGGCACGATCGGAACATGGAACAAAGTCTAATACATGACAACTAGAAAAAAAAAAAAATTCTGAAGTAAAGTAAAATGTCATTTTTCAGAATTATTCAACCCAATTTTGCCGTCAGAAAGTTTAAAAATTTGGCATGCTCGTATTCTCGCTTGGAAATTTAAAGCATTTTTCTTCAAAACAAATTTCTTTCTATAACATTTGATAAAAACATTTTTATTGGCTGAATCACCAAAATTATAAATAGTCACTACTAAATTGATACATCTATCTCGCAATAGACAGAAGGCTGTAATTATGTGTTATTAGTTAATACTTTGATGCCCGCACCTTTTCCTGTCTTTATTTCTAGTTCCCGCCCTTTGTCGCTCCTTTAAAACGTTACGTTGTTTAACCAAAACGAATTTCCGTATTCGTATTTAAATTACTTAAACTTCCTCATCAATCGATTCGGTTATTGCACTGAGGAATATATACCCCAATAGTACTCAAGGAATTAGACACGAATGCACAAAAATTCTTTTTAAACATAATATATTGTTTTCAGAGAAACGTCTAAAGAAGGGGGGTAGTGTATTTAACGAAACGAGTTAATTCATGACCGGTCAAAAATGTGTTAGCATAAGCAATATATTTATGTTTTACCTTCGTATAACAAAGTAAATATGTATTCTACTAAATTCATCTAAGTTTCTGCACACTTGTTTGATGTCAGTTGTAACGACAGACAAAATGAATGGAAACGTAAAGAATGACAGGGATGAGTTTTCACAGTTTTTGAAACAAGTGGGCGGTCCAAAATACAATATAGGGAGGGGAAAGAGATGTTTGAATATATTTCAAAAGGTATCATGGACATATTAATACTAATATTTTCGATTCCATCATCTTTTCAATGTTCTCAATATACTAAAACAATTAAGTAAAATAAAAACCTTAAGTAAAATAAAAATTACAATAAAGTTTTAAAGTGCACACATATCCTTCAACTTTTCCTGTTAACATTACGAGTTTGTTGTTAAAATGCAGAAAAAGAAATGTGTAAACAAAACAGTGATCAATTGAACAATCAAGTGAACCAATTCGCACACATTCTTCAAAAGAAATGTAACATTTTAAACTTACGTTCAGTATTAAAGTAGTTTTACCATGAATTTAAACACCTGCAGAGGCGTGGCTTCCCACATTCCTTGTCACTCGTACAAATGATTCAATACACGTCGTTAAAAAGAGATGTGTCAGTTGTGTTTCGAATTTCATTTAACTACACAAAATTCTCTTTTTCAAATACTGTGTATACATGGAAAAAAAAAATAAATAAAATATATATATATATATATATATATACACAGAGAAAGAGAGAGAGAGAGAATTTTATGTTGAATTTTCCTTCGTTAATTAAGATTCGCATCACATGCGATACAGAAATTAAATTTACATGATATAAAATAAAAGAACTCCCGATGTAGTTTACAATGTTTAAGTCGAAACAATATATTTCAAGAAATTTCGAAAAAAAAAAAAAATGAAAAAGACTAAAGGAAACAAAAAACTATTAACGCTTTTTCTACTTCTTTATACAAAGTATAAGGAAGTATAGTAATCCCGATTTGCGAAATGGATTTTGTATTTCACATTGCTCGAAATCGAATGATCGATGAATGTTGCCAATTTATACGTGTGACTGTCATGATGTCTAGTTGTACACCTGCAAGTGTCGTCTTAACACGAGCTCTCGTTGGAGAACCCCATCTCCAAAGCGATAAAATTTATTTCAAACGCAAAGCTAAATGGTGCCTAAAAATATGAGTGAGAAACTGAGTCCAGTAACAGGAAGATTCAGAAATGCTAAATGATAGAAAAGGGATTATTTACTGTATTTGATTAATATACGTGGATTTTTCTTAGAGATTACACTAATAATTTATGGGGCACCACGAGAAATAGAAATTTTGACAAATTTTAAAACTTTAACAGAACCAATTTCACACAGAAATAACTGATTTACGGAAATTGTGAAAACTTATGGAAATTGACGGAAAATTTATGAGTAAAGGGTCGGCTTCGGCTGATGTTAATACCGATTTATAAATTTATTTTCTAAGCTGGAAAGGTTTATCTCCTTTCAATATCTAGCGACCCGTGAAGACTCCACCTGTTAAAAACCTGAATTTTCGCTCAAAATATCAACCTGTCACAAAGACTCTCATAAAAAAAGCACATTCCAGAAAACATCCTATTCCTGTTATATAACTCACAATATAAGGACGCCCACTTCTTTAAAATTAAGCAATTGAGGAAAATATATTGATGATGGCTCTTTTTAAATGTAAATATTCATAAATTATCCAGTTGCTTTCAGCAATTTCTACATGTGCAAAAGCTGATATTTCCAAAAGTGGATACAACCGATTTGATACCTGCATCAATAGATTATTAGATATTGTCTATTAAATTTTAATATCCTTTGTAGCTATTTTTCAGAAATTGTATTTTACTTTATTATTATAATTTTAATTAAATCGTGCGTTTTGTGCATTTCGAATGATGTTTAAACTTTAGAGAAAATTCGGATGGCTTCAAATAAACAAAATTTCCATAATTACTCAATTGGGTTTAGCAAATAGTTGAAAAAAAAAACTAAAGTAAAAGGCGGGGCTAGGAATATTTATTCTCATTTAAATACAACTTCCCAGCTAAGTACAGTGTGGTTCATAATACTGTGTACAAACTTGAAGGGAAGGTAGAGAGTGTAGTTAGGGAATCATGATCACTTAAAAAAGCATGGTCAAAAATAACAATATATGCGACCTGTTAACACATTTACATCGGAGTATTCTCCTACCATGAACAAATACTAAGCCCCGCCCGTTCCGCGTTTTCTTAAACAATACATTACGTTACAAAAGGATTCGGCTTACTGGTGTTTATCCCCTTATATTTACTGCATCGATTGCTGTTGATGCAAATTAAATGATTGAAACGCGAATGCATAAAATCATTTTATTAATGTAATGTATTGTTTTTAGAGAAATGCAAAAGGGTGGGACTTACTGTTCAAAATACGAAAATAAGGGATGAGTAGTAAACCACAGGGCGTGAAATTTCATTACAGACTACAGTCTTGCCTATGTTTTTATGATTACTAACTGTGCTCTCTACTTCACCCGCATGTTTGTGCATAGAGTTACGATTCACCCTGTTCGATTGCTTTCGAAGAGCAAAATGCTTAAAAATAACTAAATCATTTCTCCTCTGCCTCTTTCTTCATTTTTTAAAATTCATTTTAAGCCCATTGTTCGTTGGGAAGTAATCATAACATTTTTAATCTATCGTAACTTGCAAATCATTATCAAGAAAACTATTGTTGTAGTAGAGGTCTTCCTTTCCTGACAAAACGTAACTTACCTGTAAGAAACGGACAAATTTAAATTTTCTCATATATATATATATATATATATATATATATATTTCATTTGAAAAAAGTAAAAGACTCTTTTTACTTGACATCCATGTTCACTAAATTAACAACAGCCATTGATTCAATCATAAATTTTAGCTGTATGCAGGATGACATATCCAGGTATGTTAAGATGACATTTTAAATTTAAGTAATGCTAATGCAAAATGTTAACGCTTTGAAGATTTACATCATTTACACCGGAAACAGCAATGTCTGAAAGAGATTAGCATTTCCAAAGCAGAATGCTGCTGCAAGATCATACTTCATAGGATCATTTCTATAGTATGATTAGCGAGTTCGCTCACCGAACTTCGCAGAAAACCCAACCACGATGATGTGGAGTGGGGTTTCGCCCCGAGCGTGAAGCCGGTCGCTATCCTGCCTTGTGTTGGCTGTGACTATTGATGATCGCGCCCGTGTTGCTTTAAGCTATGCGGGAAGGGCGGAGCTTGCTCTGAGTGGTTACTTTAATAAGCAAAGAGGGTACTGTGCAACCGCGAAAAGATGGCATACGACCTTGGAATAGTTCATTTTGAAGAAGGGGCGGCCGAATGGAATGCAAATGATGCTTGGCGGCAGTTCTTTTCGCCAAACAATTCTTTGACTTACCAGCTTCTTTGGCACTTATACGAGCAATCAAAGTGTCTATTGTTGCTAATTAAATAGAAAATTGCTAAATTTTTGTCAATTTAAATATTGTTTTAATTATTTCTTATATTTTTTATCAGATATGCAGAAAATCGATAAAACAAAATAGCTTTAAACATTGCTTATAATTTGTGTTCACATGTATGTTTATTTCTAGTATTTAAATTAATTGAATCCCTACAATTTACTCGTTTAGCTTTTAACTTCTCAAAGTATACGTAAAACAGTTCCTTTTTTTTTTTTTTTTTTTTTTTTTTTTTTTTTTTTTGTAAATATTCACTATAATGATTAGTTAAATTATTTAAATCTAAAAATATATCATAATTGAATGTTTTGTAAAAATAAACTATCGTGATTAACTAAATTTCTTCCTTTCTACTTTTATTACAACCATTATATGATTATGTCATGTTATTTAATGACAATTACAATAATTTAATGTTTATTTTATCAAAACTGTAATGGTATTAATCATGGTTTTTTTTATTTCATACATTGTAGAAATAAACGTTTTTAAAGTTTAATTAAGTTACTTCTTTCATCCCTTTCCGCTGATAATGATTGTACTTAAAGATTACTTCTCGGAAGCCATTAAGATTACTTTATTTTAAAAAATCAAAATTTCTTTTTGAATGTTATGTGATCGCCGAAACTTTAAAATTTGTAAACAATAGTACCTCCGAACACTTCTCTTAAATAGTAATTAAAAATACATCCAAACATTAAGTTTATCAACAACTTCAAATTATAATTTCACACTAAGAAACGGGCTAACAACGCCAAATCTGGAAGCCACTCTACTCTGTGTTACCATGGAAACACAACCTCTCACCTTATTTCATTAATGGAATCATCTGAAAACACATGATTCGCGTGCCAAGTTATCGCGGTTGTACTATACGTTTGCCAGGGTAATTGAGTAAAGTGATTTATTTAAGATAAAACTGGCTTTTCTGTCACTTGTGATTGGCATTTTTCTACTCGACTTAGAGTTGCAAGGCCTTCAAAATGCCCAGTTTTTTTCCCTGGGAATTTTGAAGGAATGAAAGATTTAATAATTTACCCTAATATCCGAGAATTTTTATAAATAATAATAATATAGCTAATAAATTAATATTGCATTGTTTTTGTTTCTTTGAAACTATATCAATGCTATAATTTGTGGTATTGATTAAAAAATATTTGTTGTGAATGAAGGTAGAATAAAATAGCTCATGCATGATATTTTATCTGGAATAATACAATAAAATAAAATGAATTTTAAACTTCTGAAATATTGCAATCGTTTTATTTATAAAGAGGTGGTATTAAAGGAATAATTATAACTATTTTCTGACAACTAGTCAATCAAATAAGTGAGATGTTATGATTGCAAAAATTTTCCTTTATTGTCCATATCAAAATACATCATTCTTTATTACTCATTCCGAGATTATCTCATAAAAATGTCAAAAGCAGTTTTCAACTATGTTTATTTATTCAAACATCTTCATATCGAATTTACTATTTAAAAAAAAAAAAAAAAAAAAAAAAAAAAAACTGAGTTATTCTTTAAAGATTTACAATTGCGATTTTCAAAATATTCAGAAAAATACACTCTTCTTTTTCAAAAAATTTAGCTACCGTGATAACAGATTAAACATTTTCGCATTTTTAATAAGCAAAATTAATCTATATATATATATAAATGAATGTTTGTCTGTATGTCCTTTATAAAATCGTAAACGGCTTGACCGATTTCGATCATTGTTTTTTTGTTTTTTTCCTAATAGGTCAGGGATGGTTTAGGAAAAAAAATTCGCCCCCCAAGGGGGGGGGGAGGGGGGCAAAACGTGAATTCAAAAAATCCTTCATATCTCAAACAAAAAAACAGATATTCGTAAAATTTTTGCTTTAAAATATAGCTAATATGTTGCGTACTTGGGGGTTCGTGAGTTGTCCGAGAATGAAAGGCCAAACGTACAAAAATTCAGTAATTTATTCACAGAAAGTTCCAGAAAAATACAGGTCTATAAACCAAGTACCAGCTTCAATTCAATCAGTAAACACAGCTTAAACCACAGCTGTCAATAGCGAATCCACAGTACAAACTGTATAGCAATAACACTTAAAGCAAGTCTCTTCCAAAGAGGCTCAAGAGCAATGCAAGCACTAACGAAGCTGGCTGAAAACTGAACTGAACTGACTCACTGCCTTGGCGAGAAGCGCTCCTTATATACTGTTCCATGGAACCCAGATTTTTCGAGAAAACTCTAGAAAGTGGTCAACCAATCAACTTACAGCTTCCATATTTGGTATATCCCATATAAGGATTTTCTCGCCAAGGTCGCCAAAAAAAATCGCCAAGGTGGGGAAAAGTCGCCAAATTTGGCGCCAAATCCATTACCTGCCTTATTGGGCTTTTTAATGCGTTTTTAAGGGGAAATAAGGCTATTTCAACGCTAAAATGACTAGAAATGGACAAAATTAGCACTTTATCAACTTACTAAGCCTCTTTGAAAGAATTTATACAAAAATAAACATAATTATTTACAATTTTGTAACACTGCCCCCTTCCAAGGACTGCACGTCCCGGGCAGTGCAACCCTTGGTCAAGAGGAGAAACTAAACAAATTTACACAATCTAAAATACAAGAACTAAGTTGCATATAACGATAAAATAGAAATATAAATCAAGTGAGAAATATTTACAAAATTGACAAATATGTACAAATATTTATATACAAATATTTACATTACGCATGCGCAAATTTTATCAGTATTTACATTTTTAATTTTAATATTACCGGTAATTGTGGCATTTGGCTAGCCTGTTATAGTGCACCACCTTCGGTTTTGATGAAGGTGTTTTAGTGATCCGCACCACTACATCATTCAGCCTTTTTAAGACTGTGTACGGTCCCAGTTGCACTGTAACTTGGGGGAGAGTCCTTTGCGTCGGACAGGATTCCACAACCAGACCTTGTCTCCTTCCTGGAACTCATGTTGTGTAGCCTTTAGATCGTACCTTCTCTTCATTTTCTCCGTTGCAACGTGAATTCGCTCTCGAGCAAAGTTGTGTACGTCCTCAAATCGTGCCTGGAGATCTTGGATGTACTCCTCGGGCGATGAAGGCGCATCGGGTGGACAACCAAACAGGAGATCACAAGGGAGACGAAGTTCACGTCCAAAGAGCATCTGGGCTGGAGTATAGCCGGTGGTTTCATGGACAGCACTTCGATAAGCCAGCAGGAACAATGGCAACTTCAAGTCCCAATCTTGCTGGTTCCTTGATACTAGAAGAGAGAGGTTATTCAGGATGGTACGATTGAACCTCTCGACCATGCCGTCCGACTGGGGATGTAAGGGTGTTGTCCGGGTTTTGTCTATGCCGAGTAATTGACACAGTCCTTTGAAAACATCAGAGGTAAAGTTCCTACCTTGGTCGGTATGAAGTTGTAAGGGCGTGCCGTACCTTGACACCCATTGCTGCACTAGGACCTCTGCGACTGTGCATGCCTCTTGATTGGGAATGGGATATGCCTCAGGCCACTTGGTGAAATAGTCCATCACGACGAGGATGTATTTATTTCCACTGGAAGTCCGGGGCAAAGGACCCAAGATGTCGAGTGCAATCCGTTCAAATGGTGCTCCCACGTTATACCGTTGCAGTCTTCCTCGACTTCGTTTCGGCGGGCCTTTACGTGCCGCACAAGCATCACAGGATTTACACCATTTCTCCACATCCTCCTTTGCCTTGCACCAGTAGAAGCGTTCCCGAACTTTTTGCAGAGTCTTCATTACTCCAAAATGGCCTCCGATAGAGCTACTATGCAGTTGTTCTAAAACAGCTGGAATTTTTGATCTTGGTAATACAATCTGCCATCTGAAGCTTTTTCCATCATCAGATTCCCACTTTCTGTATAATACGCCGTTTCTGATATGAAGAGAGTCCCAAAGTGCCCAATAACTTTTCGTAATGGGACTGAATCTGGAAATGTCCTGCCAGGTAGGTCTGTTGCTGGTCGTCTCCTTCAGCTGTAATATCGGCTTTATGTCAGGATCTTCCAACTGGGCTTGTCTAAGTTCTTCGTCACTCCAGGGATCGGGATCTTGTTCTGATGGTGTTGAGACAGTACCCAAGTAGCACAGGAACGTTCTGTGAACGTCTAATAACGGTTTCAATAGTTCAAACACCGTGTTTCGTGTCAAAAGAACGTTCTAAAACACGTTCAGAAATAGTATTATTTAGAACGTTCTGAAAATGTTTGATTTGTACCATCTATAAAACGTACAATTCTAGTTCTATATAGAACGTTCAAGTGTGACACCGTCATAACACGTTCTGTAACAGTGTAATTATAACGAATATGACAAAATGACTTTTTAGTACTATTGGTTGGGAAAATAGGTTAATCATGAAAATTTTCGACTTCAGTTTTTGATTTTTTTACACGTTTTGTGGCGTGAGGAATCCGGAAGTCAAAAGGTTGGTATGGTATCTGTTAATGTGTATCGGCTTCGGCACCTATTAGTGTGATAGCCCGTTAGTTCATGTACACGATATCTCAAGAACAAATGATTGCAGAGAGATCGGACCAGTTTTAAAATATCACTTATGATATTGATAAGAATCTTATTGAGAGATTTGCAACATTCTAATTTAAAAACTTCGTAAGTTATTCGAAATTTATAATTTTTAGCAAGATAGAGAATAGAGCATTTTTTACATTTTCAGTTTAACGTTTTGTTAGCACGTCAGTAAAGAATGCTTCTCAATAATCAGTAGCGGTGAGGGGAAAAAAAATTACAAAATTTTAAACTCATGGAAAAATTTTGTCAATTTTGTATTTCAGGAATCAATGTATGGAATTCAACCAAACTTGTTACAATATTAGATCTTGCCCTAAATTGGAGTTTATTTGAATTTCATTTGGGATATATCGTCCGATAGATTGCGGTGCTATGCAATGAAACCCTCCATTTATGGGACGGCTATATCTCAGATTCTATAGTGTACAAATGCATTAAACTTGATATATTGGCATGTATCATCATAACCTCTGCTAATACAATTTGGATGTATACATTGTCCAACAGGTGGCGTTGCTAATCTGCAATTTAATCATTTTAACGGAAAGGCAATATTTTAACTCTTGTGATTTAACAATAAATTTTGTGATACACTGAAGTTATAAGTGAAATCGATTTTATGTAAAGCTTTACTGGTCCATTTTGGATGCACATCGGCCAACAGGTGGCGTGGCTATGTTGCAATTTAATCTCATAACGGAAACGGAAAATCTCAACTTCTGTGATTTATAAATATTGTAAATTTGGTAAGTGAAATTAATATTACGTAAAACTCTACAGATTGCCTTTGGGTGCATATCGGACGACAGGTGGCACTGCCACGTTCCAAAATTTTCCATTCACAGAAAGGCTATCTATCAGCTTCTGTAATATATATACTCACCAAACCTTCTGCGTGACATACATTTGATATATATTATTGATTCAATTTGGATGTATAACGAGTAATAGTCAAACAGTTTTTTATTATTATTATTATTCGTAGAACATTGTTTTTTCCCCTAGGAATAAGTATACATCATCCCTGGGGGATGGGGGAGGGGTGGATAAAAATTTTCACTATGATTATCTTTCAAAAGAATTCGATATCACCCTTAAAACGAATAATTGAAACATCGTTTTCTGATGATTTAAAACAAATTTACCGTTTTTTTTTTTTTTTTTCATTTGTAATAATAATAATAATAAACCCTTAGAAAAATACATTTTCTAAGATCTTCTATACAGCATAAAAATGATTGTCTTCTGTCATGAAAATCTATGCATTCCCCAGACCCAGAGTTTAGATACAAAAAGCTAATCACGGATGTTATTGAATAAGTAATATAGTGCTTTACGCGAGTTTCAAAGAAAATCACGGGAAAACTCCGAAAACCTAAGTCGACGAGCGTGACCAGGAATCGAAACCAACACTTCCCGTCTGTAAGGTTCGAGAGTAGAACCTCGCGGTCTCTAATACTCATCGGGAAGTTACAGAAATGAGTTTTTTTCTTCTTTTCTTTAAGTTATGGTTCTATTTAAGTTTAAATGTTACTGATAAATTATCAATATTGATCATGTTGTTAAATCATTACTCTGTTTGATTGGTCTTATTTTATTTTATTTATTTTCACTGAATATTTTGTTCAATACTGAAATATACACTAAAACAAGATATGCTTTTCCGTTTAATTCGAGATTTTAAAATGGAAAAATAAAGTGATCTCATAAATTTTTAAAATACTTTATAAAAATTTAAATAATTGTTTAACTCCACTAAATTTTTCCTTAAAATATTGACTACAGCTATAAATGCTTAATAAATTTCTGTTTCAAATGTTGAACTTTGAAACATGATTATTGCGGATGCAAGAAGGAAGCGAGAGCAGATGATAACATCGACATCTGTGGATTGCATTTATTTAATTTTCGCTGACCGTGCAACTGCAAAGTCAAACGCCAGGCGCGGCGCCAGGTCTTGGGAAAGTCGTGTCGTTATGTGAGGCGGTAATTTTAAAACATGTAATCTGATTTGTTCAGTTTTAGCGTTATAAAGACTAGGATAAGCTTTAGAAAAGGTAAAAATGTAATATTTTTAACCTGTAATATTCTCTATGTTCTATTTATTAAAGTCTTATTTTAATATCAATTAAACAATAATTTTCATATCTGCGTATGTTCTTAAGCCTAACTTTTGATACTTGAAAGTTGAATCGCAGAAAAAACTGCTCATGTTACAGACAACCGCTTAGAAATTACCTATTGATTCATTATATTAATTTAGTCTTCTGAGATGGAATTTGTTAAAATAACTATTTTTGGTTATTATAATTCTGAATGAAGTATGAAGAAGTCACAAAGACTTTACAAGATAAAAGCTAATTTTAAGTGAATGCCCTTCCGACTGGTCATTGTGTATTTTAAAATGCTAGTTGGAAGGATGTTTTCTTGAAGAAAATTCTTATGAAAATTCAGAAGGTTCGTAATTCTTTTTTTCTTTTCTTTTTAAATTCTGAAGTATTTATTTAATGTTTATATGATAATATATATACAATCTAGGTTATGCAAATTGCACATTTTTAAAATAATATCCTAAGTTTCACCGACTTACAATTTTAAATATCTCTTTACTGTTATTTATTAAATAAAATATATGAAATTGTTTAACTGCATAATAAAACAAAGATTCAATTCAATTTTATTCCACATCTTTTAAAAAAAGATATTCTGCTTAAAAAAAAAGGATGATTTACTATATTATTTATTAATACTAATAATATTTACATTTATCAATTATTTAATATGCCATATGATAGCATAATTACATCAAATGAGGTAAAAATTGCGTTGACTCAATTTAAAGAAATTTAAACATTTAAAGAATACCAATTACATTGCCATGTGGAATAAATTTAAATACCTGCAAACATCTTTTTTGTAAACTGCTGCTGTAAACTGAAAATATTTATACACACATGCACTGAAATTTAAAAATATGAAGTAAGTTAAATATTTTAGAAAAATATTTTGATTAAAAATATATATATGTATTTAAGTATTTGGAAATTTTTAAAATTTCCTCCTTCTAACTAATTTTTAATTTTTTGTTTCAATTTCTTATTATTATAAATTAACAATATATTCTAAACTCAATTATATATTATTTTAGCGGTGTATTGGTACATTCATTTTTGAAATTATTTTTTATGTTGGAATATGAACTTCAGCATTCAAATATATTTATAAACTATCCATGGACTTACAAAGTAGTACCCAGAAATGTTTAGAATATACAGGGTGCAAAGTTGAGAGCAGGCCTTTATTTGCGCAACAATTGGTCTCAGACGTCCTCCAATAAGAAAATGTATTTAAATAAATGTAAGAATTCATTATATGACACGTTTAAATTAAAAAAATTAATTTATTAAAAATCACAAAAACTGATAATTTTTATACAATTTTCATGACACTAATAGTGAAAGTTGAGTTCCAACCTAAAAAACCTATATAACACAAAAAGTTTCACTTTTGTGCACCCAAAATTGTCTGAGATAGTTAGTTTCAAAATTTAGGATTATTTCGCATTTTCTCGGGCTTTATTAAAAAGTCAATGGAAAATTCTTTAATAAGCCCAGGGAAAATGCAAACAAAGTCCAATTAGGATTTTTAAACCGATCCCTTATTGAAGGCCGAAATATGTTAGAAAATCTAAACTTTAAATATCTTGTTCCATTTTGGGAGAATATAAATGAAACTTCTTGTTAGGATGAGTGTCAATTTTTCTAAATATCACTATAGGGGACTGGGACTGTACAAAAATTTAGTTTTTGTAATTTTGAAAAAATAGATATTTTAAATTTAAACATGTCATACCGCAAATGCTCATATTTTTTAAAACATTTTGTAACTGAAACTATATGTTTGCGACCAATAGTTGCGGAGATAAAGACATTCTCGTGACTATCTTTGCACGCTGTATTAAAAAAAAAATTAATATATATATGTATAAATGAATTTTTAATCGTAGTTAAAACCAGGCAACCGATATAAGATCTCTGAAACCACATAGAACAATGAGAAGGAAATTACAACAAATTTAAATAACCTGTGGAGACTGATTGTGATTTATTGAAACATTTATTTTTTGTTTAGTGATTTTTATTTTATTTAACTTCAATCTAATCATACATTTATTCCTAGATTATCCGTTGCAATTTTAATAATTTTGCCGGTGCGTAAAAACGACATGAAACTCAAATCAAAAGATACAAACAAGCAACGAGAAAAAAAAAAAAAAACAGCATTTTTTTTTTAAGGAAAAGCTCAGAACGGTGAAAAAGAAGAAAGAAAAAAAAGAAAAAAAACTCGTCAGTGGTGACCTTTTTCACCATTGAGCACCAATGTACGATTTCGTTCGTTAGAAGCTATAATAGCAAATCGCCAGCAGACACCAAATCGTACAAGAAATTAATTGAAGTTAAAAATGAAGAATAAAGTGGAATAAACCAGGGGTGCAGAATATGCCCGAACGAGGTTCGACGGAAATTTTGAATATTTTTTTAAGAGAAAATAAAAATGTAAATCAAAAATAACAATTTGCTACTTTGAAGTGCTTATACACTAACAGCGATATTTTTATGTTACACTGTATATTTATTCTCTTAAAGATTTATTACATAGAACAAATGACTTTGTATAGCAAAGTAGATTTTTGCATTATTGAGGGAAATTTATATTGTGTTTGGGGGAAATTTCCGAGGTTTGAACATTTTCTGCATCCCTGGAATAAACTATTAATTCAAGAAATCAGAAAATCAAACAGAAAACAACTATAAAAAACAAACATTACTCACAAGATGATGCATTCGGAATCCCAAGGATTAAAACAAGCAAAATAATTCAAGAGTTTAGTTGTACATAGCAGATAAAGAATGATACAACACAGCAACAGGGATATGAATTACTTTTTTTAAAATTCAAATAATGTTTGTGAAATTTTAACATACTTAATTTCAACGTATGTGCATGAGAAACTCCATATTCTACGACAGTAATTCCCAAAAATTGTCATAACGTCTCTATATCCCTTAAAAAGTTCCTTAAATTTTTGCATTTAAAAAAAATTTCTTTTTTTCCCCTAATCTGAAGATAATGGCGTTATAGTATTAATTACGAAACTTTAATAAACACCATAAAAGGCAAGAACTCGCAGCTGCTACAAAAAAAAAAAAAAAAAAAAAAAAACCGGCAACGCATTCAACACACTCAACGTGCTTGTTTGCAGCTCTCGCGCTTACATTGTTCGCCTGATGAAGGGTTGTGTCTTCTTTTAACCCGAAACAATTGTTTCGAGTTCTTCCATTTTATGGTGTTTATTCAAAGTTTTGTAATTAATACTATAACTTCATTATCTTCAGATCAAGGTAAAAAAAGAAATGAAAAAAAAAAAAAAAGAAAAAATTTAAGAAATTTTTTAAGGGATAAAGAGACGTAATGGCACATTTTTCGGAAAACTGTCATAGAATATAGACTTTTTGATTCATATACGTTAAAATAAAGGAATAGTAAGTATGTTAAAATTTCTCAAACATTATTTGAATAATAAAAAAAAAAAGTAGTTTATATTCCTGTTCCTGTGTTGCATCATTATTCGTCATCAGCTATGTACTTTTTAATAAAAAAACACCACAAAACTAGCGTTGTAAAAATTATTACTTACAAACTTTGAATAAACACCATAAAATGCAATAAACTCGCAACAATTGTTTCGGGTCGAAAAAACACACGACCCTTCATCAGGCGAATAAAGTAAGCACGAGTGCTGCAGTCAAAACGGCAACGCACCTTGCGAGTTTATTGCATTTTATGGTGTTTATTCAAAGTCTGTAAGTAATAATATGTACTTTTTACTTTTAAACGCCCGTACTGTGGTGGTTTTTTTTTATAATGACATCACAGTTTTTTTTTTCTACACTATTTTAGAACGTTTAAAGTACGTTTTCTAGAACGTTCTGAAATGTGTATAACGTTTTGAAAACGTTCTAAAAACGTTTAGAACGTTCTGAGACCGTATACGTAGAACGTTCTCAGAACGTTTCTATAACACCGATGGTGATAGTTACACGTTCATTGAACGTTCTCTGAACCGTACTATTGTACGGCTTCAAGATGGACAAATAGACGTCTATAACACGTTCAAAGTGAACGTTCTTAGAACGTGTTTGTAGAACAATTTGTGAACGTTCAGAGAACGTTTCGGTGCTGCTTGGGTAACTTGGCAGGCAACCGGATTTATCGGCAGGTATTTCTGTTCGGCTCTAGAGCAGTACTTGCAGCTTTCCGAGCAGGGCTTTTGTGACAAGGCATCTGCATTACCATATAGAGTCCCTTTACGATGACGTATCTCGAAGTCATATTCCTGGAGGCGTTGTATCCACCTGGCAATCTGTCCTTCCGGGTTCTTGAACTGGAGCAACCACGTTAAAGATGCATGGTCAGTCCGTAGCAGGAATCTTCTGCCATAGAGGTAATGATGGAAATGTTCTATGGCTTTTACGATGGCGAGTAGCTCTTTCCTGGTGGTACAGTAATTTCGCTCTGGTTTAGACAGGCATTTGCTCCAATAGGCAATGACATGTTCTTGACCATCAATTTCCTGCGACAAAACAGCACCGACACTTTCATGGCTGGCATCTGTATCAAGTATGAACTGTCTGTCGGGCTGTGGATACGTCAAGATAGGCGATGAGGTTAAAGCCTCCTTAACCTTTCACAGGCCGAATTTAGATCCAGGTATATTTTTCATTAGTTATTTGCATATTTTACTTTATAATACTTTAGTTAAGGGATGTTAATCATTTAAATGGAAAAAAATGCATACATAAATATTAAATGTCATTAATAATAATTATTAATATTCTTAAATTATTAAGATTAATATTATAGATTATTAATATAATCTGATTAATATTATCAAGTTTGATGTCCTTTTTGATAATAAGAGCTGTTTAAAATAAACCAACTGATATTCAGAGTCATCGGATACTTTCAAATTTTTATGCATTTTTATTATTTGTACTCTGTGGGAAGAAATATGAAAATGATCATTTTGGGGATTTTTTGTACAGTTACCAACTAATGATAGGAATGTTACTTCTATTTTAAAAAATCAAGTAATATTTTAAGTATGTCCGCTAATTTTTTCAAGTCAATATTAGTGCAATTTAATTTTTTAAATAAGTTTTAATTTGATGTTCCCAATTGGGAACATTGGCCTGTAAAAGGTTAAGTCGCTTGAACGCTTTTTCACATTCAACTGTCCACAGGAACTTCTGTTTGGCTTCCGTCAGCTTGTGGAGTGGTCTGGCAAAATTTGAGAAACCCTTGACAAACTTCCTGTAGTAAGTGCATAACCCCAGGAAACTTCGTAGTTGGTGTACATTTTCAGGGCGACTCCAGTTCTCGACTGCAGAGATCTTCTCAGGATCAGTTCTCACACCTTCGGCAGAGATGATATGGCCGAGGTAGCTCACTTCACGACGGAACAAGTTGCACTTGCCTGGATTCAATTTGAGGTTAGCCAATCTGAGTTTCTCCAGCACCTTTCGGATGTTTCGTAGATGGTCTTCAAAGGTGCGCCCCACAATGATAATATCATGCAAATACACCAGACAAGCCTCATAGGAAAGTCCTTTTAGCACTGTCTCCATCAGGCGTTCGAAGGTGGCAGGAGCATTACATAATCCGAATGGCATAACTTTAAATTGCCACAGTCCTTGTCCCGTGGTGAATGCAGTCTTCTCACGATCATCAGGATGTAATTCTACTTGCCAGTAACCGCTCTTCAGATCCAACGTCGAGAACCATTTATTGCCAGCAAGTGTGTCTAATGTGTCATCAATTCTGGGAAGAGTGTAACTGTCCTTCTTCGTGATGTCATTCAAACGACGATAATCCACGCAAAATCTTATTGAACCATCCTTTTTCCGCACCAGTACTATGGGAGAGGCCCAAGGACTCGTTGATGGCTCGATGACATCATTGTGCTGCATTTCACTTAAAAGTTCAGTGACCTCTTCCTGTTTAGCAAATGGAAGTCTTCTTGGATGTTGTTTGATTGGAGGATGATTTCCTGTATCAATTCTGTGCTGGGTGATGTTCGTTCTTCCGACGTCTTCAGGTGTTCGAGAAAAAAGGTGTTATGTTTTAAAAAACATAACACTACTTTATTCTTAAGTTTCAAATAATTCAACACTATTTTATTTAAAATTATAGGTTTTCAGTTGCCTTTTATTTAAAAAGCTTTCTCTTTCGAAATTTATTTTATACTCCGCGAAAATGTCTATCAAAATCGATCGCGATCTATTTATTTAAAACATTTCCGTTTTTACTTGAAAATTTGCCTTTTTCAAAAATAAAATAAAATAAAAACAAATACAGAAATTCCGTATTAATATAATATCGTAATCGATATTCTAGGCATAAATCACTAAGAAAATAATAGTAGAGAAATTACTAAAAGTGCAAAATTAAAATTAAAATGTATAAAATCAGAAAAACCCTAAATTATCTGGTCAGCAATCAGTGTCCCGATTTTGCATTTTATATTATTTTTCCAAGCTTTATTTATATGTAACATTAATTTCATTAGATAGCTTATTTTATTTACTTTAATTTGAGCCATCGCTCATAGAAATAGCTTAAAATTTAATTGTTTTCCCTTCAAAAAATCATAAGTCCAAAAATACCTTTTTTTATTTGACTGTATTCTTAAATTCAGCGGTCAGCCATGTTTACTTAAAATGCTCGACTTTCCCGCGCTTTCAGAGGGGGAAGAAATGTTCTAGAATAATCCGGAATGGTCCCGGCGTCCGTTCGTGACGTTACAGCGTCCCTTTCGTGCACGCTCATTGGCTGGCTTCGAAGAGAGCGCGAATTTCCGATAGCTTTCGGGCAGAACAGCAGGAGTCCTTGGGTAAAGAGGTGTTCACGCCAGCGGAGGCCGGGGGTTTATTCCCGTGCCGAAGCTTGGTTCAACTGCTAATAAGAAAATATGAAATTTACGTACCATGTTGATTTTTCCAGAATTATAAAGTGATGTAATAGGAGCAGCAAGTCTTTGAAACAAATATAAATATATATATATATTTTTTTGGACAATTTCTTCTGAAAATGCTGAGTCTATTCAAGCTGAACTTTACCAAGTTTTAGGACTGTTCTAAGTGGCTGCTAGATACGTCTTTATTTTACCAAGTACTTGATCCCTTCCAACGTTGCTCGGAAAAAAAAACAAAAAAAATATACGCGACGATGTGGCAAGAATCTGATCCTCTCAAAGTTCTACATCTGTGCTAAGTGGCTGCTAGCCACGTTTCAGCTTTACTAAGTCTGCCATTCCTTCCATCAAGGCTGTAAGATAATAAATATGCAAAATAATTTAGAACTTACCTCAAAGACATGAATGTGCGAATATAAAAAAAATAGAATCTACAGCCACACAGATAAAGAATTGACGATTGATGTTGTGCGATTATAAAAACGCCAGGAATTCGGCATTCTCTACGAAGGGTCCTCAGTATCCATTAGTTGTATCTACAGGTTACTTCAAATCTTTGATGATCACGGACTAATAATTCCTTTTTTCAAAAAGGAACTTTATAGCTGCACGTCCTAAGATGATCCTAAAACTGTCCATAATCTGAAATTGGCTTATATTCGTAATATCGATTCAAACTTCATAATGATATCCGCGTTTTTAGGGTGCATCACATATTATTATAATAATTTACTAGTCAAGAAGATTGTATCTGTGTATATTCTTTGGTTTTATCAGTGAATGTGCATAATGTCTTATCAAGTGGTACCACTGCTTAAAATTGTCTTGGATTAATACCTGATTTTATAACTCTATGAAATAAAATGATGTTGGGTAAGTCATTTCTCATGTCTTTTATTATGCATGCCTTGTATTTTCATTCAGGATATGTTTCTCTTTCAGGGTAAATCACTCCAGAATTTAAATTAAATTGTACTCCACTATATTTAACGATCATATGGTGCTATAACTTAATTTTAGTCTGAATTTTATACAAGGAGATTAAAATTCTTTTCGGCCATTAGCTCTGAGTACAGTTTAAAACTTAGTAACCTTTCAGAGACCTTTTTTTTTATTTATTCAAAACTTGTATTTTTCAAAACCTAAATTCTGAAAGTTTTTTTTTTTTTAATTTTATTTTCCAAATTCCTAATTTTCCCCCGTTAGCAGATTTTCCTGCTAACATTTATGGTGCCGTGACAAAAAACGGACCATAATGCTTAGTTTATTCCTTTTTATCTTTCCAACCACAGGTTTGGGTTTAAAGCTGGAGTGATTCCTTATAAAATGCTTTAAAATAAATCCTTTTGTGCAGATCTCTCAGACAATTTTTTTTTTTTTTAACTGTTATTGTGTTTTTCTAATTTTTTTTATTTATTTGAGAGCAGTTGCATATAGATATCTATATCTATTTAATTTTATATTTTAAATTTGAGTATTTAAGCATATTAGTTAACATATACAGAAACTGATTTTAGCATTCAAGTGTATTATTTTTATTTTATTTTATCAATTTCAGCATAAAATATAAAAAAATTTCTTTTTTCCTTTTTCTCATTTTGGAAGGGAAATGTGGAGAGATTATATATAATTTTTTTTTAAAAAAGTAACTGTTTCGGTAAGCATGTTTATTTTATTTTTTTTTTCCTTCAACTGTGTCTGATGTCCGATTTTTTTTTTTAATTTTACTAGAATTAATTTAATGTCCTCCTAAATCAAAATTTTTTTTCATTGTTTGGGTTGGCTTCTCTTTTCACCTTTTGTCTGGATATATTTTTTTTTTTTCTCCTCATGAATATGTATGTATTCTTTAGTCGGTTCTCTTGACAAGTTTTCTGGGGAAGAAGGGCAGGATGTCAACCATTTCATCCGCTCCATTACAGAAATGGCTAATCATGCCAATTGGCGTAATAGTCTAAGGCGGATTATTTTAAGATCAAAGGTCTCAGGGAAAGCTCTGGCTTTTCTTAACACAGATCCAGAAGCTTCAAATGAAGAAAACTTCGACAATTTATGCCAACTCTTAAAGAACAAATTTGAAAAAGTGCCCACCCCCCACGAAATACAATCAAATTTTTCTGCTATAAAACAAGCTCCTAAACAAGATGTTGCTGCTCTTGCAGACCACATCCGTATCACTGTCCAAAATTTAATACTTAATCCCGATAATGCCCCCCAAATTCAGGACATCAGGCATAGTTTGATGTTTTCCAAATTTTTGGAAGCGGTTCGCCCTGACATTAAATTTGAATTGACCAAATTGGGACCCAACACCTTTGAAGAAGCCATTACTATGGCAAAAAATATAGAAAGGGCCCTCAACAATAATGAAGCCTCTGTAGCGAATGTCACTGCACAGAATACAGACATTCAAACTTTAATTCAGCTACAGATTGAAAATTCTAAAAAAATAAATGAGCTTACTGAGACAGTTGCAAAACTGCAGGCAGTTACTTGCCACATTTGTGGTAAGGGCCACCTAACAACGAATTGTTATAATTATCCATCATCGTCTAATCAAAGTTCCAACTATGAAAGAAGAGGAAGAGGTTTTAGGAGTAATTTTCGTTTTAACAGGGACAGATCTCGCCCTTATTACAAAAATTCTAAAAGGCAGGGCCAATGACAACTACAACACAATGAAGTAAACTCCCAGGATTTAAATCTTAATCAATCTAAAACTAAATTAGTGTCTTCAGTTACAAATTTTGATGCAAATTTACCCATAGTAACCATAAAAATAGGAAAACACCATTTTCAGGCACTTCTCGACACAGGTGCTAACCTAAGTTTAGCACAACCACACGCTATAGACAAATTGAAAGATGACATGAAACTAAATTTTTTATCGCGGTCAGTAAACATTAAAACAATAGATAATTGCACAATTCCCTATTTTTCTACAGTAGATTTAAAATTTAAAATTTCAGATAAATGGTTCACCAATGCATTCTTTGTGACGTCAAATAATTGGGCATCTAATTATGATTTTATTCTAGGTTATGATTTTTTACACAGAAATAAAATTGTTTTAGATTCCTCAAATCAAAAAATGTTTATTGGTAATCTGGCTCTTCCTTTTGAAAACAAAGCCCCCAACTTAACTTCACCCACCAATTCCAACAATCTCGTAAATTCCCAATTAGATCAAAATCCAAATGCCCAAAATTTATTTGCTCGTTCACTCAAATTTGTAAAATTTAAACCTGGAGAGTCAAAAGTTATTATTCTTAAATTTCCCAAGATTAAATCCAACACTGAGTTTATTTTATTTTCCCCAATTGTGACAAAATTACCTCTTAAAATGGATGAAAGTCTACATTCACCATATGATACAAATTTTTGTTTTATTTTTGTGCAGAACAATTCTGACCACAAATTTTTTTTAAGGAAGGGAACAAAATTGGGTACTATTCAATTTTTAGAGAATGATGACATTAAACAATGTAGTGAGCAGCCTATTTTTCAAATTAACGCTTTAAACTCACAGGAGATACTTAAACTCAGAAAAGAAGAATTATCACCTCAAAATTTCAACTTAAATCATCTTTCTCCTCCTGAAAAATCCAGAATTTTAAAATTACTTTTAGACAATTATGAAGTTTTTTCTACCTCTTATAAAACACTTGGTTCTACAGATAAAGTTGTTCCGCAATTCAAATTACTTCACGATTTTGCACTTCAAACTAAGCCCTATCCCATTCCTAAAATTGCCAAAGACTTTGCCAAAAAAGAAATCGCTCAATTAATAGATGCAGGTATCATAGAACCATCCTCCTCAAATTATTGTTTTCCTGTAATTTTTGTCAAAAAAAAATCCTTACCTAATCAACCTCCTGATCAATTAAAATTTCGCATGGTGATTGACTATCGATTGCTTAATTCTATAACAGAGTCCTTTAAAATCAGTCTCCCTAAAATTAATGATATTCTTCAAAGCATCTCCGGGAAAAAATTGTATTCTGTGCTGGATCTAAAGGCGGCTTTTTTTCAAATTAAACTTCAAGAATCAGACAAATCTAAATTAGCTTTTGCAACAGACTTTGGAAATTTTCAACCATGCAGACTTCCGTTTGGCCTTGTTAATAGTACCTCCTATTTTCACACACTTATCAACAAATGTTTAGCAGATCTTAAAGGTAACAACGTGCAATTTTTTTTAGATGACATAATTGTCGCAGCTGATAATATAGAAGAAATGATGTTTTATTTACAGAAAGTCTTTGACAAATTGAAACAATTTAACCTCACTCTGGATCCAGCAAAGATGCAACTTTGTAAACCCAACATAACTTATCTTGGTTTTAATTTACATGAGAACGGCTATTCACCCTCTTCGGATAATGTCAACAAAATTAATAGCTTCCCAATCCCTACCAATGTCAAACAGGTTCAATCGTATTTGGGCATGGTTAACTATTTTCGACCTTTAATATATAATTTTGCAGAAATCTTGAAACCCATCATCAATCTTACAAAAAAAAAGGGTAAAATTTAATTGGACAGCTGACTGTCAGGAGGCATTCATGAAAATTCAAAACATTTTACTGGCCAATCCGACCATAAAAAACATTGATGAAAATAAAGATATTTACCTCGTAACTGATGCTTCACATCATGCAATCTGTGGTATTCTGATGCAAAGCCATAATAACATTTTCCATCCTGTTCAATTCTTTTCCAAACTTTTAACTCCAGCAGAATCTAAATATCCTTCCATTAAACGTGAATTGTTTGCTATTTATTCTTCTGTTAAACATTTTCATGAACACTTCTACGGTAGGCAATTTAAAATTTTAACTGATGCTAAAGCCTTAACTTACCATTTAAATTTAACCAAACAACCAGATATAATTGCTAGATGGTTAATGTATTTACAAGGATTTAATTATACAATTGAGCATATCCCAGGCATGTCAAACCCCGCAGATTTTCTTACACGAGTTTTTGACAGTGATGAATCAAAAAACTTAAATGTTAATGCTATCAATTTATTTGCTCCTGAGGAAAACTTACTATCTTTTTCAAACATCTTAAAAAATCAGTTAGAGGACCCAAAATTAGCAGATATCAGAAACAAAATTAATAAAAACAAATTATCAAAATCTAATTATTTCATCGACCAGCAAACTAACTTAATTATGTATAGAGATAAAAGCCAGAACGATTCTACAGATAAAATTGTAATTCCGACTTCATTACAACCTCAAGCTATTGAAATTGCCCATCAACCTCATTTTGGCATAGAAAAAACTTTTGCAAACTTAAAAAGAATTTATTTTTGGACAAAAATGTTTGAACAGGTCAAATCATTTTGTAACTCATGTCATAGATGTTTACAAAATAAATCCAAACCAACTGAAACCAAACCTAAATGCATTCCCAAATCTAATCTTGCCCCAGGTGAGATGATAGCAATTGATGTAGTTGGCAAACTGCCGAGGTCACATGATGGCAAATTTTTCATATTAACCATTGTCGATCATTATTCCAGGTATCTTGAGGCAATTCCATTACCTAACGTTACTTCACATACTATAATTAAAACACTTAATGATTATTTTTCACGTTATGGCATCCCCAAGATAATTCTCTCTGATAATGCTCCGAATTTTATTTCCGATGAATTTGAATTTTTTTTTAAATCTCTCAACATTAAACACAGAAAATCTTCTATTTATTTTCCAAGGTCAAATGGTCTTCTTGAAAGGATACATCGCTCTCTTAAACAATCTATAGCTTCTTTGTCAGATAAAGTAATTGAATGGTCAGAACGTTTAAAATTTGTTGTGCTACATTACAACAATGCAAAGCACTCTGTAACAAATTTTACACCAGCCCAACTTTTTTTTGGCAGAAGATTAAACCTCCCCATTGACATAAATCACCCACCCAACCTTGTTGAACCACCCTCTAAATATTGGCTTAGACAAAAACAACACTTTCATGAATCACAACAATTAGTCAAACAATATGAACAGAATTACTTTGATAAGCATGAGAAATTTTTGAAAGGTATTCCAAACCCTGAAATTGATTTAAATGACATTGTGTATTTGAAAGCCCTACACCCACTCTCTACCTTTATGCCAAAATTCACTGGTCCCTATGTTGTTTTAAGAAAGTTCAGAAATAACAACTATCAAATACGTGATGCGGATGATGATACGGCAAGACCCTTTAAAGTGAATGTTTCAAAACTTTTCAAAAAACACTAACTTGTATATAGATATTTTTTTTTTTTCTCCTATTTTAGTTGGTGTATGTTTGTGTGTTAAATCAAAATTTTACTCAAGAAAAAATAAGTCCACTGTTTGCAAAATATATCTTTATTTTATTCATTTTTACATTATACACATTTATTTAGTACAAATATTGTTTACTTTATGTTAGGGATTTATGTACATTTATTCACATAATGAGTAATATACAGCAACAGCAAAATTTCAAGACACTTTGTGCCATATGCAGTTTTCTTAAATTCAATCCTTGCCCATATTCCTTTTGTAGAGTGTAAAAAAAAAGAAAAGAAAAAAAGAGGAAACAGAAAAGGTTGACAATATTTAAGTGGAGAGTCTTGTCAAAGGCCTAGGCGGGATCTCTTACTTGTGCTCAGGCTGGTCCTGGCATTCAGTGCTACTTTTGTATTGAAAACTTTTGATTTTATATATTTTTTTAAGCATCATCACATCATGACAAGAAACTGAAATTCTCTTTTAATTTGCACTCATTTGATAATCTTACCTTAGAGAAGTACATCATTAACACCATAATATTATGGCGAGGGATTCTGCAAAGGAAAATTGTTTTTTTTTCTTCTTACCTATAACTTGCATATTTGAGTTCAGTATAAATGTACCGCACAAGGTCACTATAAATTGTTGAAATACTTTGAGAAGTTCAGGCAAACTAAATTTGACATCAATTTCAAAATTAAGAGATATATAAAAAAAAAAAATTTTATCTCAATTCTCTGTGCACAGAACTATGCTTTATTTGAATTCCTATCACTCCTTACAAAGACTAAAAAGGGTTGAGCCTATTCAATAGTGTCTTCAACCGTCTTTAAATAAGGTTATAAATGTTAGGATAAATATTTTCCAATTCTTCTTATTTAATATAGCACAAGTATAGGAAATTTTAGATACTTACTTTAATCTAAATACTTACCAGCTGCCTGTTCCAAAGTGTACCAAGTCTTACAAATGTGTTGCTCAATTCCTACGATATGTGATATTGGTTATCTAGTCCAGAATTTTATATTTTTTCCAATTGTTTGTGTTTACTATTATATATATATGTATTTATGTGTGCTTTTTCAATTGTCTGAGACATTTGTTGAAATATATCCTGAGTGAAAAAAATTTTTTTTTTTTTCTCTAATATGTACATGACTTACCATTTAATATGTGTAAATTTGTTGTTGGTTTTGCTGCTCCTGTTCCGTCGGTTCTATGTTTACGTAAAAGTTTTAAGTGACAGGCAAAATATTTTTTTTTTCTCTTTTTTTTTTTTTCCTTTTGGTGGGGGGAAATGTTATGTTTTAAAAAACATAACACTACTTTATTCTTAAGTTTCAAATAATTCAACACTATTTTATTTAAAATTATAGGTTTTCAGTTGCCTTTTATTTAAAAAGCTTTCTCTTTCGAAATTTATTTTATACTCCGCGAAAATGTCTATCAAAATCGATCGCGATCTATTTATTTAAAACATTTCCGTTTTTACTTGAAAATTTGCCTTTTTCAAAAATAAAATAAAATAAAAACAAATACAGAAATTCCGTATTAATATAATATCGTAATCGATATTCTAGGCATAAATCACTAAGAAAATAATAGTAGAGAAATTACTAAAAGTGCAAAATTAAAATTAAAATGTATAAAATCAGAAAACCCCTAAATTATCTGGTCAGCAATCAGTGTCCCGATTTTGCATTTTATATTATTTTTCCAAGCTTTATTTATATGTAACATTAATTTCATTAGATAGCTTATTTTATTTACTTTAATTTGAGCCATCGCTCATAGAAATAGCTTAAAATTTAATTGTTTTCCCTTCAAAAAATCATAAGTCCAAAAATACCTTTTTTTATTTGACTGTATTCTTAAATTCAGCGGTCAGCCATGTTTACTTAAAATGCTCGACTTTCCCGCGCTTTCAGAGGGGGAAGAAATGTTCTAGAATAATCCGGAATGGTCCCGGCGTCCGTTCGTGACGTTACAGCGTCCCTTTCGTGCACGCTCATTGGCTGGCTTCGAAGAGAGCGCGAATTTCCGATAGCTTTCGGGCAGAACAGCAGGAGTCCTTGGGTAAAGAGGTGTTCACGCCAGCGGAGGCCGGGGGTTTATTCCCGTGCCGAAGCTTGGTTCAACTGCTAATAAGAAAATATGAAATTTACGTACCATGTTGATTTTTCCAGAATTATAAAGTGATGTAATAGGAGCAGCAAGTCTTTGAAACAAATATAAATATATATATATATTTTTTTGGACAATTTCTTCTGAAAATGCTGAGTCTATTCAAGCTGAACTTTACCAAGTTTTAGGACTGTTCTAAGTGGCTGCTAGATACGTCTTTATTTTACCAAGTACTTGATCCCTTCCAACGTTGCTCGGAAAAAAAACAAAAAAAATATACGCGACGATGTGGCAAGAATCTGATCCTCTCAAAGTTCTACATCTGTGCTAAGTGGCTGCTAGCCACGTTTCAGCTTTACTAAGTCTGTCATTCCTTCCATCAAGGCTGTAAGATAATAAATATGCAAAATAATTTAGAACTTACCTCAAAGAGATGAATGTGCGAATATAAAAAAAATAGAATCTACAGCCACACAGATAAAGAATTGACGATTGATGTTGTGCGATTATAAAAACGCCAGGAATTCGGCATTCTCTACGAAGGGTCCTCAGTATCCATTAGTTGTATCTACAGGTTACTTCAAATCTTTGATGATCACGGACTAATAATTCCTTTTTTCAAAAAGGAACTTTATAGCTGCACGTCCTAAGATGATCCTAAAACTGTCCATAATCTGAAATTGGCTTATATTCGTAATATCGATTCAAACTTCATAATGATATCCGCGTTTTTAGGGTGCATCACATATTATTATAATAATTTACTAGTCAAGAAGATTGTATCTGTGTATATTCTTTGGTTTTATCAGTGAATGTGCATAATGTCTTATCAAGTGGTACCACTGCTTAAAATTGTCTTGGATTAATACCTGATTTTATAACTCTATGAAATAAAATGATGTTGGGTAAGTCATTTCTCATGTCTTTTATTATGCATGCCTTGTATTTTCATTCAGGATATGTTTCTCTTTCAGGGTAAATCACTCCAGAATTTAAATTAAATTGTACTCCACTATATTTAACGATCATATGGTGCTATAACTTAATTTTAGTCTGAATTTTATACAAGGAGATTAAAATTCTTTTCGGCCATTAGCTCTGAGTACAGTTTAAAACTTAGTAACCTTTCAGAGACCTTTTTTTTTATTTATTCAAAACTTGTATTTTTCAAAACCTAAATTCTGAAAGTTTTTTTTTTTTTAATTTTATTTTCCAAATTCCTAATTTTCCCCCATTAGCAGATTTTCCTGCTAACAAAAGGTCTTTAAATTCTTGGAGTAGCTTCTCCGCAGCACATCTCTGTTCCTTTCCTAACTCTGCATTCTTGAGTAATTCCGTTCTTAATTGTTCAGAAGACTTGGATTCGGTTGATTGCGTGGGGCGGTTGATGCATGTAACAGGAGTGCAGGTTGCTAACACCTCATCCTTCTTCACTGTTCGGACCTTATCGCTGATGTTTGCGACTCTCACAGGAATAGTACTCTTTGAGAGATCAACTAGAGATGAAGCTACCAGAACTCCTCTTGGGCTATTGTCTGTATTCGGGTATTCAATCAGTCCATAGCGGAAGTATTGCTTTGTAGGTGGTGTTCCTGAAACTATTGTCTCTGTGTGTGGAGGGATGGAATTTTCAGACTTGGCTGTTATCTGGCAAATTGTCTGAATGTCTTGATTTTCAGTGTTGAAACACAGCGATGTCTTCCGAACTCGAATGCAGTTCATTATTCTTGAAGTCCAATTGAAAGTTAAATTTTCTCAGGAAATCAATTCCAATGATTAAAGGATCTCTTATATCAGCCACATATGCCATATGCTGGTAACTAGCATTCCCAAAAGTGATGGTCAAGTTCATTTTCCCATATATCTTGATTTCGTCTCCGGTCACAGTCTGGAGTTTAACACAGGGCGGCGTCCAGATGATCTTCTCTTTTAGTTCTTGAGCCAAATCCGCTCTAATGATGGTCACGTTGGCTCCCATGTCCAGAATCTTCCGGCAGGCGGTGTTGTTAACTTGGCCATAGACGTGAAGTCCATTATCGCCGCCACTCATCGATGAAACATGAAATACTGTAAATTGGGGCTCTTTAATTTCAGGCGACCTCCGCCCCGCGAGATGGCCTCCTCTTAGTTTCCCTGTAGTGATGGTGAAGACGGGTAGTTTCCTATAGTTGGTCGTACAGGGCAGTTCCTCTTCACGTGACCATCCCCTCCACAGCCCCAGCACTTGATCTTTCGGTCCCTTATTTCCTTATTATTCTCCAGGCTGCGCAATCTCTTTAAGATCTCTTCGATACTTCTCTTCATTTCATTTTCACCAGCAGGCGTATCGTTTAAAGAGACTGCTCTTATGGTATGACGATCTCTACGGGAGGCTTGTTGGGCTGCCTCTATCCTAAGTGCATAGCCTAAAGCTGATTCTACGTCTCTGATGTTGGAGAGTCTCAGCCCTTTTTAAATTTCTGGATCCCGAACAGCATCGATAAAGTACTGAAGAGCTAAGTCGTTACGAGTGTCAGCTTGACAGTCTGAGAATGCTAGGTGTGACAATCTCTGAATGTCCGCTGCCAGCTCTTGCAAACTTTCGCCCGTTTTCTGGTAACGGGACTTTAGCTGGAGGCGACTATAGTCCTTAGAACACTTCTCTCCGAACCGTAGCTCCAGTGCTCTAGTCAAGGCCTCGAAGTCGTTCCTTTCTTCTTTAGAAACATTTCTCAGTATCTCAGCTGCATCTCCCCGTAATGCTGCTGCTAAGTGGACTGACTTGGCGGTAGAGTCCCAACCGTTAGCTTCAGCTACAATGGAAAACTGCGTCTTATATACATGCCAGGAGGAACTGCCATCGTAGGTAGATAGCTTAATAGATTCCTGATTCTGGATTCTTCTCTCTTTCTTTTCAGTTTCCTGGGGCATGGATTCTAACTTTTCTTCCACTTTTCTCTCCAGATCTTCTAATTTAATTTCTAGGGAAAAAAAAAAAAAAAATGTTTCTGAACAGTTGAAAAAACTGTAACACATCTGTAAAATAACTCTTTTATAAAAGAAATGTTTTCACATATGTAAATTTTGGCTTCTTTTTGTATGAAAAATAATGTTTTAGCTTTAATTCTCATATAATAAATATAAAATGACTCAATGATACAACCTTATAAGCTTATCGACATCTAAAAGTCTTTAAAGTATGATTTATGTTATATAAACAATATATTGTTTGCTTAAGATTTCTCGAATTAGTTTTTTCCCAGTAAAATTCACAGTTCCCAAAATTTCCAGTTTATTCCCCAAAATTCCCAGGTTTTTTCCCTTGCTTCAAAATTCCCGGGTTTTTTGCATCTCTAACTCGAGTAGAGATGCCAATGTTACTAGACGGTGGCGGGCCTCCAAACTCTCATCCAAGGTCCAACCCAGTATCCAATAGTCTACGACTTTACATACCTGATAAGTTAACCAATCAGACGAAGCGTTAGACTAGTGATTGTCCTGAGATGAATGTAAATAAAACAAGAATGTATTTGGAAGAAAATCTTTCTACTGACGATCTGAACGCAGCGTAATATAAAAAGGTAATTTATCCCAAAATCCGGTACCCCCTTCAACATTAAAGAAATTAATAATAATAAAATAATTTAAAGATTAAAGTAGGTATTAATGGCTTAAAATTTTAAATGTTTTTAAAGTAAAAAATAATTTAATAAATATTAAAACTAAAAATTTTGCTAGGCATAGTTTTGTTAACAAGAAAAATAAATGCCCTCCTAGCAATATTTTGAGTACAAAATGTGATAGCAATTTTTACTTCCATTACCCTACTACCGTAGGTAATGGAAGTATTGTATTCGGTCTGAAAATTCGATATCGGGTTTTCACCTGGTTTACACGTTTTAAGGTCCCCTGAGTCCAAAAAAGTGGTTTGGGGCAATTGGTCAGTGTGTATGTATGTGTGTGTATGTATGTATGTGGAGAATCTTCTGGCTATTATAGCTCAGAAACTAATAAAGATAGAGCTACGAAACTTTAGAATTGAAATACGTCTGATGTACAGATGAAATTTCCAAATTTTGGTGAACATTTAAAAACCGGAAGTGGGACCTTAAGTCCGTATCTCAAAAACGGCTCTAACGATTTTCTTCAAACTTGCTATATAAACACTCTATTACATGTCCTTTCGAATGATATAGTTGGTTAGTTCAGGAAAATTGATAGGCGTTCTGTATAAATAACTTAATTTCAGGCCTCGCAAAGGCGTTCCTTTAAAAACGGTTGTACGGATTTTTTTCAAACTCGCCATTTTAACTCACTTTTAAATATGCTTTTGTATGTAATTATTGTTTTCCTGTCAATAATTGAGTTTAACCGGAAGTGGGACATCGGAAACCTGAAGTGGGACCGTAAGTCCATATCTCAAAAACGGCTCTAACGATTTTCTTCAAACTTGCTATATAATCACTCTATTAGATGTCCTTTCGAATGATATAGTTGGTTAGTTCAGGAAAATTGATAGGCGTCCTGTATAAATAGCTCAATTTCAGGCAATCGATTACTTGGAAAAGTTTAATTCAGTGTGAATGCATGTTAAGAAAACGATATTATTCAAAGAAAACTGTACAGAAATTGCAAAATAAATTATATAATCTAAAATATCATTCACCACATCTGATAACATATTTCGTATTCTCTCTTCAAATATTTTACAAATCAGTCAAGCTAAGAAATTTACTAATTACATTTATTAATTACTTCTTTAATTAATTACGTCTAAGTAATTAATTAAAGAAGATTGACCATAAATTATAATTTGATGAATGTATTACGGAACATCACGAATGAATTTAGAAAATTTTGCTTCAAAATGCTTATAATACTATTTAATAATGACTAAAGTATGAAAATTAGGAGACAGAGTCCAAGGAAATCTCTTAAGCCTAAAGCGTGACAGAGTCAAAGTTAGAAATAATAACAATAAAATATATTTTTTAAACGCACTTCTTCTTCTCTTTCCTCTTTTTTTTTCCCCAGTGAGACAGGACTATTTCTTTCAATCTGCGATTTTGAGTTGTCACCATTTGTAGTGTTCCACCTTGAGTTTTATATTTCTTTTGATGTCGGGGGAAAAAATATATAAAGAAAAAAAAATTAAATTAAATTAAAATTAAATTTAGAAAAATCGTGTTAAAGAAATGGAACAGCTTCAGTATAGGATGATTGTATATTTTGTATTATTAGTATTATTATTTATACGTGTTAAAAAAAAAACTACAAGAAAAGTTAACTTGCATCTATTTGTAGTTATTTTAAAAGGATATGACGTCATTAATTAACAAAGACATTTTTCTGAAAATATTTATAATTAGCATTTTAAAAATTACTGAAAATAGAATTAAAGTTTCCAAACTAATGGCAATTTATAATAAATTAAAATAAATGGAACATGATTAAATTTAACAAACGAAATGAAAATTTTTGAAAGTGAACATATTTTGGGACATAAATTTGAATATTATGAATTTATTAAAATTATAAAAAATATTATAAGAAAAGTTAACTTGCATGTATTTGTAGTAATTTTAAAAGGATATGATGTCATTAATTAACAAAGAAATTTATCTGAAAATATTTATAATTAACATTTTAAAAATTACTGAAAATAAAATTAAAGTTTCCAAAAACTTTTACTCAAATAATAAAATTAATGCAAACTATTTTCTAACAATATCTCCTCAGAATTTCGTAACATATCTGGAAAATGATTAATATATATATATTATTATTTTTCTAATTATTATTTTAAATAACTTATTTGACGGATAGAGCAATTTTGTTACTTATTTAAATCAAAAATGTATATAAAATGTTTATAATGTGTGTAGTACTGGGTAATGGAAGTTGTGTGGCTGTTACACACCAGATTTTTTTCTTTGGAAGTTGAAAAATAGTCCATTCTCTCTCTCTAGTAATTAATAATGTATTTCTCTGCATATACTTCTAAAATCACGTTTCTATTTGTACTATTCGCATATCTTTAAAATTAAAAGAATTTATGACATTTATTTTTTTTGTAAGTGCTATTTTTAAAGCACTTACCTGTCTTCTAAATAAATGTATATACATATGTATTGAAAAAAAAAAAAAAAAAAAATCAAGTTAAAAATATTTACCTTATTTTTCCTGAGTAGAACACAAGATTGAATAGTGCATCTTTTTTTCTTAATCTACTTTCTGTAAAAGTATTTTTAAAAAAAAGTGTTGTGTGATTATTAGTCGTTCTTTGTATATGAATATTCAGATAATGTATTTCAAAATGTACCACAGCTAACTGAGCTTCAGAAAATGCACAATTTGTCTCTCTAAAATCTGCTTCTTATTGTGATATTAACATAGGCACCAACTATGCAAAACTTCAATGGGGGAGGAGAGGAGACAATTGATCTTTTGTTGTTTTTGAGCAGTAATGCTCCCCCCCCCCCTCCTATCTTTTGCAGCCAGGTATTTCTTTTTTCTAAATTTAATGGTTTTTTTTGTTTTTGTTTTTTTTTTAAGTAAATATATTTTACACTCATTTTAAACAATTATTTATTTACTTATTTTTGCCTTTTTAGCACCCTTTTGAATATATATTATTTCAAAATAAATATTTGATTTTTTTTATTTATTTATTTTTTTTTACTGCACAATATGAATTTTAAGTATATAATTCATAATGTTTCATAAAATTATTTGCTCATAAATTTTGAAAGCCTCGAAATTTTATAGATTTTACAAAAATTAATTATTGGTATAAAAATATATGATAACGTATGATCACCATAAATTAACATAAGTGTAAAATAAAATCATAAAAATAATCAACAAAGATAAAATAAACAATCGACGCCATTACGAAATCTGCCTCAGAAAAACGAAAAACTAGAGCCTCTATAATACAGGCCGACTTATCGTCCTCCATATTTGCCCCCATTTGGAACCGCGCTTCCCGACTGGCGCGCTTATTGCTTTATTGGCGAGTTTGAATGGTTTCTTTTCTCAGAGTTCAGCGCGATATTTAACACGGCATATATAATAGTTCTTTTCTTAATTCGAGGCTGCACTTAATCGGTAGTGATTTCTGCAGTAGTGAATAACATTTCTTGTTCAATAATATGAGAAATGTTAAATTTTGCTTTGGTTCGTTTAATTGTTAGATATAAAAATAATTTCATTTTCATCAAGATTTTATAACTTAATTTAATTGCAAAATAATTTTTAAAGTTTTTAACAATTTATTTTAAAATTATATATAGATGTTTATTGTTATTGTGCAGATACTGTGAAATTTAATATATATATATATTAACAACACTTTCATTAGTATAGATGCAGAAATAAAGAACGAAAATAAACTAGTATGTTGTGGCCACCACATGAATTTCTTCTATATTTTCCTATACTAATTCACTCAGTAAAAATAATTTATTAAAATTTTTATTTAAAAAAATTATCTTCCATGATAATGCAGACGATTTCCATATTAGAGAAGTAGTATAACACTAAATATCCAAAAGAAAGTCAATTTAATTGTCAATATTACATTAAAAAAAAATTTTATTTATTTTTTTTTTTTTATTTTTTTTTTTTGGTTAAAAATGAAGAAAATCGATAACTTTATTTTAAATTATCGCAGATCGATGGTTCAACCATTCGTTTTAAAGGTATTGGCAAGCTCTTTTGAACGATACCCATCATGAAAAAAAAAAAAAAAAAAAAAAAAAAAATCCACAGATGTTGGCACAAAATTGACTTTCTCTCAACATTTAGTTTTATACATCTCCTCCGAGACGAAAGCGCTCAAAGCTGGTAGATGGAAGGTGCCGAGTTCGATCCCAGGTCACGCTCATTCACCTAGTCGTTCAGAGTTTTCCGTGGTTTCCTCCGAAACTCGAGTAAATACGGACTAGGACCCCTTAGAAAGACCCCCATGGAGGGCATTTCCCCTACAGGCCTAGGACACATGCGGAGACAATCGGTCTTAAATCCTCCAACCAACCAACCAACCTCCGAGACGCAAACCGTCTGCATTCCCCATGGAAAACAATTTTAGCAAATAATTTGCGCTGCGTGAATTTTTTCAGTAAAATATAAAAGAAAGTTTTGTAGTGGCCACGGCATACTAGCTTGTTTTATAATTTAAAATTTAATTATGGTTAATTTAGTCCTCTTCTTCATATATGTATAATAGGTATGTGAGTATGTATATAAAAAATTTACAAATCAAAATCAGTCTCCTACAGATTTCAGTTTCATATACTATAACTAAATTTTACGAAGAATAATAGCTCCTTTCCAAAGTTTCTGTGGAGTTTTTTTTACTTACTTTTTCTTTATATATATATACTAGCAGGCTTCGCTGGACTCTATTTTTAAATGAATCACTATAATTACTGAATTCTCAATTTTTATTTTTTTGCCCCACCACTCTCCCCCCCCCCCTTCCCAATAATTTTAAAAATTCGAAAATATCCGCAATCGATTTGTAAGTATCGAAAACCTCTATGTACCAATTTTGAATGATCTAACTCTATTTTTTTTTTACCCCTCCCCCCCCCCTCCCGTCCCTCCTAATAACGTTACACTTTCGAAAATATCCCCATTTGACTTGCAGGCCTCTAAAACCAATCCGTACTAATTTTGAACGGCCTAACTGCATTTCTATTTCTTTTTGCCCATAGCCCCCCCCCCCTTACCGCCCCTCCTAATAATTTTACAAATTCAAAAATATCTGCATTCGATTTTAAGTATCGAAAACCATTTGTGTACCAATTTTGAACGATCTAACTCTATTTTTATTTTTTTGCCCCCCCCCCCATCCTCTCCTAATAACTTTACACTTTCGAAAATATCCCCATTCGACTTGCAGGCCTTTAAAACCTATCTGTACCAATTTTGAATGCCCTAACTGTATTTCTATTTTTTTTTTTTTTTTTGCCCATAGCCCCCCCCCCCTTACCGCACCTCCTGATAATTTTACAAATTCGAAAATATCCGCAATCGATTTGTAAGTATCGAAAACCTCTATATACCAAATTTGAACGATATTTTTTTTTGCCCCCCCCTCTCCCCTCCTAATAACTTTACACTTTCGAAAATATCCCCATTCGACTTGCAGGCTATTGAAACGTATCTGTACCAATTTTGAAAGGCCTAACTGTATTTCCAATTGTTTTTGCCCCTACTGCCCCACATGAGGGCTGAATTTTTAAAATTCCAGAAATTTGTTTTTAGATATTTGTATTAGATATATTTTATAGCAAAAATTTCACGTATATCTGTTTTTTTTTGTTTGAGATATATAGGATTATGCGAAATCTCGTTTTACGCATGTGAAATCCCGTTCCCCCCCCCCCCCCCCCCCGTCCCCTCTTGGGGACCGAATTTCGAAAATTCTAGAAATTGGTTTTTAGACATTTATATTAGCTATATTGAATGATCGAAATCGGTCAAGCCGTTTACGATTTTATAAAGGACATACAGACAAACATTCATATATATATATATATAAAGATTTCTATAATAAAAGTCTGTTACCCTCCAATAAAGTAAAAAAAAAAAAAAACTTAGCATTTTGTATAAACTTATCATCAGGGCTGAAGTCTTTCTAGAAATTTTCTATGTTCCCCCGCCTTTTTTTATTTTTCACTATAAAAATTTAAGGATGATAAATTTTGCTTTGCTTTCCTTTAAAAATTCAGTGAATCTTCTCTAAATGTCCATCTCTTTTGAAAGGCCACATTCCTTCAGGGCCAATTTTAACAGATCAAATTTCCTTCTATAACTTAATATTAATATCCCTCAAATAAAAGCCCACTTACAACTGTATTCCTTTTTCAAGATCAAGTAATTTTACTTTGCCTTTGACCAAAACTAATTAGTGTTCACCATTTATAAGTGAGAGGTTAAACACTATATCTTCAGCTATGCAGTGGCGGATTTATGAGGCTGAAGCCCCCCCCCCCCCCTCCAAAAAAAAAGCATTAACATTCCCAACTGAATGTTACAATTGTAAATTTTTCATTGATCTGGATTAATATCTTGAAAACTCTTAGCCCCCCCCCCCCCCCAAAAGTTAAGTTCTGGATGCGCCACTGCAGCTATGTGATCAAAACGTAAATTCCTATAATCCACCTTAATTAAAAGGCTACTTCTTTTTAAGGGCTAATATTTTATGGCAGGTGGCTCCCTTACTATGGTGCACGTGAAGGTGTTAAGGTCAACTGACTACACGAGGGTCCTCTCCCTGTAATAACTTTAGGGTGGTTTTATTGTATAAATATATATATATTAAAGTTTGTATATATATATATATATATCTATACATAATCTGTCTTCTACAGATTTCAGTTGATTTGCTAATTATATCTTTACAGAAAAATATAGAATAGTGTTCCTAATTAACAAATGACTTTTTTTAAGAATTAATTTGAACATTCACTGATTTATTATTTTTTTTTAAATGTAATTCTTGTCTATAATGTTTAAGTCTCTCAGTATCTTTATTTATGCAAGATTTTAATTTCGTATTACATTTACTGTTATTTTAAATATTTTTTAATGCCAATGTTCACTTAGTCACTCTCACACATTTACTGTAGATTGTAACATGCAAAAGTGTTTCATAATTTATGAATATAATTGATTTTTTTTTTCTTTATTATATTTGTCTTGAGTACATATGAATATATACAGAGCCTGATTAAGACCTGCTGTGGCCCAAGGCCCAGGACAATTTTCATGCCCCCTCCCCCCAAACAAATTAAAGCTTATTATTATTATTTTATTTTTTTCAAAAAGTTAAGAAAATTTCACAATGTTAAGAAAATGTAACTGGATACAAACCTGAGGTGTAGGTTCAGTGGGTTCAGTGTTGCATTAGAGCTAGGAAACAGGAAATTGGTGACGATTTGGTATCTACCCCTAGGTGTGGTCTGTAGGCATGCCATATAACTTTTGATCCTCCTCCTCGGAGATTAGATTTCAACTAAAGATTATTATCATTAGCTAACTTTCAATTAATTTTTTAAAGAAAATCTTTGCCAAAAATAGCATTTAATAATTTTTAAAGTTATTTTGGTGCCCCTAAATAGAGGTGCCCTAGACGGCCTGTGCGATAATCAGGCCCTGAATATATATAAGTAAATTCTTCATTTTTCCTTTTTAAATGTTTGAACTACAGCTATATTCCATATCAATGGAAAGTTTTTTACAATTTCTCTTTATTTTAAACAAATAACATTCAGTCAGTGCCAGACTTACTTTTACTATAACAACATTGTGCAATATGAAAAATGTTTTATAATTAATAATTAAAAACATATTTTTTATTTCTTGTGTTTAAATAACATCACCCATTCTTCGATTTACTCTTCTTTTCACTATAATTTTATTTTACTCTATTATGGATTTGCATTACTCAAATGTAAGTTCTCATAATTAAATTCTTTTATAATTTTATCCAGTAACCACAGAAAGTATTTCATCCTAAAACAGGAATAAACTACTACGTCAGAAACGCCAAAGAAAAATTATTGAGGTGCATACAGCTGTTTCGGTAGCCTAAAGCGTACCGTCTTCAGTGCAAAAAGAATTCTGAATCTGGAGAAGTGCTCTTATATATAGGAGAGGGACCGGATTTAGTTCAACCAATAGGATTACGGAAGAGGTGGGGAGTATGGCCAATAGGAATTAAGGAATGTGTAGCTGAGTAAACAGTAGAAAAATTAAGGAAATGTGGACTGAATGTAAAATTTCCAACAATCAGACAAATAGGGAACAGCGAAATCACAATTTACAAGGTTTTTAAAATTTTTATAAATATGAAAAGCTTCAAAGAAATCGAGTTCATGAATGGATTTAGGTCTGCAAATTATTTTAGCTGAAATAGACCTAAATCCATTCATGAACTCGATTTCTTTGAAGCTTTTCATATTTATAAAAATTTTAAAAACCTTGTAAATTGTGATTTCGCTGTTCCCTATTTGTCTGATTGTTGGAAATTTTACATTCAGTCCACATTTCCTTAATTTTTCTACTGTTTACTCAGCTACACATTCCTTAATTCCTATTGGCCATACTCCCCACCTCTTCCGTAATCCTATTGGTTGAACTAAATCCGGTCCCTCTCCTATATATAAGAGCACTTCTCCAGATTCAGAATTCTTTTTGCACTGAAGACGGTACGCTTTAGGCTACCGAAACAGCTGTATGCACCTCAATAATTTTTCTTTGGCGTTTCTGACGTAGTAGTTTATTCCTGTTTTAATATTCCAATGCCAAGTCTCCTGCTATTATTTCATCCTACTTTACTCCAGGTGAATGATGTTATAATCAAAGTTCTCACAAAGGGAAATTTGAATACCATTTTTTACCTCTATTTATTTTTAGAATTGGCTAATCATTGATATATATTTTTAAAAAATTTTCTTGTATCCAAATTTGTATTTGTGAGAACCCTGGTTATATTAGGTTTCTAAAAGTAATATTCTATATGTGCTAATAAAATGAAAATAAATCTAGTAATATATACTTTTAATCATTAGTTAAAAATGAGTAATACTGACCCCCCCCCCCCCTCACACACACACTTAGTTGTGAGTCTATATGCACTCTTTGTTTCAAAAGATGCAAATACCAGACAAATAAAAATACATATATTTTATTTATTTCATTTCACAAATTATTTACACTGTTGGAGAAATCTAGATGCTTATAATGTTTAATCAGATGCAACAAAGGCTTGCAAAATAAAAATAATAATATATACAGTACCTGGCCAAATTATTAGACCAAAGAAAATATTTAAAGTTTTTTGAAATTTTTCTTATATTTGCTTTTATTTAAATATTTTTAAGTGTAATATTCATTCAATTACTCTCACATTTACTATAACCTGTAACATGGGAGAGTGTTTCATAATTTATGAATGATGCATGATTATTATTCACTATAATAATTTTTCTTTACTCTAATATAGATTTTGAGTACATATGAATATACACAAGTTAATTCTCCATTTTCACTTTCCAAAAGTTTCAATTACAACTATATTCCAAATCATAGGAAAGTGTTTTATAATTTGTCAATGATGCATTATTTTAATTTTTCAATAACACCCAGTCAATCATTATCTGACTTACTTTTACTATAACTTATGTAATATTGAAAAGTGTTTCATAATAATGGACTTAAGCATATTATTTCTTTCTTGTTTTTTTAATAAAACCACTCAATCATTCTCTGATTCACTATAATTCTATCCTGTAATATATAACAATATAATAATTTAAAAGTTATCATGTTTGCATTTTATTCTATTATGGATTTGTGATCTAACGTACTACTTCTTTTATAATTCTATTCAGTAACCTGGTGAAATATTTCATCCCATTTTATTTCACGTGAACGATGGTGTTGTAATAGGTGTCTAAATGTAATAGCATTTATAGACTAAGAAAATGAAAATAAAACCCAGTAACATAAAATTAATCCTTAGAATAAAATAAATAAATAAAACCATCATTTCTATTTATCAAATTAAGAACCTATATTCTTGTACTGTTTCAAAAGATGCGAATAATACTAGAAAAATAAAATACAAATATTTTATTTATTTCGTTTCACAAAATGTTTACATTGCTGGAGAAATCTATATATACTTATATTGTTTTATCAAATACAACAAAGGCCTTGCAAAATAGGATGTAATATAATTACATATTCACAACACTTTTACAAATTGAATTGATATTAAACAAAGTAAAAAATGCATATCTGGAAAATACAAGATGCAGGAAGGTTCATCGCTCCGATATGTAATGCTCTGTCTATCAACCTAAAAAGATGCAATTTGCTTTTCAGACAAAAATGAAGATAGCCCCCTGTCTTTTTCTTGTATTGCATCTTTTTCTTTTAATATCTTTTAAATTTTTACGATAGCATTTTCTAATGCTGCAATTTTCTTTTTCAGAATTTTGTTATATTCTTCATAACATTCCTATATATAAAAAAAAAAAAAATAATTAACCAATAATTTCAGTCTATGATAACTAATTTTTCAAATATTTAAGTACATAAAATGATACAGTAAGAATAATTTTGATGACCTTTCGAAGAAGAAATAAATGAACACAATTATACATCTCTTATCCTGTATAATCTAATGTCACTGAAAATAACAAAAATATCCTAAATAATCTGTTATGATGTTTACATTACTTCCTTTTATCCTACAATGCGATAAACATATTATATGGTAAGGTATAAGCTCAAAGGCACTGTATTTGAACATTTCTAGTCTATTTCAATAGTAGTTCTAAAAGAACTTTTATTTAACAAAAATTTCTGTGTGAGGAACCTTCTCCATCCTCCTCTCTCTTTTGTTAACCCCCCCCCCCTTTTTGTCTGCAGCCTTACCTTCAATAAATAGCACATTTGCTAAAAATATTAAGAAAATCACAGTGCGAACTAGGAGACAATCAAGTTAAAATTGTAAAAAAAAAAAAAAAAAAAAAAAAAAAAGACAAACTAATTTATAACATTGTGTAAAATCCAGGCCCGTACAAAGTATATAGAGAAAAATACATAAATAATAATAATAAAAATGTCTGAGCGTGAACTGTGAAGAGTATTTTTTTTTTTTTCAGTTGTTTACAAAGACAGTGTAAAGTGTTTATAAATGATATTTACATTTTAGTAATTTAAAAAATACAGAGTTTGCAAATGAGCTAAAAATTTGTTTAATTTATTATTTGTGTATAAATAAATAAAACTTTATTTACAGATTTATTTATATTAAAATGAAATAATAAAAAAATACAGGGTTCATAAATATAGTAAAAATCTTATTTAATTTAGTATTTGTAAATGAAAAAATAAAACTGCTTATTTGCAGTTTTAACTATATTAAATTGCATTATGTAAAAACACTTTAACTTTAAAAATATAATTAAAAAATTTAAAAAAAGTTTAATATGCATCCTTAATTTTTTTTTAATTTAGGATGCATATTAGTTAATTTTGTGTACAACTTAAAATTCAAAATTATTGTGCAAGACAGGTATCAACATTTACACATTTATAGCATAATACGTCATAAAAGAAAAGGAAAACAAACCTTTTCTGGATTACTCAGATGTGATTCAAGTACACAACCAGGTTTTGGACATCCAGTTTCAGCCTCAGTCTATTCTGCTTGAATTGGGACTCTTCAAAATGGTCCTAAAGAATTTTTTAAAATCTTATTATGAGTATTAACAAATTAACATACATTTATTTAAAAATGTATCATAAATGTATTCAAAAGAAGTAAATTGCTAGTAGTAAATTGATACTTTTACATAATATTTACAATTTACATATGGAACATTTCAAGAGTTGACCAAGATTTTTTTTTTTTTTTTTTTCTTTTTTTTGGGGGGGGGGGGGGCAGTGGCATTTTGGCAGAATATGTAAGTACAAAAAGAAAATTTTGTAAAAAAAAATCTACTTTTGTAAACAAATAAAAATTAGCACATTTATATATATATATATATATATATATATCAAGTTTATAACGTGGCAGAGAATCAAGTGCAAGTAGTCATTTGAAATAATATTGAAAACATGGGAAATTTTTTTAAAAATTTAATTTTTATAAAACAAAAATTTTGTGAAATGACTTTATGAACTGAAATTTAGTGAATGGGCTCATACTTCGTTTACTAAATTTAAATTTTCTGAAAGGGTCTATTTTAAGAACTTTAATTTTTTGAAAAGCCCCATTTTATAATATTCAGTTTGGAGAAGGAAGGGGGGAGGGGGTTAAAAGGAATTTTTTTATTTTGATCAACCCCTGAAATAAAAAAATGAATTCCCCCCCCCCCCCCCCCGAAAATCCTATTTAAAAAAAAAAAAAAAAAAAAACAGAAAGTATTGATTTAACAATTTATAGAATACATAAGCATTCCCATAAAGTAAATCTTCATCTGAACCTGAACAATCTATCATTCAAGTGTGCAGTTAAACTAAATATTAAGATAGAAATTAAAACAGATTGGATACTTTGTATAAATATCAAATAATTAGTTCATGTTCTAACAGCATTTTTATTTTTATTATCTCATGTTAATTAAACTTTAAAAAACAAATAAGATTATTTAAAATTAAAAATAATGGGTTTTCTTGAAAGTTAACCGTGAAAACAGAAATAAAAGCACCAACTTGTTTCAGAGAAATTTCCTCAATAAAGGTTTAATGCATATATACTACATTAAACTTTATTATAAATAAATTTCTTAGATATATAATAATATGACTGCATATTATAATGTCAATTAATATACCATGTTCTAATATATAAATTTTTAAACATAAAAAGGTTTTGTTTCTTATATTGATCAAAATATTTAGCATTATTTCACAAAAATCTTAAATCTCCTTACATTTTGCAAGAATTTATTTATAAGCGAGATCTTTTATTAATAATAACTAAATTCTTTTTTATCAAAATAAATAATTATTATGTAATAAGTAAATCAATTTATTTTAAATAAAATATTTAACATTAAAAACAAGGACGTATTATATGTGAAAATTATTGTAGTTTAAAACGAAATTTAAGGAGCATATATTTCTTAATCTAGACTTTTTGAACGAGGATTGTAGAAGTTTCTATTGAAAGATTTTAGCATAGTAAACTTAAATTTTCAAAATTCATACTTTATTATTATTATAATTATTATTAATTTAAATTTACCTCTTTTAAGACAATAGAAAACACCAATAGATATTTCAGAAAAGTACAAGTCTATCAAGTAAATAAATGCTTTTTACTGTAGTAAGTTAAACTTATAATACATATGAATATATTGTTTAGCACAAAAAGTTTATTATCTGATTTTAATGATTAAATAAAAATAACCCTAAAAATGCAAAAATGCGTACATTTCTTCAATAATAATTCACCTATGATTTAAAATTAAAACAAACTAAATTTTATTTGCATTAAATTATGAAAACAAAACTTTATTTGGCGAAATTTGTCGTCGCCAATATTTACAAACTCAGAATATCACATTAAGCTCTAGCTCATAGTTAACTTTTTACGTCTTTAAAACATATAAGCAGTTAAATATTAATAAGTAGCAGCATGCATTATCATATTTTCACATAAAGAGGAGGTATTTATCAAGAGATATATTAATTAAACAAAATATAAGTTACATTCCATACTTCAGCGCCGGATCTCTGAATGCATTTGTCTCGACGAAAATTAACAGTCCAAATTTTCTTTCTGATCGCCTCTAAAAGAAATCCAAACATCCGAGGATTCTTTCTTGAATGAATACTGCAATTAATATCTTAACATCCATCTATATTTATTACTTTATACACAGAAAACAATAAATATCCTCTGACAGTGTAACGATAACAAGGGATCTAAATAAGCAAGCAGACGACAATGAAAGAAGTGTGCTTCCGCGGAAGTAAATAGTTCCACAATTAGAAAAAGCTATTCAGCTATTGATAACCTAATATTATATTTTCTTTTAAATTCGAAGCTAAATTTGTTTACTTATCTTTTATGAATGAATATATTTTATTTATGCGTTTGAAAATTACCATTTAAAAAGCATGCAATTTGGCGAACTTTGAAACGAAACGCGTAAAACGGCTCAGGGTTGCTTTTCTCTCCCACGCTCCCCACTTGAAGGAATTGGGGGAAAAGATGCCGGACGAGTCTGCTCGTATTATAGGTGCCTTACGAAAAACCACTCTAGTCTATCTAACACTTCATCTGATTGGTTCCCTCAGCAGGTATGTAAGATCGCACGCGATTGGATACTGGGTTGGACCCTGGATAAGAGTTTGGAGGCTCGCCAGCGTCTAGTGCCAATGTTCGCATGTCGGATGTATTTTTTTACAACACAGTCCGAAGCTCATCACTACAGGTTTATGAGTTTTAATCATTCAGGATTAATCGCATACATATCTCACGACTGAAACTATCACTCATTTTCATAAAAAAAATTCCCTGTCTTTAGTGCAAAGATTAATTATATAAAGGCACACTTATTCTTATGTGTAATGTCGACGATTATTTTTTTTTTCCTATTTTTACTGAGATGGTGAGACTAAGAAATAAGTCTTAGCATTCTAGTTTTTCGGGAATATTTAAAGTATTGAAAATATAAAAACGGCTGACATTCTTCAAAATCTTTCTCAAATTAACGAATTAATTTGCATTAAAAGTCCTTTATCTCTTCGACAATCATTTGTGCAAAACAGTCTTTCACGAACGGGGAATAGGCAGATGACCTTAACCTTCACATCGCCTATTACTCAAACGAAAACTATAATTTTCGAGTTTTAACCCTTTGCGGCGCAAGACAATTTGAATCATTTAAATTTTGCGTCCTCCCAGCGAGGACAGCGCGCGACCTTCAAACTCTAAAACCTAAAAATACTTTAATTGAAAAAAATATCAGCAAAAAAATTTAAATTTAAGAGATAAAATAGTATATTGATTTCAAAATATTTATATTCAAATTCATAATCTAAATATTTTGTATCGTGGCTGAAATTTGGAATTTTCTTTGAAAAAGGAAAACATAGAATAAAGTTTTATATTCAACTATAATATTAAAAAGGAAAGAATTTTGTTTATAAATTTTATCCTTCATATATATATTGCCCTTCGCACAGATACATTCATTAGTATGATAGATAGTCCCTAATTAGACGAAAAATAAACAGATGAAAAAATTGCCACAACACACAAAAGCCAACTTGGTCAGTATTATATATATATATATATGCGCACATTTTAAACTACAAGTATGAATATTGGCAAAAGCATTTGTTAATTACTCTCTGTACATTTATTTTTATTAAGATATCAAACAAAATAAAACTGCTGTACAAATAGGAAAAAGAATTCAAAGCTATACACAAATAAACTTTTATTGACAAAAACAACATTACAAAATATCAGACAAATTTAGTAATTTTAATTTGATTGGTTAATCAATTATTATTTCTGATTTCTATGTGCCTTATCTCATTTGTCTATTATTCAATCAGATAATATGTTTAATTACACAGGCATACAAAAATGAAGTTTACAAAATTTGATTTTATGATTTCAGCTGACCTTTATGTTTTTTGATGTGCTGAAACCGAAAATACAGCCCATTTTTCTCTATCACGTATAGATTTTTGTCAATACAGGGTGTTTACCGACACGATTTCTTATATATACCCTCATAACAATCGGTTTGTTGGTTGGTTGATATGGTTTTAAGTCGCACTAGGGCTTCACAATTTCAACAATAGGCCTACTTGATTAATTAATCATGGAGAAATACTATAAAACTTATTATATAATTATATTGGTGGAAGAGTAATGGAAGAAATTGTACCCTGTTTTGACAAAAATGTATACGTGATAGAGACAAACTGGCTTCACTTTCGGTTTCAGAAAACCAAAAAACATAAATATCAGCCAAAATCATAAAATCAAAATTTTACATGTCGGCCTGTGTTATCTCCCGTGGATAATTTTTAAGTTTAACATCAAATGAGTTTTCAGATACATTTTTCGATGCTGTAACATATTTGAATCGCAGTTACATATGAACAACACTATACGTGATGTACATAATATTTTCTTTCATGATATTTTCTACATTTATTTGATTTATTCCATCAACTATAAAATGTCAACAGTTTTATGCCAAATATAATATGCTATGATTGGCTACATCTATCGCATGAGACACGACTTCCATTACCCATTATACTCGCATTATATGCACTTTTTGGCAAAAATGTGATCAGAAGACATAGAACTGACCTAAAGAAATAGACAACTAAAAATGTTCCGGTAAGAGAAAGTTAATACCTACGTAAAGACATATAAAACAGAGTTTACATAGCGATTTTTTTTTTTTTTTTTTTTTTTTCTTGAAACACTAATTTCCAAGATCTAAAACTGATCTGTCTGATCAGGGTAACTATTAATTTTCCTGTAATAACAACGTAAAGCATGAGAAAGTATATATAAAATGGGTTTATGTAACAATTTTCAAGAAAATCGTTAGAGCCGTTTTTGAGATACCGACTTTTACCAAAACTTGGCATATTCATTTGTTGAGTGGAAAACAATTACATATAAAAGGATATTTAAAAAAGGTTTAAGATTGAAAGTTTGAATAAAATCCGTACAGCTGTTTTGAAAGGAACGCACTTGCAGTACCTGAAATTTACCTATTTATACAGGACGCCTATCAATTTTTCGGAACTAACCAACTATATTATTCGAAAGGGAGTGCTTATACATTAATTTTCAAAAAAGTCGTTAGAGCCGTTTTTGAGATACGGACTTATGGTCGCACTTCCGGTTTCGGATGTTCTACTTCCAGTTTTCCCATTTTCACCAAAATTTGAAAATTTAATCTGTGCACCAGACCTATCTCAATTCTGAAGTTTCTTTGTTCTATCTGTATTAGTTTCCGAGTTATAACAGCTAGAAAATTCCCCACACACATATACACGCACACTGACCAATTAACAAAAACCACTTTTTTGGACACAGGAGACCTTAAAACATGTAATTGAGGTGAAATCTCGATATCGAAATTTTTGACCGAATACAGTACTTCCATTACCTACGGTAGTCGGGTAATGGAAGTAAAAATCGAGTAGGTTTTATCCTTTGTTATTTTAAGAAGTAGATAGAAAATTAAAGGCACGGAAAATTGAAGGAGATTTTCCCAAATTAAAGTAATAATAATAATAATAAACTTTTTACTTTCATTATCCGACTACCATAGGTAATGAAAGTATTGTATTCGGTTCAAAAATTTCATGTGGAGTTTTAACTGGTCTCCTGAGTCCAAAAAAGCAGTTTTTGGCAATTGGTCAGTGTGTGTGTGTGCATGTATGGGGTGAATCTTTTGACTGTCATATCTGTGAAACCAATAAAGGTAGAACAATGAAACTTCAGAATTGAGTTAGGTCTGATGTGCCGATGAATTTTAACTTTTGGTTAAAATTTGGAAAGCCGGAAGGGAGATATATGAAGCCGGAAGTAGGACCCTAAGTCCGTATCGCAAAAACGACTCTAACGATTTTCTTCAAAGCTGCTATATAAACACCATATAAGATTTCCTTTCGTATGTAATAGTTGGTTAGTTCATGAAAATGAATTTGAGGTCTCGCAAGTGCATTTCTTTAAAAACGGCTGTAGGAATTTTTTTACAAACTCGCCATAATAAATCTCTTTTAATACCCTTTCGTATGTAACTGTTGTCAATAATTGAGTTTGAAAAACTTTGTTGGATGTCGATGTCTCAAAAACGGTTCTTACGATTTTCTTGAAAATTGCTACATAAATATCATTTTAGATATCCTTTCGCATATATTACGTGGCTATTACAGGAAAATTGACAATCATCCTCATTAGGTAGGTCAGTTTTAGATCTCGGAAATCAGTACTTTTTAAAAGCGGCTCTACCTTTTTTTTTTTTTTTTAACTTGGTATGTAAATTTTGTTTGTATAACTTTACACATGTATCAGTTTTCTTTCGCTGGAAAATTGTTAAGTGTCTAATTTGTTAGGCTAATTTTACGTTTTTTGACCTTACATTATGTCAAAAAAGTGCATATAATAAATGTAATAGTAGGTAATGGGTTTTTTTTTTTTTCACCAGATGTTTTCGAAATGGTAAAATTATCTAACTGTACATTAAAAATATATAGAAAGCATTATATACCGTCCCAAATTAACTAAAAGATTATTAGTAAAAAGTATAGGCATTAGAAAAAGTAGGTATCCTAGATTTTTTTTTTTTTTTTAAATAAGAGAGAGAGAGAGAGGTAAAGATAAGAAGAACAATTACACGAAAAAAATCATCTCTAAATAGAAACAAAAATTTAAAAGTTGCCAATGGGGTCGTATACTAAAGATGTAACACAAAATGGTCTAGATATTACGATTATTTATTTATTTTTTTTTTTCTATTCTAAATATATATATCTATATATAAATATATACTTACTGATTTTTAGAATAATATTTCGTAATAAAAAGTTTTAAATAGTACTTATATATTTCAATTAGACAATAAATATGAAGATTTCTTGAATTTCATTTTTCTACTTTTGGTTTATGTTATGCACTAGTAATATCCCTATTCAGTGAAAGGTAAAGCGGCGAATAGACGTGTAGAGTGCCGCAGGGGTAAATAAGTGAAGCGAGTAAGGGGCAGAGCACCCTAGTAATAAAAAAAAAAAAAAAAATCTAACGATTGCTCTGCTTAGGAAAAGCTATCACCAAATTGGGAAAAATTTCACAATCAAATCTTAACGGTACATAAATATATATATATATGTTTGTATGTATTAGCATTACTATTATTATTATTTTATTTTTATTTTTCGCGTGTAAATGAATTTATGCCAAGGACAAAATAAATTAATTAAATTAATTAATAAACTCATAAGTTCATTGATTTATTTATTATTATTATTTATTTATTTATTTTTATATTTTTAATTAAATATTTAATAATTCTAAAACTATTACAGGGATTTTATTTAATGTCTTTTAATTAATTGAAATAATTTTATTTAAATGCTCAATTCTGAGTCCTTGAGTTATTTCGCATCTTTTTGCGTTCAGATTACGTAAAGAGGTAGTCGGAGACACAAACATTTTTTTTTTTTTTTTTTTTTTAAATATTAGATTTTTAAGCAAAGAGTTCTTTCTCTCTCTTTTTTTTTTTTTTTTTTTCTTTAATGCATTTGGACTCTGAAAAAGAAAAATTCTGTGTGTACCCAGAAAGTATGTTTTAACGACACCATTATCCCCCTTCCCCTTTCGACATGAACGATATCATCAATCAATCTTAATGACTTCCCGTAAGTTTCGCGGGGCGTTTCCGATGGGAGGCGGAGAAATCTGCTGAAATTGAGGTTTTTCAATTTAAAAATTAAAGTTTCTTATATTCTCATTAATAGAGATTTAAATAAAACAATTTATAAAAACATTAATAAAACGCTTGGTTTTCTTGAGAAAGAGACACGCTATACAGATTTCAGATATTGCAATTTGTTGATAAGTTAGAGGCTAGTAAAGCAACACAAGTGTATTTTTCGCATTTTACAGCTTAAAAATAAAGGGTTAAAAATTAAATATAACAGTTTTTGTTTCACGGGTCTTCAGTGTATGGTTGTGAATTTTCTGATTGTGAAAACAGAATTAAAAAAAATTCATTAGGTAATGTGTAATTCTATAAACAAATTTCGCCATAGAATAACGTAGGCTTTGGATGACCTTGACGATCCGTGATGCACCCCCTTAAGGGGTTAACTCTCTAATGGCTGATGCCGAAAAAAAGTTTAGGAATCAGCCATTAGAGAGTATTGAAAAAAATAAAAGAAAAATGAATTTGAAACTGTATCTGGAGTTTTTCATTCACCTTTAGCATATAAATTATTCATAAATTTTATTTACTAAATTATCCGTGTGTATTCCTGTGTGTAATTGCTTCAGGGAAAGACTGCCATTAGAGTGACTTTTCCAGAGTACAAAGGAATCACTTTTTCCCTCTCGCTGATCAATTTATGTCTTATTACTATATCTATGGTCCTGTCTGAAGAATGTGTTACCCCCACATTCAAATGTCCGCTGTTAAGGAGCCTTAACTAAAGACCTTTAAAATGATGCATTTTCATTGGCCAATCGAAATATAAACAATCTTTATATCGGGCTTTCCCCGACCAGATCTTAAAATAGCAATTCAGATGTCCATTTAAACATCTTTAACTTTAAGGATCCTTAAATTCTTAAGGATAGCTCAACCCCTCTCCTTAAACTTAAAGATCGGCAGCCATCTTGTTTTTTTATGCGTACTGTGAACGTATTTTATTATTATTATTATTTATTTTTTTTTTTTAATAAAGTTTTTTTCTCGAATCATTTGTTATTCTGTTGTTACATATGAGATTTTATAGATGCATTTGTTTTCTGTCTAAATAAAAAAAATTTTTGATTATATTATAAATTTCAGCTTTCGTAGTTTCATATACGCTGCGAAATTATAACGAATTTTGTGTGTGTGTGTGCTTCATATTAACCCTTAACTACTGTGACTAAAATTCTCTCACAATTACTGTGAGCGGTCTCTCAGACCGCTTGATTAAAACTTATTTAAAACGTCGAATACATGGTAAGCTATTGATTGTATGCTATTATTTATCTACTAAATTGTTTATTTATCTTTTTATTATTATTATTTTTTTTAAAGGCAATTTTGGAGAACTTAAACGGGTATCCCGACATATGAACGTGCAAGAGAATACCGATGGGACAACATTGCATCAATGAGTATGAATTATATAATTTTAAACTCGCTAGTGTAACAAAAAATTATAGATATAGTAAAAAAGTATTAATAATTGTGGAAAATATTGCACTATAAAAGAATATTATTAGTTCCATTCAAAATACATAGTTGCAAACTACTCCGGATTATAGCTAACAAAACTTCTCAGTTGAAAATTTTTCAAAATACGCAAATATAATGTATATATCTTGAAATTAAAAAAAAAAAAAATAGTGGTAGTTAACATCCGGAGTAGTTGGCATCCGTATTTAAATAAAACAGTAAATAAAATAAAACTTGCATACACATTTTTTTATTTTTTTTTTATATAAATTTACAAGTTCCAGAATTCCATTCTGTGTGAGATACACCGGACGTTTTCTTGAACTAGTCGAAGCCCTTTTTTTTCATAAAATTACAAAAAATATCATAAATATATCTACAGAAACAATACTACTCATCGGACAAAAACAGACTCGTATCTGCAGTCAGCGGTCTCACATACCGCTAGAAAAAAGAAAAGTAGAAAAAAAAATAACTAAACCCCGTTCGCTGAACGACAAGTGGAATGTGACCTTGGCCAATCGTTTTAGGAAGGTAGAAAAGAGGGTCTGGATCATTACCTATTTTGAGGGGTGTTAATGAGGGCTAGAAAATGGCGAGCGGTCTGTCAGACCGATGACAGCAGTTAAGGGTTAATATATTCAATTTTTTAGTCATTACAGACCCCCGGAATCTTTAGACCCCCTCTCCTTAGAGACCGGTAGCTATATTGTTTTATTACCGATTTTCTTGAAATTAAAGCATTGCTACTTTTTTTTTTAGATATTAGCTTTCATTTTTTATTTATAAATATCAACTTTCGCTTAGTGTGGATCGATTCATTGATATACTTTGATAATGTATCTTTTTTGTGTGTGTTTTTGTATGTATTTGTAAAATAATTTTAAACTTTATAATCACAAAAGAATATTTAATTTAATTGTATCGTTCGATTAAATGCTATAGTTATTCTTATAAGTTTTTTTTTTACAATATATGAAATAAATTAACTTTTAATTTAAATTTTTCTATTGTTACAGATCCATTCCCTACTAGCTATGTATAACTCAACTACTGTTTTAAAAGAATGAATAATTAAAGTAATATTAGGATGGGATTTGAATTGCATGCTTATGAGTTTGTTTATTTATGAAGTTACATAGAATATATATATATATTATATATATATATATATATATATATATATACAGTCGCTAATAAAAGTTTCCGAACACTAGCAAAAATTCCTATGTAAAAAAAGTAGAGTTGATATTGTTTTGTTAAATAAATCTTTGTCGAATCATGTTATATATATATATATATATTTTTTTTTTTTTTTAATTTTGTAATAACTGTTTAGGGTTTCTGAATCATTTTTATTTTTATCTATAACCCTGAACCAGAGGAAGATGTTTACAATATCACCATTCACATTCACGCTAGTTGGTAGAATTTTGTGGGGCATTAAATGTTAATACTTTATGCCTTTCAAGATGATACTTGCTGGCTTTAAAATGAAGAATGTGTTGGCTTTAAAACAGACAATGGTAATGAAGATCTAATTAAGGTATGTATTCAGCATTCTTAAATTATGTAATTACAGAAGTTTGCTAGCATATTCTGAATTGTGCTTTTTATTTTTACTATTCATAGATTTGTTTTAGCATCTATTTGCATATTTAAAATCTCTTTATTAACCTAGTATACTTTCTACTTTAAATTTTATAATAACTGTATTTATATGGAGTGTCACATTTTCACACCTGGAGGAAGTAGTTTTCAATTTTCAGCCTGGTTGTTCATGTTAGCTAATAAAGCTAGTATCATGTTTGTAAAGCATTTAATGTTATTACTATTAAGGCTCCTATATATACGAGCTGGCGCATCCGACATTTTTTTGCCTTAGGGTTGCCGCATGTACCCAGCGTGATAAACAAACGGCATCCATTGTTTCTACCGTCTTGCTCGTAATTTTAGTGAAATAAACTGCAATATGGGAGGTTGTTCAGCAATAAACTGCTGTAAACACTCCAGAAAAGGATACAAAATGTTTAGGTTTCCTTCGGATAATGCAAGAAGGAGAAAATGGGCTGTGAATTGTCGTCCAGATTCTTGGATCCCGGGACCTAATGCACAGCTTTGCATAGTAAGTTTTATTGTTATTCACTTATACTTTTCTTTGCATTTCTGACATTTATAAAGTAAAATATTTAAAAAAAAGTATTATTTAAATCTAAATATGTATTTTAATAACCATAAATTATTTTAAGAAACGCTTTTTTACTGTGTGTTTGTAGAGTCCTGGAGACGTTTTTTTGGTTCGCCAAAGTTGTCTTGTTTCCGTGTCCTGATAGTATTAGGTCGTTGAAAAAACTTTCTAATTTTAATTGGTACGCTCTTTTTTTTTTCCCCCTTTCAAATGTTATGAATTATTTAAGAAACAGAAACAGATTACTTGTGTTGCTTATCATTTTTGGTCGATTTTATTTTTTGATGAAAATTTCTTAAAAGCACCAGTGAAGCGATAAAATCGCCAAGCGGAAATGTTGTCCTCTTACGAGGCAAAAAAATGGCGGTGATGCGCCGGCCTATTATTTATTTAAGGGGCTCTAATTACTATGCCTTTCAAAATGACTATTTGCTAGCTTTAAAATGAGGAACGTGTTGACTTTAAAACAGAGATGGTAATGAAGATCTAACTAAGGTATGTATTTGGCATTCTTAAATTATCTAATTAATTATAGAAGTTTGCTCACATATTCTGAATTGTGCTTTTTATTTTTACTATTTATAGATATGTTTTAGCTTTTGTTTGCATATTTAAAATCTCTTTATTAACCTAGTATACTTTCTACTTTAAATCTTGTAATAACTGTACAGTCGGTAACAAAAGTCTCCGAACACTAGCAAAAATTCCTATATAAAAAAAGTACACTTAATACAGTTTTGTTAAATAAATCCTTGTCGAATCTGTTCTTAGTCAGTCTAAAAACAGGATGCGACAAGGATTTATTTAACAAAACTGTATTAAGTTTATATAGGTTGGTTGGTTGGTTGGTTGTAGGATTAAGGCCGATTGACTCCTTACGTGTCCTAGGCCTATAGGGGGAATGCCCTCCGTGGGGGTCTTTCTAAGGGGTCCTAGCCCGTATTTACGCGAGTTTCGGAGGAAACCACGGAAAACTCCGAACGGCTAGGTCGATGAGCGCGACCTGGGATCGAACCCGGCACCTCCCATCTACCAGCTTTGAGCGCAGAACCGCTCGGCCGCTGGTGGGCCCTAAGTTTATATAGGATAATCTATATATTAATTTGAAACATGTTTTTGTCTGCCTCCACTATATTCAGAGAACTACTTGGTGTAAAAATTTGGTTGAGGTGTCTAAAAAAAGGTCTTGGTCTGTAGATGTGCTATGAGAAGAGAAAAATATAAAAAAGTCGAACGGTTCTCCCCCCCCCCCGTTTACGAGCTTAACTAAGCTTCAAATTACTTCACGGTGAAGAAATTGTACATATGGGGACTAGAGTCGAATACTAAAAAAACTCTTTCTGCGAAGCGAATTTGGAATTTTCGATTTTAAAGGGGGAAAAGCGGGAAAGTAGATTTGGAGGGGGGAGAAGGGGGAAATTAGTTTGAGAGGGAAATCCGTTCTAGACCCACGCATGTAGCACCTCATTTTAAAGGTCTTGAAATTTCATGTCGACTGGGGATGTTTGCATACAATATAGTGCGACCCCTGGTGGTGAAAAATGGAACTAGGTGATTTTGCTGCAGACCCTATCATGTTACGTCTTATTTTAAAGGTCTTGGTATTTCCTGACCGTTGGTGATGTTCGTACAGAACACACTGCGCTCCCTGGCGGTGGAAAGTGCAACTAAAGTATTCTGCAGTTGACACCACCATGTGACACCTTATTTGAAAGGTCTTGGGAATCCAAGGCGATTGGTGATAGAGGTCTTGAAATTTCATGTTGATTGAGGATGTTCGTACACAATATACTGCACCCCCTGGTGGTTAAAAATGGAACTAGGTGATTTTGCAGTCGACCCTATCATGTTACACCTTATTTTAAAGGTCTTGGTATTTCCTTACCGTTGGTGTTGTTCGTATAGAACACGCTGTGCCCCATGGCGGTGGAAAGAGCAACTAAAGGATTTTGCAGTTGACACCACCAGTGACACCTTATTTGAAAAGTCTTGGAAATTCAAGGCGATTGGTGATGTTCGTATACAACATACTGCATACCCTGGTGGAGGAAAGTGGAATTTGCAACGTGTGTGTAGCATGCATGCCTGTTATACAGTGCAGCAGTCACAGGCAGAGGTAACACGAGTCAGAGGTTCGCTCGGTTCAAGGTTAATTTTTGAGAAATTTTTCATGTTATTAGCGGCCTGTATATACGCTGCCGCAGGCACCGGGTCACGAGCCCGAGTTCCGTTCTGTTTGAGGTTTTATTTTTTTGTTACAGATGATTTTTTTTTTTTTTTTTGTGATGCTTTCATTTAAAAATAGAAATTCAAACAAAATCGAGTTAAAGATATAAAGCCATACAAATTTAAGGTTCATTTAAGGTTATTATCATGGGCCCGGTCATTGCCGGGCGGGTTCGTTTGGTTCCAGGTTAATTTTTTGGAATTTTTTTATGTTATTAGCGGCCCGCGTATGTGCTGCCACAGGCACCAGGGTCACAAGGCTGAGTTTCATTCGGTTCGAGGTAATTTTTTTTGTTACAGCTGATTATTTTTTTCGTGATGCTTTCATTTAAAAATAAAAATTCAAACTAAATCGAGTTAAAGGTATAAAATCATACAAATTTAAGGTATCATGGGCCCGGGCAACACCTGGCGGGTTCGTTCGGTTCCAGGTTAATTTTTGGGAATATTTTTATATTATTAGCGGCCGGCGTATGCGCTGCCGCAGGCACCGGGGTCACAAGGCAGAATTTCGTTTGGTTTGAGGTAATTTTTTTTTTTTTTTTTTTTTTGTTACAGCTGATTATTTTTTTCGTGATGCTTTCATTTAAAAACAGAAATTCAAACTAAATCGAATTACAGGTATAAAATCATACAAATTTAAGGTTCATTTAAGGTATGGGTCCGGGCAACACCGAGCGGGTTCGTTGGGTTCCATGTTAATTTTTGGGAATATTTTTTATGTTATTAGCGGCCAGCGTATGCGCTACCGAAGGCACCAAGGTCACAAGGCAGAGTTTCGTTCGGTTCGAGGTAATTTTTTTGGTTACAGCTGATTATTTTTTCACGATGCTTTTATTTAAAAATAGAAATTCAAACAAAATTGAGTTAAAGATGTAAAACCATACAAATTTAAGGTTCATTTAAGGTTATTACCATGGGCCCGGGAAATGTCGGACGGGTCAGCTAACATGTAGTCTTAGTATTAAACGAAATAGAAAATGAAAGATAGGAACTGTTTATTTGGAGTCAGTTTGATGTCACATTGACTGTACTTTGTTGAAATTGATGTCATATATAGTATTTTTATTTATAAGAATTTTCCTGACTTTCTTTTTTTTTTAAAGTGAAATGTCGTAAATTATATTAGATGTTTTAACTTTAAATACATTTAAATAATGATGCGATGTTTTTTGAAACATTACGGTCAATAAAATGATCGTCGAATTCGACGGGTTCCAGCTAGTTATTTTTGCATAGGAATTTTTGCTAGTGTTCGGAGACTTTTGTTACCGACTGTATATATATGAATGTCTCAATCATTTTCACACCTAGTGGAAGTAGTTTTCAACTTTTAACCTAGTTGTTCATGCTAGCTAGTATCATTTTTGTAAGGCACTTAATGTTATTACTATGCCTTTCAAGATGACTACATGATGGCTTTAAAACGAAAAATGTGCTCGTTTTAAAACAGAAACGTTGATGAAAATCTAATTGAAGTATGTATTCAGCATTTTTAAATTATGCAATTAATTATAAAAGTTTGCTTATATGTTTTGAATTATTCTTTTTATTTTTACTTTGCATATTTAAAAGTTAACTTAATCTGTGTAATAGTTACTTCAGTTTAAAATTCGTGTGTAGTGTGTGTGTATATATGTATAGCAGGGATGGAACACGGGCGCAGAATTCATACCACTATCAGTGTAAGAAAATTTTCTACTTCTTAAATCAACCATATTATAGGTAGAGAAATTTCTTCAACAGATTCCGGTGTGAATCCTGTGCCCGTGTTCCATCCCTGGTATAGTTATTTATTTAACAGGCATGTTACGTATTGCAATTACATATGGATGGAAATAAAAAAGAAAAAAAAAAAGTATATGATTTTGTTTTGTTGTCAATTGTATAGAATTTCTCCTCAGTACAAACTGATGCTACATCTAAACAAGAATACTAAAGAATAATTTTTTTTAGTATTAGGTAAAATCTTTTATATACTCGTATGTATGTACATTTTTTTTTTTTTCTGAAGCTACTGTTTCCATAAATGGTTTAAGTGGGTATTTTGACATATTTTTTATTTAATATTTTGTTACCAATTCTCTTTTAATTAAAATATTTATAAAATCACATCTTTTTTTTAAAAAAAAAGTATCTGACAAAAATACTAACTTTCTAATAGGAAACTGGAAACTTTAAAAATCATTTTATTTCAAAAAATGTTTTTGGAGAATTTTTCTGTCTCTGGATAATCAATAAATTAAAGTATCAGAAAATTTTAAGAAGAGAGAATGAAAATAAAGTGAAAATCTTTCATGAATCACGTCGTCACTTCCTTGTAAAGTTTGTAATGGAACAATAACTAGTCTGTATTTAAGTGACTTTGAGAAAACCATGAAAACCTTCAACAAGCAAACCGTAATATTGAACCTGGACTTCCCAATCTACTAGCTTGGAATACAGAACCTCTTGTTTACTGATCTTGTATGTGAAGTGTACATATGAGTGTAAAAGTATTGTTACAATATGTAATTTCTTGTAGTTTGAGCTTCCTGCACAAACAGATTGAGGCTTTTGGTTTTCCTGTATATGGAGCATACATATATACGTAATACTGCTGTGATATGGATATTTGTGTATTTTGAGAAACATGCAAGGTAGGGTTGTGAATCAGTGACATGGGGAGCCTGTTGCGTTTTTGTCTTTGCTTTGTTTTCGTGTACATGTAACATACATATATATATGCATTTTAATAATTGATACTATATAAAATTTTATGCTTAATAAGGTAGGGATATCCAGTGATGGTCTTTTTTGTTTTCATATGTTTCAGATAAATGGTTTTGTAAGTCCAGTTGACTACTTGAGAAATATAGGCTTGGGTGTTGGCTGGAAATCCTCCGTGGAAGTTAAAACATAGCTTCTAATAATGTGAGTTTTGTAGAAAACCATGGGAAATTCTAAACAGCTAAGCTGACGAGCAAAACCTGAGATTTAACATATTTCCTGTCTACCACTTCAAGAGCACAACCTCTCAGAAAGTGATGGACTTCTTGTGTGCGAAGCATCCATGTGTGTGCAACAGTGATTGCTGCAGTATATAATTTCATGTATTTCAAACTTCATGTACAGTGAAGTATCGGTACTGAATGATGTTTATCTTCTTATGTTGCTTTCATGTATATGAAGCCTACGTATGTGCATAAGTTATTGTTACTTACGAATTCTTGTTCATTTTGATATCATGTTCATACACACCAGGGTAACTATAATAGAGGTCTGTCTGGGCCGAAATTCTCAGTTGTCTCAAGTTTAATATTTTTGTACATCCTTAGGCCATGCCAGACTCGGGCTGAAGTTTTTATTTATATATTCGAGCCAGGCCCATGTAAAAAAAATTCTGTGCTTTGTCGACCCGCAATTTTTTTGTTTTCCACTTTCGTCATCGATTAACAAAAAAGGTAAATGATAAATCCTTTTCATTAGTCACTTATTTTACATAATTTTATAGGCTAGTATGTCATATGAGATTTTGTTTTGTTAAAAAGTTTTTATGACACCTTTATTTTCTGACAATCTATCTGTCCGCTCTCTGATTGTCGCAAATATTTTTAGCATGTCTTGAAAGTGATGTCATTTAAAGTCACAATAGCAGGTTTCTTATTCAAAACAGCATGCTTGTTGCTACTAGTTTACACACATGTACAACATAAGAAATTAGATATGTTACTGTATATTAGGCTTTATCTTCTCATCTTTGTGAAATATATGGACTACGAGGGATGTTTTTAAGCATTTTCCCGCTACTTCTAATGACACAAATGTAATTAAATTAGCATTATTTTTCAGATGCACAAAAGCATCTTTATACCGAAAATAGTTATTTTAGCAATAATGGTTTGCTTGCAGGATCACATAAAAGGATTCAGATACATTACAGTACATAAATGTAAATGGATGAAAATAGATTTTTAGTAGTATTAACCATTTTTAATACCTTCCTACTTTGTTTGGTGAATACTAATTTTCGATTTGACTTTTTGTCTGTCCATAATAATAAATTTATGATTATATGTAATTGCCTTCTGGAAGAACAGTAGTTTTGTTAAAAGATATTCTATTGATTGATTATATAAAATTTTTGAAAAGCAAATTATAAAAAAAATTTGCACGGAATTTTATTTTTTGATATTTTTTTAATCGGGATGGATCGAGCCAGATTTTATCGTTTTTTGTCTGGCCGGGGCCTCAAAATTTCAGCCAGTGCAGACCTCTATCGAAGCAATACCAATTTTTTTGTTTTTCATATACACATGGCATACATATGGCCAGTGTCGTATTGTGAATGTTGTTTTGGGTATGATCTAAACGATTGGTTAGAAACAGCTTGTTATCATGAAAAACTCATTCATCTGATTAACTGTTGAAATGTCATCATATCTACATTGTTTCTCAAAATAAGTAAAAAAGTGATTAAATACCCATTTTAATGTACTGTTTCTAATATCCAAGCGGAGCATATCCAAAATGTCATTCATGAGACGCTACTGATACGTGTGTAATAGCTCTGATTTAAATCCTGATGGAGGTTTATAAATTATCTCATCTTCAGAATTCTATCCAGCTTATATATAGTATATATATATATATAAATTTAAGATTTCAGTATTGTGATAAAATTTAGCAATTAATATATACATGATAATATGGACAACATAAAAATAAAACTGATTGTATTACATTTCGAAAGCTAGCACAGATATTTTATGATTCATTTTTTTGTACCAATTAAAAGATAAAAACAATTTAAATTACTTACGCCAAAATGAGTAAAAAGGACCATAAAACTGACGGAGAAAGAAAAAAAAAATTTTTTTGGTATGCGAAATTGATGAAAGTTCTCAATAACTTTTTTTATTAAAAATGTATCTAGAAATGAGAATTGAATTAAAAAGTATGAAAAAGAGACCACAGTCTATATATATATGTGTATTTAACATTAAAAATAAAAGAAATCGGTGGCCTTGTTTTAAATTAATACAGATCTATGGTTCAACCATTCGTTTTAGAAATATTGATGAGTTCTTTCTAAAATATCCACATTAAAAATTTATACAGGCCCCGGGGGAAGGGCACTTCCCTCCCAGGAGGAAAGCAGTGCTCCTACATGCACACATTTTTTTTTTTTTTCAAGTTTATTACTACTATTATCAAAAATTCATATAAATTTTACATTCATGCGTTAAAAAAAACTCAAATTATGTACATTTATATGAAATTTTGTCCTATACTGTCATGTTAAGTACTTAGATTGCTAGAATTGCATTTTTAGTTGTGTTAAGCGCTTCTTATAGTTTCGAACAAGGTTTAAGAAAATATTATGACATTAATTAGTTTTTCTACCTGTCTGCTTGCCCACGTGTCCGCGCTCCATTTCCAAGCAAACCCAATTTCTGCTATATGTTGTGTTTGATCGTTAAAAGGTTAACACAAATTTTCCTAAAGATTAGTCAGTCTAAGAAAACAATTCGATAAGTATTTATTAACCAAAACCGTATGAAGTGTACTTTTTTTACATAGGAATTTTTGCTAATGTTCGGACACTTTTGTTATCGACTTTTGTGATTGTCCAATAGTTTTTAGACCAAAAAAAAACTACTAACCAGACAGAAATAGTAAAAGGGAAGCGATAAATTTCTTTAAATGTCGTTATTCCATACAAAAAAAAAAAAAAAAAAAAAAAGAGGAAAAGAGAGAAAGAAAATGAGTATCTGGAGTTTTTTCATTCATCTTTAGTATATAAATTATTCATACATTTTATTTGCTAAATTATCTGTGTGTATTCCAGTGTATATTCACTCGGGGAAAGACATCCAAAAGAGAGTAAAATGGAAGTCTTTCCCTGAGAAAAAAAAGCATCACTTTTTTGTCCCCGCTGATCAATCTATGTCTTATTACTATATCTATGGATAAAAATAAGCAAAATTATTGCTTTTTTGGTATTTATTTACTGTCACATGCCATATTTCTGTGGATGGTTACTGAATACAGTATAGGACCCATTATCCGGAATTCCAAAATCCGGAAGACCCGAAATCCAGAATCATTTTAGAATGTTTTTTTTTTTTTTTTTAATGATTAAAATACATTTTATATCTAAAATCAGAAAAAAAATAAAACCACCCTAAAATGAATTATTGTGTGTTTTATTAGGTAATTTAGAAATTAAAGCAGAATTTCTTTTTTTTAGATGGTCAGGGATGTTTGTGATCCAGGAAAACCCTGGAATTCGCAGAAAGCCACATTGAAAAAAATTCTAATTTATTTGGTGATAGATTTCTGGTGGTTTTTAACTTCTCATTAAGACCTTTAAAAAAAAAAGGAAATTTTTAAAGAAAAAGAATTTTTTTTAGTATTCTGCTCTTATGATTGAGACAGTATTCATGTTTAGCAAAACTGATAAAGAAGCAACCATGCCACACATGGCAAGTGGCAGCAATGTACATGTATGTATATATATATAAATAATTTTTTTTTACTTCCTGCTAAATTTAATAGAAGAAAGTATCAGATTTGCAAAAAATCTTTACTTCCAGATTTCGATTTATTTGCATGTTTTAAGAGCTCTAGAATATAATTCGAATATTTTTTTAAATGTCTGTCTGTGTGTGAAGAAGTTGCTCCTAGAAGTAAATTAGTACCTGTCAATTACCGAGTTATGTTTTGTAATTAAGGGAAATCAATAATGGGAAAAGGACCCAAAATCCAGAAAATTCCGAAATCCAGAATACTTCTGGTCCCGTGGGTTCCGGATAATGGGTCCTATACTGTATGTATTATTTTCACATGAACTGTCTTTTTTTTTTTTTTTTTTGAGGAGGAGGATTTCACGATAAATGTTTTTTCATACATTTTCTGAGGGAAAGTTAGACTTACTCTTTCATTTACTATTTAGCAAAATTTAGGGGAATTCTTATGATCCTTAACCCGTAAGTAGTTGCTATCGACAGCGCCACCTATTACAGATTGCTTACTTTTTATTTAACTGTCACCAATAATTTTAAGAAGTGATGTGATCGACGTTAAATCGATTTTATTCGCGTTTTACGTAGATCAAATGCCACTTGTAAAAACTTTTGGTGGCTATTGAATAAAAAAATCTGGAAAAACTGAAGTATGTGCGGCAAATCGACCAACTAGCGACTACTAACGGGTTAAATTAGCTAAACATATGGGCTGTATTAGGTACGTGATTTTAAATTTTAGATGGTTTCTTGTTCATCCATTTTTCCTCAATTATTAACTTTTTATTTTGCTTCTGTTAGACTACTAAAAGAAATAAAAAGAAACTATCACACAAGCGTTGAGGGCGGCTGAGCCCCTGGCTGGAAAGCTTTTGTGTAAAACTTCAAATAAAGCTTATAATTTAATTAAAACATGCTTTATTTGTCAAAGTTTTGCAGACATATACTTTTCAATTATTTGCAGGAGTTCATGACAGTTATATGCAGCATAATTATTATTTTCTATGCAAAACAGAGACCGATGCATGTATTGCAATTTTACAAAAAGGAATTTTAAAACAGCAAGCCACACCAGTCACTGAAAGATTTTTTTCTCAAAGATGGTGGAGGGGAAATGCCAGATTCATACTCAAGTCACACTGTGGCCTAGCTATTCAAAAATTTCTGTGTTTTTCACATTTTCAGAAAAACTTGCATAAATATAGGCTAACAATCCTTTAAGTAGATTCCCCACAGAGGGTAACACACTCTAGGCTTCTTGAGTTGATAGTCGTCTCCCCCCCTCCCCCCACCCACCCACACACATGCATAACACACTTGACTTAGAATGGCAAATTTCGAGACTAACTAATTCATTGATGGAAAAAAATTCATTTAAACTTAAAATCTGAATTCTTTTCATTTTATCATAAAGAGCAGTAAAAGTGACCCTATCTTTAAAGTTATTCGAGATGGAGGGACCTAAGCTGCATCATATGATATGGTATATCTTATCTTAAGGTATTCAACAAAAACCGAAAGAATATGACACCGACTCTATAGACTTTTATATTTTGACTGACTGTATATGTTTTTTAATTATTTGGTTTCAGATGGTTATCACTCAGGCTACACATAGTGCGGGATCATATATATAGAGAAAAAAATTCAATATATCTATTACAGAATACGTAAAATAAATAGGTCCCTTAAGTCCCTTTTTTTTAAGTTTTGGTCCCTAAAGTCCCTAAATTTTTGAGAGAGTTGTGCTAAATGCCCTGACACACCCAAAATTCGCCATTCTAAGATAATTCAAATGGAAAAACATGTTTTTACACATGTTTATTACGCACCAAATTTCGTGACCACAGAAGTCTTTAATAGAAAATATTATAAATAAATAAATACAAAAAGCACAGCTTTAGTATGGGACCCTTTTGGTGACTTTAAATATTTTAAGCCATTTTTGCGATGAAATGAATTGGCTATCTCAATTGTGCAATTAAAGATCTTTGCGAGAAACGTCCAAGCTACTTCGGTTTCAAATTTTGCCAAAGGGATCCGATACTAAAGCTGTTCCATACACAAAATAAATAAATAAAATAAAATAAAAATACTGATATTTACTAAATAAAAAATCTTAATAAAATCCAAATTATAATCATTTACAATTAAGGGGAGAACATAAAAGAACCTCATAAGGTACATAATAACAACAACAAAAATTTTTTTACTGCAAGAAAGAAAAGTGCTGCTTAATTAAATAAAAATATTAAACTAATGCCAAATATCTCTATGAAAATATTTATCCACATACAAATTCCTGATTTTAAAAAAAAATCACCAACTTTTGTAGGTCAACTATTTATTTTTCTCTCTAATTTTTATTATTATTCACGTGAAATTAAAAATATTTCATTTTATTTCTGGAAAATAAAAATATATATAAATGCGTATATATATAAATATAAAACCTTCTACCAAATCTGGGTTGAAAACAGAAAAAGGGCAAAATAAATTGGAAATATCATACCTATATTTATAAATTTGATACCGAATGAAAGGGGAGATTTTTTTTAATCCAGGGGTGCAAACAGTTTTTCGGTGTGACAATTAGATTTTTAAAAAATAACTAAAGTATGAAATGTAAGTGGCAACGGAAAAAGGGAAAAATAAATTAGAAATATCAGACCTATTGTTACAAATTCAGTACCAAATGAAAGGGGTGATTTTTCTGAATCCTGGGTGTAAACAGTTTTTCGATACAACAGTTAGCTTTTTTTAAATTAATTAAAGTAGGAAACTTAGATATCAACACTTCAATCTTTTCATAATTTCCAGTGCGAATCACGCGAATAAAAGTCTAACTTAAAAATTTATTTTTATATTTTATTTTTCCATTCAAAGCATTTTAGTGAAAAAATATGCATGGCACATGTGCAGGCGTTTTTTACCCACAATTCAAAAATTAATCAAAATTTTGAAAATTTCTATAGATATAATTTTAAGTTGAGTGAAGACCTAAGTTTCTGCCAAGCGCTGTTGAATTCCGCCCAGCCGTTCTCAAATGATACCTGGACAAACGTGTTTTTGTCTTTTGCCCCCCACAGGGAAACGTGGAGGAATTTCTGAAAAGTTGATAGATATAATTTTAAGTTAGATAAAGGTCTAAGTTTCTGCCAAGTGCTGTTGAATTCCGTCCAGCCGTTCTCAAGTGATGCCCGGACAAAAAAAGCGACATTCAGACACGATGACACACACAGGCAAAGTTTTCTGAAGTCATTTTCATCTTTCATGGTGTGTGAAACTTGAAGATATTGCAAAATTTTTCGATTCTGACAAATTTACAGAAAAAAGTCTGATTTTATTAATATAGATTTCACACTGTCAACCACCGATGGTTGACGCGGCTTTATATCATATGGCTGACATGGCGTTCAATGTGTTAATTTTTTATTGATACTGCTTTTACTTTCGGGATAAAACTTTCACTGAAATGTTGAAGTATAACCTGTTCTGCACACTCCTGAAGTTTCAAGATGATTCCTTCAGTACTTTTAGAGATATATCGCAAAATGTCTAGAATCTAGAATGGCTGTCAATGTGTTAAAAGAGAAAACCATATGAATATAATGATTACAAAAAAAATTAAAAACAAATAACTTGAAAATTTCATAAAGAGCTTGTATTTATGAGGAAGCATCTATTGAAGTGAATAATGAACATTCCATAAAATTTCTACATTCTACAATTGTCTAATTTGTCTTGTACTATGAGATATATTTTTATCTGTTTTATTAAGATTCTTTAAAATGCATGTTTAATGTTTTTAAACATTTTTTTTTCACATAGACATTTAAAAAGAAAAAAAGTGTATATTATAATCTTATATTGTTCTACAATTGAATTTTTTTGTAAACATCAATTCAAAATAAATTTAAAAAAATTTTCATTTATCCTGCATTTTAAAATTATATTTCTCAAAAACATTAAAATAAAGTTTTTAAGACAAATAATGTAAAAGAATCGCCTCATTCATTAACAATATGTTTGTATATATATGAGAGGTACTTTTACTTTTTTGCTTCCATTACCAACTGCCATACATAATTGAAGTATTGTATCTGGTCAAAATTTTTGATAATGAGTTTCCACCTGATTAGTGGCGCCAACTTATATGGGCCCGTGGGGCACGAGCCCACCCAATAATTTGCTCTCCCAGCCCACCCAATTTTTATTATTCTCCTTTATTATTTATTTATATTTTTAAAGCTTAAAAAAGCGTTTTTTTTTTTTTTTTTTTTTTTAATTTAAGTTAGGATTACAAGCTATAAAAGGAAATTTGGCGAACTCACATTTAAATGTATGTCAATTAAAAACTTCATATTTTACAAATGAATTATGATCAGTGTAAATTGTAAATTCTTATAATATGTATTAGGTTTCGAAATTAAAAATTTTTGGTTATAGCAACAGATTTTCACGGAAAATATATTGTGCACCCTCCTTCACCCTGCAGTGAAATTTGACGAGATGAAGATCCATTCTTTATTCCATCATAACTTTATACTTTAAATAGTGTTGAATTAATGTATCTTTATCCGCCATCATCCCTGTCCCATGAAAAAAAATCTGGAGTGATTCCTCGATTTTCCAAACATAAAGTAATAACGATTGTATAGAAAAAGTAAAGTAAGAGAAGTCATTGAATAAACAAAAGAGAAAATTATAATAGGGTATTTGAGTATTTTTCTTATGTTGTTTCAATTAACGCCATTGACCTTCAAATAATTTGAGCCCATAGATGATAATGATAGAGTATTTCGTTCTGTCCTTGTAAAATTCTATAAATCATAGATTCACCAAAATCTATACATTTTGTGCGACACCTATAACACGCATATAAATTTTCAACTGAATCAGATAAAACACTATCATTTAAGACTATCGCACTTTGGAAAATTTGAGATCATAAACCTAATGATAAAAAAATTTTCGTTATGTACTTGTAAACACCTATAAGTGCTATATTCTCTAAAATATATATAGTTCATGTGACTTTGACCTATAACATGTAGTGTAAATTTCCAGTTCATTTGAATAAGGCGTTTAGACGTTGTCGCATTTTAAATAATTAAAACCCATAGGCCATAAAATTATACAATTAGTTCGTTGGAGATCTAGAACATGTACATAAATTTTCAGTTCAGTTGGGTAAGGCATTTAGATAATATCGTACTTTAAATAATTTCACCCCGTAGACTATAATGATAAAGAATTCTTTGTTGTGTGACAGTAAAAATCTATAAGTGCTAGATTCACAAAAATCTATACAGTTCGTGTGAAAGTGACTCATAACATTTGTATAAATTTTCAGTGTATTTTATTAAGGTGTTTAGACATTTCCGCACTTTAAATAATTTGAGCCCATAGACCATATGATAAAGAATTTTTTGTTGTGTCCATGTAAAAAAACTATAAGTGCTAGATTCACTAAAATCAATAGGATTCATGCTACAATGATCTACAAACTTACAACATATGTGTCATGTGCCAACTTTCAGCTCATTGGAACAAAGCATTTAGATGCTATTGTGTTCACTCATACACATACTCACACACATTCATACATCACCGTAAAAATATAAAAAATAAACTCAGAGGACCTCAAAACGTGTAGTTGTACCAAAATCTCGAATTCAAATTTTTGTCATGATTACAATACTTTCCTTACATAGTATGTTCAAAAAGTAAATAATTATACAATAAAAAAAACTTTATGTACCATGTTTTTAAATTTTCTGATGAATCACTAATAAAATACGCGAGGATAAAAAATAATATATAAGCAATATTTAAGCACGCGGACTCAGTTCAGTGAACTAATAATAATAATGAAAAAAAAAAAGTTGGTTTTAAAAATGAAATACATATTACTTCTTTTAGAACAACATACATTAGCACTTATCAATGTGTAAAAAATTTTTAAAGTGATAATGACGTCAAATTTTTTGAGATGCATCATTTAACTTTTTATACGTTCACGTTTAATTAAATGTATTTTTATGTCGAAAGAAAATAAACTCGTAATTTTTTTTCTTTTTGGCGACAATTAAATTGTAGCTAATATTTTAATTGCTATTTTTATTGCTATTAGGAGCTTATTATTTTCATATTTTAATTAATTAAAAGAAAACTATTCGAAAATCTGACTTCGAAGTATTGTGTTGTCACCGGGTTCTGAACTACTGTGAAAATTTCAAATTTCTAGCTAGTAGGGAAGTTAGTTAAAAATAGATTGTAAGATTTGTACTGAACAAACAAACAAGAATCGAAGTTAATAAAAACATGGTAAAATCTTTATAGCATTGTTCCTTTTACCCAAAAATATTTGAGCCCACCCAATCTTTTCCAAAAGTTGGCGCCACTGCACCTGATTGATATGTTTTAAGATTTCTCGAGTCCAAAAAAGTGGTTTTTAGCAACTGATCAGTATGTATGCATATGAAAAACTTTCTGACTATCATATCTCCAAAACGAAAAATGACAGAACAATGAACCTTCATAATTAAGACAGGTCTGGCACACAGATGATTTTGCTTACTTTTGATGAAAATTAGAAAACCAGAAGTTTATATTTCTAAAACAGCCCTAACAGTTGCTTAAAAGTTGCCGTATAAACCCCTTTTAGATGGATTTTCATATGTTTTAGTTTCCGGTGAACAGATAAATTTTCTGTGTTTTGGTGAAAGTCTGAAGTGGGACCAAAAGTTGCTATCTCAAAAAATGGCTCTAATAATTTTCTACAAATTTGCTATATATGCCTCTTTTTAATCCTTATCAATTTATTACAAGAAAATTAATAGGTGTTTTTATTAGGTAGGCCAGTTTTAGTAACTATAAATTGATGCAAGGCCTTAGCCAGGATTTTTTTCAGGGAAGGCCCATCACATTTCTCTAGTATAAGGTCACTGAATATGATATCATAATGTACACATGCATACACAAAGAAAAGCACATACACACACACACACACACACACAAACCAGGGCCTGATTAACACGGTTAGATGGGGCACGTGCCTCGGGCCCTAAAGCTGGTCTCGAAAATGCCATTTTGCTTCTAAAAATGACATCATAAAATGCAAAATTCTGTCATTTTAGTCGCATATATAGGTATATATGGCTTGGGCCTGTCGCCCCCCTCCCCCTCCCCCTTGCCTTGAATTGATGTCTCAAAAAAAAAATAATAAAAAAAAAAAAAAATCTTTAAACTTACTTTATAAAAGCCTCTTTTAAATATCCTAAGGACATATTTGTATTATTATTTATTATTTTTTTTTTTTTTTAATCACACAATCAACTGATTGGAAGAAAATCATATTTATTGAAATTTTCCGACTGAGTGAAAATAATGCCTGGACCGGGAGCCGAACCCCAGATCTTTGACTTACAAGGTCAAGGCTCTATCAATTGAGCTATCCAGGCCGACAACCGGTCTGCATTACACACTCAGACAACTTTTAGGCAGAAAGGTTTATCTGCGGCTTATTTCTGTCGAGCTATCTACATGATAGACCAGATGTTTATGTTTCTGCCTAAAGGTTGTCTGAGTGTGTAATGCAGACCAGTTGTCGGCCTGGATAGCTCAATTGGTAGAGCCTTAACCTTGTAAGTCAAAGATCCAGGGTTCGACTCCCGGTCCAGGCATTATTTTCACTCAGTCAGAAAAATAAAATTTCAATATATATGTATTAGTTTCTTACTACAGGAAAGTTGGTAGGCATTTGCGATTGGTTAGATCAGTGTTGTCTTCTAGCTGCATTAAAAGTTTATAATACAAGCAGTAGTTGCCAATAAAAATTGTTTTGTGGTTCTTACACCTTTTTTTTTTTTTTTTTTTCCCCTTGATAAAAATAAATTTTTTTAATTATAAAAGCAAATGTGTAATAATTTATTTTATATCTTTTCATTTTCTCTTAAAATACTTTTCATTTTCACTTACCCATGTATGTATATATTATAAGATAAAAACATTTTTTTTTTTATATAAAATATGGTATGAAAATTTTTCATCATTTGTTTACAAGGCCACATAAAATAATTAGGATAATTAAGAAAACTTATAGAAATGTGTTTCAAGTTGTGTTGTTTTTTATACTGCACTAAATTGCAGTATATACTATGTAGTTTGTGTATACATAATTTATAGATAGCATGCAGGGTTACCAAATTTTAGTGAAAACATTCTTTTTAATCCTTGAACGGCTGATTGTATCAGACAATAAAAGATATACAATTTGTTTACGTATCACTTGGATGAAAAAAGAACCAATGAAAACAAAATAATTTAGTAGGAAATATGAAAATACAGAAGATCAAATCTCTCCCGCATAAAGATGTATCCCCCGAACACAATCACTCCTGAATTTTATTAATGGGCTGTTTTTATGAATTGGAACTTTGTAAATGAGTTGTTTTTATGAATGATGCTAATCTCAATTTTTATCTGGACTGATTTCTAAGAATTTTTAAGAAGCTTAGCACATGAAAGTTTCAATTGCATACTTTTTTATGCACTAATTCAAAAGATCTGAAAGAATTTGTAATTAAAAAAGGAAAATTTTGTGTTTGCGATGGATTGATATTATACAATTTGCAAGACTTTCAAAATTTTTAAAGGAAATACAGTAGAACCTCGATTACCAGATGTAATTGGCACCGAACCGGCATTGGATAATCGAAATTTCCAGATAATAGAGTATTTTTCAATAATCATCTAATTTAATATGTAACATCATCATTGAATTGCTATTATGGCTATTTAAACTGCTGAATAAATATCTAAACTCAAATTATATGTGAAAATTTATTTTGAAATAAAAATCTTACAATGATTTAACTAGAAGCTTCATCTCGAGTAAACTGCTCATCTTTTGTCGTGCAGCTCTGTCACAAAGTTTTCTTAAAATCATTAGTTCACAGGAATCACACTGTTGTTACAATTAATGCTTGAAAATTAAGTAGAACCTTCTTCTGCAATATCTTAACATTTTCATCTGCACCAGCTGAAAAATTCGTCAAAAGTTTTCGCTGAAAAATAAATAAATAAAACTTTAAAAATGAATTTTAGTTAAGAGCCATTTTTTTTAAAGCTGGACAAAGTCTATGGAGGTGTGATAGTTGACAATTTTCCCGAAACTTTCAGGATATGTCAGTAGTACTGTGATAAGAAAAAGTGAAATTTATTTTTTTCTGAATTTCATTTGTTTGACCTAGAGAGGGGGTCAAAGTCTGAGGCCGTAAATAAGGGGTGCCATTTTAATATTTTACTCCTAAAGCCATGAGTGACCCATGTCAATTTTTTTAAATACGGATACTACTTGATACTAAGTACATTTTAGCATAAACAGTTTGGTGGGTCATTCATGGCTTTAAAGGCCAGGGTCATTCAAAAGTGCAGTTTTCGTTGATTTTTTCCATGTTTTCAGTCTGAATATCTGCTAAGGCCATGAGTGCCCCATAGAAATAATTATGGGGTTAATTACACACCTTAGTACAGAACTTAAAAATATTTAAAATTGCATGGGTCACTCTTGGCTTTAGTAGATAAACGGTCTCAAAGTTGAAAATTTTCAAAAAAGGTCAAATTTGATGGTAAATTACTCTGTAAGCCATGAGTCAATAACTATGAGAGAGTTTTAATTATAACCTAGATGGTCTAGTTTTAGACCCAGGTTACAAACCTATGGGGCTTGCAAGATTTATTTAGATATAGTCTATTTTATATCGCCAATGTGTACCTGTTCTATGTAGTACAAAACGCTTGAGACCCAATTTTGTAATACATTAATCCTTGTTTAAAACTTCCCATTTTACATTACAGAGGTCAGCATCAAAATAAATATAAAATTAAAAAATCTGGAGTGACTCCACTCGACTTTCCGAACATTGAGTAATTAACAGTTTTGTAGATAAAGCCTATAAATGCTAGATTCACCAAAATGCTTATAGTTAGTGCAACAGTGATTTATAATATTCATATAAATTTTCAGTTCAATTGAATAAGGCGTTTAGATGCTATCGCACTTTTAAAAATTTGGTCCCATAGGCCCTAATGATAAAGAATTTTTCTTTGTGTCCCTGTAAAAACACTATAAGTGCTAGATTCTCCAAATTCTATACAGACTGAGTATATGTGACCTATAATATGTGTATAAATGTTTTGCTCAATTGAATAAAGCGTTTAGATGCTATCGCACTTTTAAGATTTTGGTCCCATAGGCCATAATATCTGCTGCATAAAAATTGTTAAATTTTGTCAAATGTTTGGTTTCGCTGCGAAACCAATGATCGTAAAAAGGTTAAACACGTCAAACAAGATTTGACTTATTCAGACATCTAAACATGTACTTACACAGTAGACAGAACATCACTTAATTGTCTTGTTGCAACTTGAATGGTTTGATTGTTTACAATAAGATTAAAATTTGAAATAGCAGTGAGTAGTAAAATGATTAGAGTTTAGATCTCGTTTTTAAAACAATATTAAATTTTAATGCAAATTTCTATTAATTAGAACATTTAATATTAATTTAGAAACTTTTTTGTTTGTTTGTTTTGAAGTTTCAGTTTAGATATAATTTTGTTGATTCAATTTAATAGCATTTATGCATGTATCTTTCTGTACATGTTGAATTAACATTCTTAAAAACTACTCTGTTGTTTTAATCATACACCACCTAATTATGTAATTCAATTTTTCATTTTATTTCAAAAACCTTTAAACTAAAATTAGTTGATAAATAACATTTTAGTTCAAAGTTTTGAATAATTTTACTAAAATTGGAACTTCTAATTTGGCGATTTCAAGAAAATGAGGGAATTGGAAATTTTAAATTTGAAGCCAGAAAAAATAATGAAGGATGCAAAAACCGTTTATTTTATTTTTTCATGTTGTAGAATACATCCTTCTAGAACAAGAATACAAAAAAAATTGTTTGATTATCCTTTTCCCTCATGATGATAATCCATTTGGAGTGGAACTCTGTATTTCATTAAAAAAAATTTCAAAATAACATTTCAGGATTTTTTCCTGGCCATGTGCAAATACTTGCTAGTTTATTTTATTTTATTTTATTTATTTTTTTATGAGTATGCTTTAATATATAAGCATACTCATAAAAAATTTCATTAACATTAGTTGGTAAATAAGGGAGATAAAAATTATTCTTTATGAAAGAACAAATTGCATTTCCTCTGCCTGATCGAAAAAAAATATCAAATTCACAAATCTTTAACTAGCTGTGAAACCTAAACTATTTAAGATAGAGCAAAAATATTTTTTTTTTCCCTCATTTAAATCTATGAAAGGAACAAATACACCACGTTTCGTCAAAATCTAAGACTATGGGTGTCAAATCATCTTTTTTTTTGGTTGATTTGACATGGAATGATCGATCCAGCATATAATTTGCTGGTCTTAAGTTTTACACTGGAAATTATAATTAACAAAGCTTGAACTTTTATATCTTACAAATATAGGCTTGTTTGTAAATTAAATTTTCTGATGTAAAGCTGATTTATAAGAGACTGGCAGATTATATGCTGGAAAATACTGTATTTGTCCAATAATCTTCCTGACCAAATAGCATACACAATCAGCTTTTATAGAATTAAATTAAAAAATTTTATGTGGCTGAATCAAACATCCCTAGTTTTAATAGTAGATTTTTTTAAAAAAAAGAACTATTAGTAATACATTGGCAGCATTAGACAAAACTGCTAAATTCAACTTTGCTGACAATTTTTATTTTATGAATACAACGCATATGCTAACTGTAACCAAATGATAGACCTCTGCATGTTCCTTCTATCTCACGAAAATGAACACTATATTCTAAACATTTCAAATTAACCACCAATTCATGCAAGAAACATGACAGCTGATTTTGGGGGTCAGAAAATCCCTATGCAGTACAGGAAGTAGAAACAGCTAAAAAAAATCTGTGTGGTATGCTCTTTCACAAGATAATCATTGGACCATTTTTCTTTGTTGTGTTTTCTGCAACAGCAATTATTTACCTAGATATGTAAATTCATGCATTTACAACCTAATATTTTACACAATGGTACCCCTCCCACTGAGGCACAGATGTCTGATCATTTTTGGTTACAACTTACAACACACCATTACTGATGGATAAGATGCAAAGGCCTGACTGTCTGGGGTCTATTCAACGAAGATCCCTCACATTGAAGACTTTTGTTGATCAATAACCACTTTTATTGCTACTGTAGCTATGAAAATGCTACAGCAAACATGGACAGAAATTGTTTTAAAATTTTTAACTTTCTATCTTATCTAGTATGGCAAGCCTCACCAAATTAGGGGTATTAGATATATTTGATTCAGATATCCTGTAATATTTATCTGTGGATGCTAGTCTCACAATTTTTTTAAAGCCCTATCAGGGTTGCTACACAAATCAGGAAAAAAAATTCCCCGAGTTTTCCCTGTCCCTTTTAGAAGAAACATAGGTGACACGCAATCACACAGCATTAGAATCCAACATGTTTATAAATCAATTGAACATATTTAGGGTATATTACTTTTATTAACTTACTACAGTTGGGTAAAAAAAAAAAAACTGATTCATTATAAAGCACTAATTTTTAAGATATTTGATTATGAACATTTTTTTGTATGTTTTTCCAAAAAATTTTTAAATTCTGTGAATTTTCCATGTTTTTGCAATAACTTTTGAAAATTCCCTGTTTAACAAATTTTCAAATTACCCGAGTTTTTCAGGTTTTCCCAGGCACCGTAGCAACCCTGCGTATCAAAGTGAAAAATAGCAACTTTTCTAAAGAAAGAATTTTGAAAGACTGATTATTCCTAGAATATACATATATATATTTTTTTTGTTGTTGTTGTTTAACCTCTAATCAATATATCAAAGATCCAGAATTCAGGTTTCTTAACATGTGCAGCCAAATTTCAAGGATTTGTTATTTTCAGAAGAATTTAAACAATGAATTGCACAATCCAGAGTAGAAGACAAATCAACAGAAACCATAGAAAAATAAAGTATGTCTAGCAAAAAATCTTATTACTAGGGCTGGATTATTTACCAATATATCCCCAAGTATAGATATTTTTAAAATATCCTGATAACAATATTTAAGATCTTGCTCTGCCGATATATCCCTTTAACGATATTACCTAGTGAACACCACGCGATCAATCGATATGCCGATAAGTACCGTTAAACGCCAACCACGGATTAATAGAATTATGCTTCCGCACTAGCGCGCATCACGAATGAAACCCGAGCGAACGAAGCCCGAACAAAAAGAGCGCGCAATATCTTATACTAATACCCATTCTCTTATTTTTCTCCCATCCCTCACTGATAAAATAAAAAAATATAACCCCACCCCAAACGATTACTCCTACAATGCATATACTTCCTCTTCCTTTATTCCTGCGTGCGAAACCTCAAATCTAAAATATCACTGCTTTAATAAGTCCACCGCATAATAAAAAAAATAAACAGTATTTATTGAAAGCCATCTGCTTTTTCCACAGTATATTTGACTTCCCACAGTATATTGATACATTCATGCATTTACTGACCCTAAACGATAATATGAAAGAATTTATACTACCGTTAGTATTTGATAATATTGCACATCACCGCTCGTGGATCGTAGGTGAAATACCACAGTCAAGTCGATATAAAAACAAACGCTTATTATGACGAATTAAAACATCTTTTGTTTTAGCTCATTTCCTGCTATTGGTTTATTTCAAAGTATCGATAACTTCTGGCCAATAAGATGCGACCTTCAACATGTGTTTAACTCACTTTGGGCTGTACTTCAGTCCAGTGATGCCAGATTGGGGATTTTTGAGGCTTCTGAGGACAATTTTGGGGAATTCTAAGATTTTTGGGGACAAATCTGGGGAGTTCTTCAACTTTTTGTCAATGTTGGCAACGTAATGATTTATCCCTACACTAGAGACTTTCAATAGCTTTATTGTTATTTGGGGATTTTTTTTCAAAAATCGCCTTCATTTGGGGAAATATCTGAGCTTAAATCATGGAAAAATCTGCTTGATATTCTTTTTTGAAAAAAAAAAAAAATATTTTCCCTTTTTAGTAGAAACAGAGTTGGGGATTTCTTCGAAAAGAAACCCTGATTTGGGGAAATTTGAAGACCTGTTTGGGGAAATAATTTTCGACCATCTGGCATCACTGCTTCAGTCAGATAGCTCCCTTTCTCCTTTCCCATGTTATCCAATGGGATTTTCGTTGCTTCGTTTTAAAAAATATCTCATTCACAAATGAAGTTTTTCGAATTCTGTTTTTTGAATATTACTCTTTGAACGGGTCGCCTTTTAGCTTGGTGAACAGTTTTTCGGAAAAATTAATTTAAATATTTTATTTCAATAAGTAAATTATGGACTCTAAGTGTGGATCTCTAAGTAAAATATTTAAATTTATTTTTTCGAAAAATTGCTCACTAAGCTAAAAGACAACCTGTTCAAAGAGTAATATTCAAAAAACAGAATTTAAGCTAAAAGACGACCTGTTCAAAGAGTAATATTCAAAAAACAGAATTTGAAAAAGTTCATTTTTTAAAATAATATTTTTATAAAACGACGCGACAAAAATCCCATTAGATAACATGGGAAGAGAGAAAGGTTGCTATCTGACTGATGTAAAATAAAGTTTTATCTTCAGTAATTTTACAGTGACAGTTTCTTTATAGAATTATATAATATTGGATAGTTTATTACTTTTTTTATGTAGCATTTATTTTTTCTCTTTCCTTTTCCATTTTGTTTAAATAATATTTTAATACTGACAATGTATACATATATATATATAATTCAATTTTCAATTGTTGTGAAACTATTACGAATGTGAATTAAACACATATACAGTGCGTATCGAAATGATAGGTCCACCCGCATTTTTCAAAATTTCGACGCTTAATTGAGAATATGAATAACTTTTTTTGGTAGAGATAATTAATCAGTAATTGTTATAACTATTTATGTAGACATTTCTTAAAAATAAATAATTCCTTTTTATTTTATGCAAATTTTCATTTTCAGACCGTTTCGAAAAGATAGGTCCGCCTTCAGAAATTTTGCACCAATCACGTTTATTTCCAAAAAATTTGCATAAATATCGTTGCTTAGTCTTGCTGCGGGATTATGCTGGCTGCTGTGGAGGTATTTAAGCAGATTTGAACATTACGTTGTAGTCAAACGAAATGGGTCGCCGTTACAGTCTTCCGCTGGTTGAGCAGGGGAAAAATGATGCATTTAAAACGTGTGGAAAATCGAATAGAGAAATAGGTAAACTTTTAAACAGATCACATAATGTTGTAAACAATTATTTGCGACTTAGAAATGCTTTTGGCAGTAAAAAATCATCTGGTCGCCCATCAAAAGTGACACCCCGACAAAGAAGGACTATCGTAAAGGAGTTAAAATCTGGAAATATGAGCTTATCCACTGTGGCCAGACAACAAAACCCTCCAATATCAAAATCTACAGTCCATAGAGTGGTAAAGAAGTTCGGCAATATAGTTTACGTGAAGAGGAAAGCAGCTCCGAAACTGACTAAAAAGCATAAAGAAAAGAGATTGAAATTCGCACATGAAGTGATGTCCTGGAAACAATATTGGCATTGTGTGATATTCAGTGATGAAAAGAAATTCATCCTGGATGGTCCAGATGGCTGGAAGTACTACTGGCACGATCTGCGTAACGATAGACATATATTCTCGAAGAGGCAAGCTGGTGGTGGTTCCGTTATGGTATGGGCCGGATTCGGAGGTGCAGGAAAAACTGATATAGCATTTGTAGACAATCGTTTGAATGCTGCAGGCTATCAAAAGCTGCTTGAACAATATTTTCTTCCACAAGCAGAGCACATTGGGGGCCCATTCTTCATGTTCCAACAGGACAATGCTCCTGTGCATACTGCAAAGTCCAATTTCGAATGGTTTCTGGATAATGGTGTACATGTTATCGATTGGCCACCTTACAGCCCCGACCTGAATTCGGTAGAAAACATGTGGGGTATACTCGCAAGAGCGGTGTATGCAGGCGGAAGGTAGTACAACAGTACTGCAGACTTGAAAAAGTCTATTCCCTCCGAATGGTCAAAAATCGAGAAAAAGTGTTCACAAAATCTTGCAGAATCCATGCCGAATAGGATTTATGAGCTTATTCTGAAACAAGGTGGAAAAATTTCTTATTAATTCAACATTAATTTGATGCTTGGTTCACTGGACCTATCTTTTTGAAACAGCTTTTTCATGTAATTTTTGTTTTACTTATTATTCCTATTATTTGTATATTATTCATGTATTATTTTACATTGAATGAAGTAATGTAGTTTATAAAATAGTACTTTATACACAATAAAACCTTTTTTACCAACATAACTTTCGTCTTTACTGGTGGACCTATCATTTCGACACACACTGTACATTTAAAAAATATTGTAATGATTTGGTAAGCAGATACAAAAATAAAAATGACAAGTAACTGACATTTAGAATGCATATAAGAGTTTTAAGTAAAAAATATTACTCTCTACGACCAAAAAAGGTGTATCCAATGGCATTTCTTAACTATTTAAAATGATTTCCCTTTTTATTTAATACCTACATCTTAAGACAATTTTTCTTAAGCTTTATTTTTAGTAGAATTATGAATTTTGATATACTTGGTACAAATAAAACACAGATCACATATTAGCTGTGTTAAAATATGATTTTAAAATAATTAAAACTTAAAATGGGAAGAATAGAGGATAAACTATACAGAGGTATACTAAAAAGCAATAGTATAAGTTATAAGAAACACAAAATATTGATTCACTTTTTATAATTTTTTTTTTTTTTTTAATGATAAAGTTATGGTAGTAATATACCAGAAAATACATGGAAAACACTCTATACTTCAAAACTTTAAAATTCGTGTGCATATGTCTTTAAAAAATAACAAATGTCTATTTTTTTCTATCTTGAAAGAAATATCGCAATATATCACTAATATCGATATTAACTTGGTGATATATTGCGATATTTAATTTCTGATATTGTCCAGCACTACTTATTACTCATAAAAAATATTCAAGTTTTATTTCTTCAATATTTGATTTTTTTTTTTAAATATTAATTTTAACAAATACAGTGTAAATTGCAGGCTTAATATCAGCTAATTAAAAAATACATTCACAACATAAATGCCAATCTTCACTCTTTGCAGCTTTGAAATCAATGTCAAATTAAAAAATTAATAGTTCACCAAAAACAATTTTAATTTTAATTAATAAGGTTGACTTGTTAATATATATTTCAAAAGCAATATTTTAATTTTTTTTTTTCCCCCTCATTATTACATCTAAAGTAACGTCTTAAATATAAAAATTTTAGAAAGTTGCTAGCAAGCAAATCATTGGCATCTATATTATAGAAATTAATTTCAAAATCAATAGTATATTTAGCATATCCTGGACTTGGGAGGTTGTTATAGGACCTAAATGATTTAACAGTTTAATACAATTTTTACTAAAATTACAAAGTTAATTACAACTGTATCAAGACATAAAATCATAAGATTAGTGATAAATTTATGAAATATATTAAAAAGCAGCAAATTTATGGGCCAACCAGGAATGAAAACTCCTGACATATGAATAGGTTTACACATGAAACAAAATTCTTGAAAAATTCATTTCCCATTAGTTACTTTTAAAATTGTGGATCATTTTGCATAAATTGAAGAACAAACAGATTACTTTCAGAATGTGTAAACAATTTTTCCATTTTAAATTTGACTCTGAACGAGGAGAAAAGGTACAATGATTTTAAAAAGTTCACAATCAGTCGGCAATTTCAATAAATTTTCTATTAAAACAGATTCAGTTGGGAATGGTCATGCATAAAAGAACAGGGGCAAAACTTGCAATATATATATGATTGATCTCATATTATTAATTTTACTATGAAATAAATTAAATTCAGAGAAATTTTAAAGAATCGACTTTAGATAAGACTTTTGCTAAAAATTTAATGCAGTAAGATTTGTATTAAAAATGCTAAAAAAAAAAAAAAAAAATCCTACCATAAGTTAGATTCTACAAAAAATACTCAATATTAATGTATAGAAAAATCAAAATATCTGCCAGACATACAAATTTTAATCCCTGATTAGCTCTTAAAAAACCATAAGATTTCAATTGACACAAAAAGTTGAATTTTTTTTACAATTTATTAATTTGCATATTTATACAAAAATAGAACTTTCAGTATATTAAAAAAAAAAAAAAAAAAGTTTTATTAGCTTGCATAATGAAAAACTTAAATATGGAATAAGATTATTTAATTTAGATCAATAACTCTGAAGCCCAGTATATACATTTTTATTTTCTTTTAAATAATCAAATAAACGTTAAGACACTTACCCATAACCACCTCCTCCACCACCACCGCGGCTACCTCTATTATATCCACCACCAGGTGGTCCTCCTGCAGAAAAATAAGTTATAACCATTAAAAATTTGCAGCATTTAGCAGCTACTGCTACTATTAAGTTTAATATTATTTGAAGATTATTTAGGAATACAATTACTTTTATCAAAAATAAATAAGCAGGCATGCATAATATAATAATATACACAAACACATGAATTTCGTTCACAGAAAGTTTACCATTACTCATGAGGGGAAAAAAAAAAAAATAAGATTTTTTTTAATCTGTCAATATATTATCGATTAAAAAATATGACAGAATTAAAGACTGTATTTCTAATTATTTTATGCTTTATTTATATATTTATTGTTTTAAGAGTTACTTAATCTAACTGACATTTTTAAAAATCTCTTTAAATATATGTTATGTCTGCAGAAAGTTTTTGTTTAATCTAAAATCTAAATCTGTAAATCTTAATTACATAAATTGAACTGACAATGTGATTTTCCCTAGTCATTTCAGGTTATCCCTGTAAACAGCTAATGCCTATCCTTTTCTTCAGAAAAATAAATTTTTTTCAACAAATGTGGCCACTAACAAAATGCCATTGCATTATTAAAAGCTTCTCAATCTCCTCAATAATGAGAATGATTCATTTTATATGATTCTCAAAACCAGTTAAGATTGTACTAGTTAGCGCTGGGATCCGAACATTAGGGCTGGATTATTTATCAATATATCCCCAAGTATCGATATTTTTTTAATATCGCGACAGCAGTATTTAAGTTCTTGCTCTACCGATATATCCCTCTAACCACGGGCATGCCTGGCGGGGGGACGTGTGGGACAGTGGGGGATTGAAAAAAATTTTTTTGCCCTCATCGCATAGGAAAAGGAAATCAGCACTAAGTTTTTGAACCAGATATATGGGTACAGTAGAAGATCTTTATAACGCAATTCTCTATATAACGCACAACTTCTCAAACATAAACAATGAATTTTGCAGTTAAGAAAAATTTTGTAAAAAACTGTTACTTTGTAGAGAACTTAGTGGGATACATTTGTTTTTCTTTATCTCCTTAATTCAAACCTTTTTAATAAAAAAAAATGCTTTCATTAAAAAAAAATTTTCTTTTTGAAAATGAGTCATAATGAATGATTTGGTACAGGCATATATGACTACTTTTATAAACTAATTTAACTATGAAACATATGATACACCCAACTACTGTTCCAAGGAATGTAACTTAAAAATACCCTACTCTCTTTTGATATGTTTCAACATATTTGGCCATGTTTACAAGGTAAATTTTATGATGTGTGAAACATGATCTGTATAATGCAAAATTCTATGTAACGCAAAACCTTGTGTTTTTAGGTTTGCGTTATAAAGATCTTCTACTGTATTGTCAGTCGATGTTATTTCAATTAAAATGTTTCTTGAATACCGCCTACCTTTCTTTTAGTGAAAATACAAAAAAAAAAAAAAAACCTTTTGCCTAGTACAAAGAAAGCCTATTACACAATTATCGTGAATTATCAATCGTTCTTGGACCCTTGGAGATAATGGTTATAATTCTTTATGCTTTTCCCGGGTGACATCTGCAAGGAGTGAAGAACATGTGTAGTCAAACCCAGAGGAATCCAGCCTGAGGGTCTTCTCTATCTTTTTCTTTCCCTATAATGAATGTTTGTTACTATCTTGGATAGCTTAAAAAAATAATCATCACAAGTAGCTTGCTTTGTATTGAATGACAAACTTTTCATAGAAAAACAAAAGTCTAGGAGGTCACTAATGATTACAAATAGGTTTTTAAATTGTCAGGATATTTTAAAGTAACCTGTAACCTCTTTTGACCACTTAAATAGATATATTTTTGGTTTGGTTTAGTTTTCACACGCTATGATCATTTTTTCCACATTAATGCTAATTAGACAAGTACTTACCCCCAACGTCCTCCATGAATTTTAAAGGAAAGGAAAGATGAAAAAATAGGTGATCTAATTAGGCTAATGACCATCATAGGCGAGAGTTTGGTGTTCGTAGAATTAGCAGAGTGTGTAGTATGCTCGGTGTGTAGTTTTCCATTTTTTGTTTTGAAGTGAAGGAATTCCAGAATTTTATGGATATATATACATATATCTTTTTAATGCGTAATATTAAAATGAAGAATTTATTGAAATGGATAAATATGTGATAAAATCTAAACAGAAAACCCATTGTAAGCTTGACAGTGTTCTGAAAAATGATGAACAAAGAAAAAGAAATTGAAAATGTTGAATCGATTACAAGTAGTGAGACTTTAAGAAACAGGGTTCGCACTAAAGAAAAAAAATGAGTGGGATTCTCCCACTCTAACAAAAAAATTAAGTGGGATTTTGAAAATTTAAGTGAGAGTTTTGAAATTTAAGTCAGTAATTACATTTTACAGAAAAAAAAAAAGTATTTTCAAGAAATATGCAAATTACAGACATGTGGTTGCTGAAATTAGAAATTAGCTGAAAATTTTTTGCTAATATGATTGATTGGATGATTAGTTGGATATTGATAACGCCACTTTCAACAAACTGATGATATAAACATTTATATATATTATAGTTTTTATATACATTAAGAATTTTCAGGATTTTTTCATTAGCGTAAAAAAAATCTTCAATATACCGGCAATAACTTTTATATCCACTTAAAATTTTATTAAAATTTCACACCAAGAGTAAAACAAATTTTTCAAGCAAATATAAAATATGATTTTTATGTATGTACATTAATCATTCATATAAAAGTAGCAGTAACTAATTAGTTTCAAATGTGCATAAAACCAACTGAGTATTAATTTTCTTAAATTGATTTGGAAAAAAAAAATTACCTGAAAAATCTATTCTTCATTTCCCCCATGTTTACAAATTGGGTATAGGTATGACACCCCATAAAGATTTAATTGAGAAAAAATAAATAGATTCATTAAGTTCAGCACTAAAGGTCTAAAAATAATTACATATGTCAGAAATATTGAGCACTTCTATTGCTTTATTGTTTCTAGAATTGATCATTGACCACAATCCGTATCCCGGAGATGGGAAAGAGAGGGGGGGGGATTAAAAAAATAATTACAGAGTAAGAAATATTAAACTCTTTCAATTATACTTCTGGAATCTAATAAAGCAAGTTTAAAATGAATATTATAAATATAATTTATGTTTCAGATGGGTAAATATTGAGAAACAAGACTTCTGCAGAACATTTGATTGCTGATCGCTAGATAGAGATAAATAAAGGGGGAGGTGGGCAAAAAATAATTATATGAGCAAGAAATATTTAACAATTGTATTTATTTACAGGTTCTAGAATCTCATAAAGCAAGTTTGAAATGGATATTGACATTTATGTTGTGGATGGAGAAAGATTAGGAATCAGTAGCTTTTGTAGGACATTTGATCACCGATTGTTCCATTTTTATTTATTTATTTTTTAACGAACGATATGCGCGATTTTTTTTTTTTTTAATAGAAAAAATAAATTCGCGGAGTTCAATGAATAGATTAAAAAAAAAAAAAAATCGCGAGAAAATAAGTGCGGGAAAAGCGCGCATATGAAAATTTTTTAAGTGGGATTTTTTTTCATATTGCGCGATTCCCGCGATCCCGCGCTCTAGCGCGAACCCTGAGAAATGCTAATCAAGATCCAGGTAAAAAATGTAAGGTATTCCTTTATTTATTTTGTGAACTAATTATAAGTTCAACCAACATAGGAGAAAAAAAAAGAGAGAAAAAGAAAGATAAAAAAAAAAAAACAATTACGAGCCTGCTGATCTGAAAGTCACATCAAATATTTAAATAGTCAGAATTTCTTTATTTTTTCTTTTAACTAAACTTTTTTTTAGGCATTTGAAGATGTAAAATTCCGAAATTGCAAATTTTTTATCTCAAAATCGTAAATGTTTCACCTTTTCCCAATCATTTTTCGTGTTCGACGTGAAATAATGCTAGAATTTTAAATGTTCTGAATTGTTATTATTTTTTATTTTCTGTATCTGAAATATGTTGAAATATTAAATATTTCTAATTCTGTATTCTCTTCTTACATTTTTTGGATTTAAAAGTTGAAATATTGCCGAAATTCAGAGAATTCATGAATTTTCTGAATGTTAAAGCGAAATTTAAAATTCTAAATTATTAAATGAGTAATGATAGGAATTTTTCAGGTCTGGATGACAGAAAATAACATTCAGATTGTAAAATTTTTGTCCTAATATCTGAATTTATGAAAACTAAAATTAGTCACTTAATTTAAATGTATTTTTGTTGAAACTTAATTTGCTATTAAAGCCGAACTGTAGAAAATTAAGCTATTACATTTTCTTTATTTATTTTTCGAATTGATATTTTCGTATTTTTATATCTTAATCCAGTTTTATTGAAGTTTCTTTACTTTTTTTTTAATTAGATTATTTTTAATTGCTTTGATGAAATTTTTTGTGTTGCGTTGTTTAAAACAATTATACAGGAATTATTTATTTATTTTAATTGTGAACTGTTAAGTTTATTCATCCAATTTCGTACTTTTTTTTTTTTTTAATCAGATTAATAATTTCATATTTATTTATTTTCCATGTTTCTATGTTTAGCTTATTCATATGTTTCCCCTAATTCATTGTGTAAAATCAATCTATTTGCTAAAATTTCAATGTTTATAGACATAGGATATTATAAATTTTATTTTAAGAATTTGGAAAGGGAATTATGGATAAAAAATTAATTAATTTTGTTGTATTCATTACCAGCAAGATACACCTGCTTTGCTAGCCGCTATATTTAAATGAATCTCAAAAACATTCAATTATTATTATTATCACGCTATAAATAAATAAATAATAATAATAAAAAAAAAAGCATTGAAATCTCTCTGAATTTTGCTTCAGGTACACGCTGCCAGCGGCAGCTCTTTTCGTGTCCGCGCTGCATAGGGTTTCCACTGCCTGTAGCAATGTTTTTCCTCGACACTTTAATTTGTCTCAATTTCAACTTGATTTTTTTTCTACATTACCATTTGGTTCAGAACATTACAATAAATAAATAAATAGAAAGTTTTCCAACACACAATGCAAAAATGTTTTAAATACAAAAATATTTTCTAATAAAAAATACAATAAACAAAAGAAAAGAAAAGAAAAAAAATAAATAAAAATAATTATTTAAATTTTTATGCTTTCAACAATATTGCCATTCTTTTTTCCCCCTAATAACAGGCATGAGAGTGCAGAAAATTAAAAAAAGAGGAAACACACGTGTTCATAAAATTAATTTTAAAAGAAAAGTAATGTGCGCAGGGAAAACTATACAAATGTACGTTCATAAAATTTATTTCAAATGAAAAATAATGCTCACAGGAAAAACTATACAAAATATTTTAAAAGTGACAAGTTAAACTAAAAGAATAATGCACATCAACACAATAAAAAGGGGGGGGGGGATAAAAAGTAGTTCATGAGAGAAATATTAAATACAATTCTACTTCTTTATGGGCTCTAGAATATCATAAAGTAAGTTTAAAACTAATATTGTGGATGGATAAATATTCAAAAATAAAAGGCTTCCCGCTGAACGTTTGATCGGCAATGGTTAGAGATGAAAAAGGGGGGGTGGGGGTAGGGAGGACAAAAAAAAATTACATGAGTGAGAAATATTGAATAATTCTGTTCTTTTATATGTTATAGAATCTGATAAAGCATGTTTAAAATGAATATTGACATTTATATTTTGGATGTAAAAAGATTGAGAATCTAAAGTTTTTCGTGGAGTGTTTGAACACTGATCATTATTGGAGTTTGATTTTAACAAAATAAAAAACTGCGGAATTAACGAAAATCGCAAAAAAGCGGAAAATCGCGGATCCGCGGAAAATTCTCATGCCTGTAATAAATATAATAAATAGTAATAATATAAAATTAAAAAAAAATTCCCCTTCCAACGGAATTATATAAATTACTAGAAAATCGTTAACAGCCGTAAGCGGTGCAGATGATTGAAATGAATGCAAAAATTTAAGAAAAAATTAGGATAAAATAGAATAAAAAATATTTAGATTCGAAAAAAATATTGATGAGGTGCACCCCGACAGAGTTCAAGGTAACCCTTTGTCAAGGTTTGTAGATCTGCGATCAGTAGACTGAGCTCCAGAGCGAGAGACAGTCATTTCTTTTTAAGCACACAGATAAAGAAAAAAAAAAAGCATATAAATGTGTATGTGTGTGTATTCAGTTAATTATCAACAATATGCACATAGATTAAAGAAAATAAAAAAAAGAGTCACTGGATGGAATTTATATATTTGCATGTAGAAATAATTAATAATATTTAATAAGCATGTTAATACTGTCATTTAATTAAAGCCCCTGCTATAGTGATACATGCACGATTATGTCTGCTTAAATTTATTTTGACAAAGAATATTCTTCCACTTTGCATATTTTGCATATATCTCAGATAGGACTATTAACTTCATGTGAGGCCCGGGACAGATATACTTTTGTGGGCCCCTTTGCACTTTCAACAATCAGCAAAAGTACATACAACTGCACATGGGACTAACATGACAGATTTTTGCATTTTATGATACTACTTTGTCATTTTTAGGGGCAAGAAAGGCAAAAGGACATTTTTAGGGCCAGTGTTAGGGCCCCTTCTACTCAAGGCCCGGGGCACGTGCCCCTACGTTAATAGGGCCCTGACCTCAGATGTCCCCCCCAATATTTTGAAGCCAGGCACGCCTATGCCTCTAACGATATTTCCTAGTGCGCACAGCATGATCGATCCATATGCCGATAAACAGCGTCTAACGCCAACCACTATATCTTCAAATTCTGCTTCCCCGCCTCACCGTACCACCCCGTAAACACCCAACAAACAGCCCGCCGAATATCTTATCAGTACAAAAAACCCTTAACGGCTTAAAAGTTTGTGACGCCACTACTTTGCGGCTATAAGAATTTGAAATATGAGTCTTAAAAATAATGATATTAAATTTTAAGTGACGCTTTGCAATTAGTTAAAATATACATAGATTTTCTTATTTGATCATTCACTTTTATCTTTTATTTATATTTATAATGCAAACATAATATTTTTAACTTCAAGATCAGACAGATATTTAAAATACACTCACTGATGCTTTTTCATTCGCATTTCAAATTCAAAATAACAGTTTTAAAAGGAATGATATAAAAATTCCAGTGGCGCCTCGGTGTTATTTTAAAAGATTTGTTTTTAGATTCCATTAAAATTACTTTTGTTTTGCTAATAAAATATATTTACACATTTAAACAGTGCTTTTAATTTTCAAATATACTGTCAAATAATTATACTTTCACTGAGTTAGCATTATAAAGTAAAATTATTTATTTCAATAAATTGATTTATCTTTTGCATCACGCTATCCAAAACATAGTATCATAGTGTCCAACTAAGTGAAAATTTGCTCAAAGAGGTAGTGTGACGTAAAGAAAACATTTACACAAATTTTACTTGCAGTTTCGGATAGCGTGACGCAAAGGATAAATCAATTTATTGAAATAAATAATTTTACTTTATAATGCTAACTCAGTGAAAGTATAATTATTTGACAGTATATTTGAAAATTAAAAGCACTGTTTAAATGTGTAAATATATTTTATTAGCAAAACAAAAGTAATTTTAATGGAATCTAAAAACAAATCTTTTAAAATAACACCGAGGCGCCACTGGAATTTTTATATCATTCCTTTTAAAACTGTTATTTTGAATTTGAAATGCGAATGAAAAAGCATCAGTGAGTGTATTTTAAATATCTGTCTGATCTTGAAGTTAAAAATATTACGTTTGCATTATAAATATAAATAAAAGATAAAAGTGAATGATCAAATAAGAAAATCTATGTACATTTTAACTAATTGCAAAGCGTCACTTAAAATTTAATATCATTATTTTTAAGACTCATATTTCAAATTCTTATAGCCACAAAGTAGCGGCGTCACAAACTTTTAAGCCGTTAAGGGTTTTTTGTACTGATATCATTACTTTTTAGTGGTTATTGATCAAAAAATTAAAACAAGTCCTTCTGGCTCCTAGGAAGGGTAAACTAATTTATCTTTTCGTATGAAGTTGTCACATTTTTTTTCAAAATGGCAGCTACAATTTATTAATGGACTTAGTGGATTTATAAATGAAGGCTATTTATATATGGAGTTTTAAGCAAATCGGTTCATAAAACCTTTCTAATGTAAATTTGAAATTTTCAGTGTGTTGGCACAGGGAAACAAGAGGGTGGATTAAGTTGGCAAATGAACATATCAAATACATTTCTGAGATAAATCCACACTACAAATTTAGTGTGAATTAATTCAGTATTTCAAACGTTATCATACTCACAAATTTTCAAGTAGCCTGCCACTTGGAAACAAAATAGAGAAGCTTCGCACTAGAAAAATTTATTGACTGGGATTCTCAAACTCTTTAAAAAAAAAAAAAAAAAAAAAAAAAAAAAGTAAGTGAAAATTTTCAAATTTAAGTTAGAATTACGTAATTTACATTTTGCAAGTTTCTTTTTAGAGAATTACAAATTAAACAATTAAAAAAATATATCAAGTAAATATTAAAAATGGAATTTTATATATTTTCTTTCCCCTTTTGAGGCTAAGTATACTGCTCCAATATTCACAATTTAAATTTTCATCAAAAGTGCAGGTAAAAATTACTTCCTATATATTTTCATATAAAACGTTTGGGGGGAAAAATAGACAAAATATAAATTAAGCTGTACATTTCTATAATTTTAAAAATAAGATAAAATCACCTGGAGAAAAATTTTATGGAAAATATAAGTTAAGTTTTAAAAAAAATGAAATTTCTGCGTAAAAGTACTATTTCATAAATGTATTTACAACTACAATAAACAAAAAACGCTCCTTTAATTTTAAATAATTATTTCTACATGTTTAGAAGCTATTAAAAGTTTTTTTCTTTCTTTCTTTCTTTCTTTTTCTTTTTTTTTTTTTTTTTTTTTTTAAGAAAAATAAATTAAATGTAGTGGCGCCATCTAGTAGTTTTTTTTTAAATCATATACATACAGATTTAAAATTTTTTTTTTTTCATTAAAAAAAAAAAAAAAAAAAAAAAAAAAAAACTTGTTTAGAAACAGGTAGAAATAGTTATTTAAAATTAAAGGAGGATTTTTTGTTTACTGTAATTGTAAATTATGAAATAGAATTTTTCATGCACAAGTTAATTAATTAAAAAAAGAAAAGAAAGAATAATTTTTTTAAAATAAATTATTATGGGTTTCAAAGTAAAGATGTTATTTATTTATTTTGACGTGTTTTTTAATAATTGCTATTTGACACATTTTTCATGAATTTTACTGAAATTCATGAAAAATGAATTTTATTAAAACACTGTTTAAACACTGTTTATTAAAACACTGTTTTTTCTAATAAACAGTGCAAACACTGTTTCATCCTCTAGTCATTGCTTTGAATAATAATAATAAAAAAAATTGATTATGTTAATATTTAAAATATGTATCATTTTAAAGTCTGAAAAATAAATAAATGAATAAACACTAACTGTATTTTCAAAAGAGATTTTTAATTTTTAAAAAGAAATATATATATATATATGTATTTACGAAAGAGTATGTTTTAAATAAAAACGATAGATGGCGCCAAAACTGTATTTGCTGTTTTTTTCCATTCCCGGAGCGTAAGGATACATAAATAGGAATCGCAAATCATTGAGTTATTATAAAATCGATTTTCATGAATGATTAAAAAAATGTTCGCTTTAAAAAATTGTAAATTCATCATTATTATGATAAAATGGAATATCTAAAATTACAAAATACTTCCTTATTTAAAATATTATCTAAATATTTCTTTGACTAAATATGAAATTTTGAAATCAAAACTATTTTTTTCATAACAGAAGAGAAAATATATTTAAGTGAATTTGACTTAGTATATATACAATAAATATTTTAAACATGTAATAAAGTACTTTTGCGTTAAAAAGAAATTCTAAATAATTTATTGGCTGCATTCAAGTCGGTCAACAAACCAACCCACATACCTTACAAGTAAGAACCGAATAACAGCGTTTTCACCCGAAGAAACATATGTAATTGGCGGAGTAATATAGTTCCATATTTAAAGCGATTTATATAAAAAACAAGAGTTTTCCTGAAAAAAACAAAAACGTTACTAGATTCAGAAAGATCCCATTAACAACATATATTAATTAAATTAAAATCGTTTGTGCGGTTTTAGAGATATTTTTATTACATCCTTACACCACACATTTTCCCTTTTTCGCTTTAAATTGAGATTCAGATCTCAAAACATTCTGCATGTAGAAATGTAAAATTTTCAGGATAGATTAAGACCGAAGATAAAAGACTATTTTGAAAAAATCGGAACAAAATATGGCTTATTTGCTGAGATATTAAGTGTCGGCTTTTACAAATCTCTTTGATGTCAGACTAGGTGTATATATGAGTTCGCAGCTTTCCGTCCGTTTGTCCTTCCGCTTGTGTCACTCGAAAAACTGCCGTTTTTCATGATACAAATACACCTATTTACTCACTGACTAAACTCGAAAAAATAACCCCAACCGCAAACGATCCGAACACACTTTCTCTTCCTTATTCCTGCAATCAGTCCCTTTGCTTCATTTGTGCGAACTCTCAAATCGAAACCACTACTTAAAAAGTATGACTTTGAACGATAACATAAAATGTTTCATTCCTCATTCATCAAGTTATCGCAGTAGTATATTATTTCCCAGCTCGATAATATTCGATAATACAGGGTTCGATCCAGGCAAAATTTGGGTCCCTTTTGCGGCCCCTTCACAAAATTCCCCATAGTAAAAAGGGACCCTTCACAAAATTCAAATTCATAAAAAGGGACCCTTCACAAAATTCAAATCCATGAAATGAGTCCCTTCAAGATTTTTTTTATAAAAATGATCCTTTAATAAAATGTTTCCATGTTTTCAGTATTATTTTTAATTAATGCCTTAATTTGGCTCAAAGAAACTATTAACTTGATATTAAACATTACATAAAGTGATTGTAAAAACGGAAAATTTTACACAATATTTTACTTTTTCACAAAAATAAATAAAAATTTCACAAAAATATTTTGTTTTTCACAAAAAAGGGACCCAAAAATTAAATCCTGGATCGACCCCTGTAATATCCCCACACCAATATCGATGCTGCTTATCGCTCGCAGGTGAAAAGTGAAAACACTGCAAACAGTATATCACGTTTAGTTCATTGCAGTAGTGTTCAGGGTTCCCACTCTTAAAAAAGAAAAAAATTTAAGGACTTTTCAAGTACTTTTCAAGGCCTATTTGAAATTTTTCAAGGACTAGGGGAAAATTGCAGAATGCTAGGCATATACACAAAACTTTACTAACTACTTTCATTAGTAATATTTTTTTTTACAATTAGAATAACTTTGCCTGTTTTCACAATACATTTTTGATGGATTGACCAAATTAACTTTTACAAGAGTCAAAAAACGATTAGTTCAAGATTTGGAATCATTGTGATTATTCCAAAGTTTTTAGGTTTCAGTCCTCGTCTGGTCACTTTCTGTTCAAAATTAATGACCAGTCCATCAAACAGGTATGAGACTGGCAAAAAAAAAAAAAAGAAAAGTTGAAACTATATGCAAAAGCAAGACAATGAAATAAGAATTTTATGACAAAATCATTATATTAAACAATGGTGTGTGCATGTGGAGGGAGATGGAGATAGTTTAGCCTTGACAGAATTCGCTGTAAGCCAGTCTATTGGAATGGAAAATTCAAGGATTTTCAAGGACTTTGCACAAAATTCAAGTACTTTCAAGGGCCCTTGAAAAAGAAAATGAAATTCAAGTACTTCTTAAGGACTTTCAAGGACCGTGGGAACCCTGTGTATTATTCCCAGCTTCTCACATTCGATAATATCCCCACACCAATAATATCGAAGCTGCTCATCGCTCGCAGGTGAAAAGTGAAAACACTGCAAACAGTATATCGCGTTTAGTTCTTGCTATCGGTTCGTTGCTATATTGTTCGAAACATCGTCAAATGTTTTTTTTTTTCTTTTTTAAGCAAAGAATTAACTGAAATTGATTACTTATTTTTTAAAAATTGGATTTATTATTTTATCTTCTGCATATATAAGAAGAAAATATAAGATTTGGATAAACGTTTTTCCGGTTTTCGATGAATTTGCATGTTTTGAGATTTCCTTGCATTTTAATTAACTGAAATTGTCTACTCATTTTTAAAAAGTGGATTTATTACTAGTTTCTGTGTACATATGAAAAAAGAAGATACGAAATGAATTTCGATTTCCAATTTTTGATATATTTACACGTTTTGGGATTTCCTTGCATTTCAATTTAAGTGAAACTGATTACTTATTTCTTAAAAAGTTGATTTATTATTATATCTTCTGCATATACAAGAAGAAAGTATAACATTTGGATAAATTTTGATTTCCAGTTTTCAATGAATTTACACGTTTGAGATTTCCTTGCTTTTCTATTAACTGAAGTCTGAAATTGACTACTTATTCTTAAAAAAGTGGATCTATTATTTTACGTTCTGCATATATAAGAAAGTATAAGATTCAGAAAAAATTTAGATTTCCAGTTTTCGATGATGTTACAAGTTTTGAGATTCCTTGAACTCTAATTGACCATTTTTAAGATTTCCTTTCTTTTTTTTTTTTTTTTTAGTTTGAACGCTCTATTTCATGGACGACTCGTGCCTATCGGCCAACAGGGGTCGCTGCTGTGCTGCAATTGAATTCCGTTTATGAGAAGGCAGTTGTTTTGCTTTGCTTTGCAAAAAGTGATTGATCTTCAACCACTGGGCGGTACTAGTATATAAATATAATACAATTTCCAAATGTTATAAAAACATTACAAAATATGAATTCAATCTATTATATCTTAAAAAAAAAAAAAAAAAAAAAAAAACATGATATGATATGATAAGTAGATAAAAAATAAAATGAAAATGGTAGGTAATTGACCTTTAGAATACCCATGCCATGAGTTATGTTATAGGGTCTCAAATTAATATTACTCTACAACCGAGAAAGTTTATTCGGTGGCAATTCTAAAGAAAGTTTATAAACAGTATTTCTACTGTGCATTTCTTATTCACTGAAATTAATTTAATTACAGCCATATCGCTATCAATGACTGACAGGACTATTAGTAAATGAACTTTCTTTATACTCAGGGATGGGAATTAGGCGCAAAACTCATACTAATATTTATTTTTTTAAATTTCCGTATATAAGTGAATCATTGATATATATAGAGAGAGATAGATAGATAGTTAAGTTGTGACTTCTGTGCAAAATTTTATTAATCATCTACATTCTAAGTACAACTTCATTTTTCTTAAGCTTATATTTTTATTATAATTATGTATCTTGATATACTTTGTGTAAATAAAACACATATCACCCATTAGCTCTCTTAAAATGTGATTTTAAAATAATTAAATCTTAAAATAGAAAGAATGGAGGACAAACTATTCAGAAATATACTTAAAAGTAATGGTATAAATTAAAAGAAACACAAAACATTGTGTCGCTATTTATGCATTTTCTTTTTTTTTCTTTTTAATAAAAAAGATTTGGAAGTAATATACCAGAAAATATAAATATAGATATAGAAAACACTCCCCACTTGTATACATTAAAATTGGTGTTCATTTGTCTTTATAAAGTAGCAAATATCTATTTTCCTTCTCTTGAAATAAATATCGCAATATATCACCAATATCGATATTAACTTGATGATATATCGCAATATTTAATTTCTGATATCGTCCAGCTCTACCGGACATAATATCGCGTCAAAAAAATAGTATGATCTATTTGAAAATTTGATTTTGGGTCACATGTGATCTCTGGAGGGGGCCACAGGGGCTTATAAATATTAATTAATTAATTAAAATAAACAAATAAATAATCATACAGTTGATTTTCATTATTTTATCTATGCTTATTTTTAAGTTATTTTATCTTTGCTTTTCACTATTCGGAATACATTTTAAAAATCGTGTACATCACTGCTGAGCTGACATTAAAGATGAACACTGTTCACAAACTTGAATTAAAAATTTTAAAATTAATAGCAGGGTTCCCACTCTTAAAAAAGAAAAAAATTCAAGTACTTTTCAAGGCCTATTTGAAATTTTTCAAGGACTAGGGGAAAATCGCAGTACGCTAGGCATATACACAAAACTTTAGTAACTACTTTCATTAGTAATATTTTTTTTTATAATTAGAATAACTTTGCCTGTTTTCCCGACACATTTTTGATGGATTGACCCAATTAACTTTTACAAGAGTCAAAAAACAATTAGTTCAAGATTTGGAATGATTATGATTATTCCAAAGTTTTTAGGTTTGAGTTCTGGTCTAGTCACTTTCTGCTCAAAATTAATGACCAGTCTATCAAACAGGTATGAGACTGGCAAAAAAAAAAAAATAAATAAGCTGAAACTGTATGCAAAAGCAAGACAATGAAATAAGAATTTTATGACAAAATCATTATATTAGACAATGACGTGCACATGTGGAGATGGAGATAGTTTAGCCTTGACAGAATTTGCGCTAAGCCAGTCTATTGGAGTGGAAAATTCAAGGATTTTCAAGGACTTTGCACAAAATTCAAGTACTTTCAAGGGCCCTTGAAAAAGAAAATGAAATTCAAGTACTTCTTAAGGACTTTCAAGGACTGTGGGAACCCTGAATAAGCACGATTGAATTTATTATGACTAATTTTGACAAAAGTTAATAAATATAGTTTTTAAACTATTTTAAGTAAAATTTATAAAAATTTTTGTTGTAGGTTTGTAAGAATGTCAGTGCTCTGACTAAGGTATGTGTTGTCATGAAATTTTATACAACATTGCTAATAATTATCAACTCATTTTACTTTGTATTCATTTACGTCGGCGATATTTTGTCCCGCGAGATTTTGTCCCCAACCCGTTAGCGCTGACTCTACGCTAATTTGGCAGGGTAATGCACCCTGCAGCCCTTTTAAACATATTTTAGCATCCGGCCACCCTTTTTTAACCCCTTTTAGCATTTAGGTGGTCCTATTAAACATTTTAGTACTAAATGGCATTTTTAAACATTTTAAATGTTCAGAAGCCTTTAGATACTTTCTTCCTGACATTAACCTTCTAGCAATAGTTTTACAGCACTCTAGGAACAAGTGCATATAGCCCACATATATACATGTAAAATTAGTAATTTACTTATCACAAAATAAAATTACAACATAGAAAACTGCAAATTATGCCCTTTTTATTGAATTTTCCCCCCGGTGGCACTTTTATTCTAGAGTCAGCACTATAGTTAAGTTACAGGGCTTATTATAAAAATACCTGAAAATTTAGCGAGAAAAGGTTTTGTATAGGAAAAGAACATAATTTACTGTAGTGAGGGTAGAGTCAGCACTATAGTTAAGTTACAGGGCTTATTATAAAAATACCTGAAAATTTAGCGAGAAAAGGTTTTGTATAGGAAAAGAACATAATTTACTGTAGTGAGGGTCCAAGCCTTTCATGAAAAATAATTTTAATCAGGTTTTAACTAGCTATGTAAAATTGATATGTTAGTCTTATTTTATGAATTTCACTATCAGAGAAATTTGAATTCTGATACTGAAAATGATATACCTGAACACAATCGTCCCTATAGCTACTTTACTTGCAGCAATTATGAGAAAAACATACAAAAGCAAGTGCTCAAATTTTATAAAAAGTAGTAATAGACCAACTTATGTATAAACCGAAAAATTTAATTTGAAAAAAAGAAAAAAATCATGGAGTAAACTTTTTAGGATTGCTGATTGTTCAGATTGAAATTTATACTTTAAAATCGATTGAAATTCCAAAAAAGTAATCAAATGACAATACTTACTATTATTTCCTTGAAAGCCACATCTTGCACCAGGTCCACAATAAATCCAAAGGACCACCAGGCCCACCAGGAGGAAATGGTGGAGAACCTACAGCACTGATAGGTGGATGACTACCATAGAAAGGAGGAACTGGTGGAGAACCTACACCACTGATAGGTGGTTGACTACCATAGCCAGAAGGAGCAGAGCCACCATAAGATCCATAACCTGGAGATCCAGAGTAAGTTTGGCTTTGAGGAGCAGAAGCAGTATAACCTTTAAAAGTATTTCATAATTTATAATACACAATGAATTTTACACTAAACTAAATTAAAAGTACTATGCAAAACATCACACAAAGACAAAATGTTTCAAAATCGCACACTAAAAATTTTTACAATTCATTACGAAAAGAGAAACAATTGTAATTTTATCAATTAGTAGCAAAATAATTAAGATAATAGTGTTGACTCTAGGCCGATTTAGCAGGGCGCAGCGCCCGGCGGCCCTTTACTAACACATTTTTGCGCCCCGTGGCCCTTACTAAGTTATTTCTAGCGCCCGGCGGCCGTTAGTAACTCATTTTTAGCGCCCAGCGGCCTTTATTTGTATTTTTCACAGGGTTGCCAACTGCTCCGATTTCTGCGGAGTTTCTCTGAAAAAATTTAAAAACTCCGCGAGTTATTTTTTTATGCTCCGCAAATTCAGTCTTGACCACCTAGCTAAATATATTTTATTAAATACATAAAACTGAATAGTGGCAGACACTGAAAAAAAAATATATATATATATATATTACTATTCTTTTTTCTTTCTTTCTTTTTTTTTTCCCTTGCACACATCTAGACAGAAATCGCGATCCAATCCTTATCAACTTTTGATTTTGCATTTTCAACAGTTGCCGCATAAACATTATTCTTTGAATTTTATTTTTTATCTATGGAAGCGCTTCAATGCCTCTTGAAAATAACAAAACTAACTTTTACAATCTAGCTGAAGAACCACACGTTTCACCGTACAATATTCATAAATAAACAGTAAAGAAAAAAAAAAATTCTAGTGCTAAGCATTGCGTAATCGAAATATTGCTGACTCAGAACGGGAACAAATATTTGTTTACATTACCTATGAGTGTGTTTAATTAAAACCACAATCTGAAAGGGGGGAAGAAAGAAACCGAATGATATGATTATGCGGTATTTTGATTTTCATTTAAACTATATCAATGTTTCAGTTATCTTAATGCTTAATACGTCGCTAAAAAATAATACTTTCTAACGAAATAATTGTTTAATTATTTATCGATAAAAAATAATGGATTCAAAGCTACTGAACTTTAAGTACGATTGACAATGCAAGGAATCTAAGACCAGGAAGAGGTATCTTCCGTGGGAGACTTTCTTAAGTGTCTTAGGCCGTAATCACGCGAGTTTTGGAGAAAACAGTATAAAGTCAGACTTTAACGGAGGAATTGTCCTCTGTAATAGGAAACTTTCTTAAGTGTTTTAATATACAAGTTTCTGAGAAAATCATGGAAAATTTCAAACTTTATCGTACCAAGTATCTACCTTTGGAAAAAGAAAAATTTTGGAAAAGAATATTTTCTGTGCTTTTTGATGGGATAACTGAATACGCAATAACTTAGTTTTTATAGTGTGTGGATGATTCTAGGAAATTTTAATATCTGAAAATGGGACTTTCACAAAAATAGTCGGATTTAAAATGGATTCGTCACAAAAATAGCACAAGAAAATTGTGTATTTTATAAATCAGCCGCAAAAAAATGACATTTCGGTAATCAAATTTAAAAAAAAAAAAAAAAAAAAAAAAAAGCTGATTTATGACACCTTTTAGAAAAATAACATCTATTTTAGCAATTAGTTTACGATTACGTAATTTAAAAAATTAGCTGTAAAATAATTCCGTATTTCTATAAAAAGCCACAAAATTATACGTATAATGCAAATCATGTTTGAAAAAAGCAAGAAATTCATCGATTAGCATCAAAAGCCTTTTTCAGCGATTAATTGAGATTAAACATAAATTTTTTAATTAGCAGCGAAATGATTGCATGTTTCCGTTATCGGCTACAAATGCATCGCGATTTACTGAAATCAACTGGGAAAAAAAAAACCCTTTATTCGCTAGCAGCCAAATGATAGCATATAAAAGGTAAATTTTTTTATTATTAGTGAGTAAGCGATCCCGTATTTGTGAAATCTACTTCAAAATTATTCCCGATTTCCAAAATTCCGCTTTGGAGAAAAAAAAAAAAAAAAAAAAAAAAATGCAAATTTCATTGATTAGTGGCAAAATAGTTGAGTATTTAAGATTCAGTTTTCAGAAGAACGCATTTTTCATAGATTAGTAGCTAAATAATAGCGTGTTTCGGCAATTGGCCGCATAATAATTGCGTATTTCAGAAATCCGCTTTGAAAAAAAAATGCACAATTTTTTACCTATTAGAAGAAAAAAATAATTTAGTTCCGAGTAAACGTATTTTTTGACAATTAGCTGTGAAATAATCTGGTATTTTTTAATTCATCTGTAAATTTTCACATATTTCTGGATTAGGTTTTGAAAAAAGTGTGTATTTCATCGATTAACAGCAAAGTTTGGTATTTGGGGGATGTAGCTTTAAAAAGGGCTCAAATTTCATCGATTAGCAGCCAGATAATTGTATATTTCATTAATAATTAACCCCATTTTCGATAAAATTAACTGCAAAAATATCGCGAATTTTAGGAATCAGTTTTGAAAGAAGAGTGAATTTTATCAATTAGTTTCAAAATTATAGTATATTATTAGCAATTATTTGCTATTAAACGTAGATTTTGTAAATTCGCAGTGAAATATTTACGAATTTCGGTAATCGGTCGTAAAAATATCACGAATTCTGTCAAATACGAGAAAAACAGCATATTTATTTAATTAACGGTAAAAACTTAATTCTATCTCCCCCCCCTTACATTTTGTAAGTGATATATTTCATTCAAAAATGTAAAAAAATTTCTAAATTGTTTCTCATAAAAATCCGATTTTGTCTTGGTAATCTTATGATATAATATTATCTGTACAAGCTTTTTTTTAAATATCTGATTTTCCTTTTCTTTTAGAATTTCATTATTTTGTTTATTTATTTATATACTTTGGATACATTGCTGCTATTAAAAAATTAGTAAGTTTTTTTTTTTTGGGGGGGGGGGTGGGGGTGGGGGGGGTCTACATTTTGCAAGTGATATATTATGAAGATGTTATAGTGCCTTTTTGAATTATTGAGAATATTATAGTGCCCCTTTTGAGAATATTAAAGTGCCCTTTTATCGAGTTCCCTCCAGCGGCCCTTTTGTTCTAGAGTCAACACTAGATAATGAGGTTCAGCTTTGAAAAGAACACATTTTTATTGACTAGTGGTAAAATAGCAGGCTTCGGCAATTGGCCACAAAAAACAGAATGGCTAGTAATAATTTTCTAAATTCCCAGATTCATTTTCCCTGACTTCTGATACATATTTCCCTACAAAAATCCATATTAGCAATCAATTTAGTGGTTTACATTATATCATGCCTTCAGTTATGGCTTATTTCTACAAAATTTGTTGAAAATTCTAACTTTAAGTGAAATTTAATGAGTTTTAGACTTAAATTCCTTAAACAGTGGCTGTCCTCAAAAATATATTGCGAGTTATGGGAAGTAGTTTGTAAAATAAGCAATTTTTATCAATTAGCAAGAAAAATGTGTGTTTTAGTAATTAGTTACGTTGAAACTTAAATCACTATTCAGTAGGGATGCACCGAATAGTAACTATTCGGCCGAATACCGAATATTCGGCTGACTGATTTACTCTCATATTCAGGTGTCAATCACATAATTTTTTGCAAACTTTTTCAGTAATACCCTTTACATTTAGTAATACAATAACCGATGCTTAATAAATTCACTGGTTAATAAAATCAGCCGCTTAATATGATCAAATTAGATGGAACGGAATCTAATCAATATAAACTTCTTTTAAAACCGTCGCTTAATAAACTCAGCATTGCTGGTTAATAAACTCAGCATTGCTGGTTAATAAACTCAGCATTGCTGGTTAATAAACTCTTCTCTCTTTTTTGAAATCTCACTGTTTCTGTGTAAGGGTGAGAAATTCTCACTCAGTTTTTACCTTTGATGAGAACCTTCATCTCAGGTTTTAAGTATACTTAGACCTAGACCCACATTAAAGGGCAAAATTAACGGTCGCCACCGGCCACATGGCGACTAAATAAAAAAAGATGGCGATTAAAAATTATGCATCGATCGCCACTAAAGTCGCAACTTTTGTGATCATTAAAAAAGTTTTTAAAAATCGAGCAATGATTGGCAATTGAAGCCTTGTGATTTCCAATCTTTCTCCATCTCCATCCATGGCATAAATGTCAATGTTCATTTTAAACTTGCTTTATTATATTCTACAACCTATACAGAAGTAGAATTGTTTAATATCGCTCACTCATATAATTTTTTGGACCCTCCTTTCCCTCCACCTAACAATCGGTGATCACACAGCTTACAGAAAGCTTTATAATTTCTAATCTTTCTCCATTTGCTGCATAAATATACAATATCTATTTTAAACTTGCTTTATTAGATTCTAGAATCTATATAGAGGTAGAATTGTTTATATTTTACTCATAATATTTGTTATTTACCCCCTCCCCCCCTTCCCTAACGATTGGCAATCCCATACTCTACTGATGACTTGTAATTTCCAGTCTTTCTCTATCTATAACATAAATGTAAATATTCATTTTAAACTTGCTTAACTGGATTCTAGAACCTATAAAGGGGTAGAATTAGTCTCATTCATGTATTTTTTTTACTTTGCCCCCCCCCCCACTCCATTTTCAATTAGCAGTCAACGATCAGATGTCCTCCAAAGCACAATCTTTTTCCAACTTACTTTTTATCATATGAAATCAGCATTTACCTTTGTTAAACTTGCATTTGATTATGTAGTTAAAACAGCACATTACTAAATTAAATTAATAAAAAGTGCAAAGAAAATTGTTTAATGCAATTGAAAGAGGTTTTAAAGAAGTAAAAATTGTGATTATTTTGACAATAGCAATAGACTTCAAACAAGATTAATAAAAATAATCTTGGAAAAAAAAAAAAAAAAAATTTAAAGAAACTTACATTTAGCAGGTAAAAAAAAAAAAAAAAAAAAGTTTAGGACCCATTATCTAGGACCAGCAGAATTGGAAATATTCAGGATTTTGTATTTTCCAGATTTTAGGATGTGCAATTTAGGATTTTTAAAAAGAGCGAAGTTATAAATTACAATTCTATTGTCCATCGTCCATGTGTTAATTTTATTATATCACAAAATGGTGACCAAGCTTTTTGCAATCTGAAAGAAATAGTCTCATCGTGTACAAAGTGGCCACTAACTTAAAAATGTGGCTACTAACAAAACTGGCAATACCGGCCACTAATGAATTTTCCCAGTTTTGCCCTTTAACCCACATGTGATACTAAAGACCTGTTCATTCACCGAATTTACCCGTGTCAATTTTTAGAGGACGCTTTTTATCTCACGTGCTCGTGAGTAGAACAAACAAACTGGTATTATTAGAACGCGTTGTATAGAAATGAGATAGCATGTCATTAGTATATCCAAGATTTTAGATTAGTACTTATAAAAATATGAGGTGTTGCTTACCTTTTTGCAACGCTGACAGCAGGGTTCCCACTCAATTTCAAAAATAAAATTCCTGACTTTTCCAGGTCTATTTTTAGAAAATTCCAGTCACAAAATTTGGTTCGAGACATAAAAAATATAGCTTGTGGTATGAAACAGAACATAGCTTTTGACATAAAAGACAACACAGTAATGAGACTTGCGATATAAATTGAATGCTCAAAAAGCATTTTCCAGGTTTGTATCATCATTTTTCCACGTTTTTGAGCAATATTTATAATTTTCCCTGATATTTCCCTGACTTTTTTTCGTAATTTCAAATTCCCTGTTCTCCCTGACCCGTGGGAACCCTGTGACAGTCAGATTCATTATTTTGATGATGAGCAGGGAAAAATTTCCATGCACGAATTCCCAAAAGAGGATAATATGTACATGTATACGTAACTCGATAAAATAATTCACATTTTGAAATTTTATTCTTAAATATATTAATAGTTAATGATAACTTACAGTTTAATTGCAAAAAAAGTATATGCAACCAGATTTTTAAATAGTAGAAAAAAAAAAAAAAAAATCTGTTTAAACAATCACAGGAAAATTATATCTAGTAAAAATGTATAGTATAGTACTCTTTAAAAAAAATTATATATTATAAGGGTCCCAGCCTATGTTTACACATGCTTTGGAGAAAAACATGGAAAACTCAAAAGAACTATTCGACAGGTGCAGTGTTCTGTAAGGGAGGGATGGTCTTTCTTAGGGTCCTCATACCATATTTACGTGCTTTTGAAGAAAACTACAAAAAATTCCCGACTCCTGGACAAAAACGTGACCTGGGTTCAAACCCGACACTTTCTTCCTGCCATCTTAAAGAGTAGAAACTATGAGCCTTTGATGGAGTTTTCTCTAAAGTGTTCTTTATGGGATACGGACAAAATCCCCACGGACAAAATCCTCCCGGACAAAAACCCCACCGGAAAAAAACCCCACTTAGCCCGGACAAAGACCCTACGTATGATATTTTGGATAAAATTAACATTTCAAAATTAATTAAACTTGTTATAAAATAAATTATTCAATAAATCTTACTTTTCCCACTAGAAACTCGGTGTGATAGTTCATAGTTTATTAAAGATATTAACTGTTAATTGTTTTCTTATCTGTACTAAATTCTTCACGGGTTATTATTAATTTAATTACAAATTAATTCTTTTTGGTTAACGTGGATTTCGGTAACATTTAATCTTCTGTTATTCTTAATTTTACTATGTTTTTGTGGTCTACAAATCAAATGAGGTTATTTTCGAAAGTGCAAAATTATTAGTTGGCTCGAAAAAGGGGGGGGGGGGGAACAAAAAAATTGAAATTAGCGTGAGATCGCTTAAAATTGGTACATGTAGATTTTTGGGGTCTATAAATAGGATGAGGATATTTTCGAAAGTCTAAAATTATTAGGAAGATCAGAAAGGGGGGGGGGGCGAAGGGGTAAAAAATAGAATTGGAGTTAGCTCGTTCAAAATAGGTACATAAAGGTTTTGGGGGTCTACAGATCGAATGAGAATATTTTTGAAAGTGTAAAATTATTAAGAGGAGCGGGAAGGGAGGGCGAAGGTGCAAAAAAGTAAAAATACCGTTAGACCGTTTAAAATTGGGGCATATAAGTTTTCAGAACCTACAAACAGGATGAAAATATTTTCGAAAGTCTAAAATTATTAGAAAGGGCGAATGGGGGGGACGAAGGGGAAAAAAAATAGAAACTGAGTTAGATCGTTCAAAATAGGAATATAACTGTTTTGTGGGTCTACAAATCGAATGAGAATATTTTAATATTGGAATATTTTATAATAATGAAAATAGCGTTGTACGCGTACAGACATACTGACACACACACACAAATACACACACAGACAAAATTTGCTGAAATAATTTTCGGCTTTCATGATGTGTGAAACGTGTATATTTATGCATGTATGAAAACGCGTTCATAATACATATATATACATAAGAGAAAGCATTAAACAGATTACTTTTTATGTCGAATATATATTGTGTAAACTGTACATGCACACCATATGATGTACTAAAAAAAAATTCGTACAACACTGAAAAATAATATTAAGTAGTTTTCCCATTTATATACTTCACAATTAATCAGAAATACTTTGTGACACCCTGTTAGTCAATCAATTACGCTAATCATATCTTATTTCACAGATATTGCTATTGGTATTGGGAGTAAAGGCGAAAGATTGCACCAAAGTCCTAGACCTGAAGGGGAGTGCCTTCCGTGGGGTCTTTCTAAGGGGTCCTAGCGCGCCTTTACACAAGTTTTGGTGAAAACCACGGAAAACACCGAACGGCTCGGTTGACGAGAGCGACCTGGGATCGAACTCGTAATCTTACGTCTACCAGTTTACAGGACAGAACCTCTCGAATGCTAGCGGGCCCTTATTTTACAGGAAATATTATTTTGTATACATCAAATATATGTATATAAATTTTGTTACATCATATTTAGTATAAAGGTACAAAATTGTGCTTTAAATATGTACCTCGAATAGAATATACAAATTATTTTAATTAGTTCATTTTTTGATAATTATTAGAGGAGACATTTTTATATTAAAAAAAAAAAAATTCTATTAAATCCAAACAGTAATATTATATATAATACAATATTGAATTATCTTAAATAATTCAACAATTAAACAAAAAAACCTATTTTTAATAATTAAATTACGTATTATCAATTAAAATATTTTATTAAATGAATTTTAACCTTTAAAAAAAAAGAAATATATATATATATATATATATATATATATATATATATAAGCATTCTTTTTTCTTTTAAATCTTTTTTATTCAAAATATTTTACAATAAGATTCACAATTAAAATCTGAAACATTATTATTCAAGCAATCTCTTTTTTTTTTTTTTTAATTGAAATGTATATTTTTAATAATTAAATTAGTTTTTCAATTAGGTCTTTTAAATTAAATAATTTTAATTAGCTCCTTATTTCTATGATGAAGGATAGTAAAACATCTTTTGATGTTTAAGAACATTTTGAAATAGTACTTTTATTTAAACAACCAAACAATAGTATTAAGCAATCTGAACTAATTGAATTATTTAAAAAAAATAATAGTAATAATAATAATTAAATTAATTTTTAATTAAAATATATTGCTATAAATTATGAATATATATAATCATTTATAGTAAAACAATCATTTTATATTAAAAAAAAAAAAATCTTCGTGGTGATTGTGGTAGTGTTAAAGCCGGTTGATAACTTGAGTGCCCTACACCTGCGGGAAATGCTCTCTGGGGTGGGAATAGGGGGCGGGAGCCTTAGCCTATACTTGCGAAAGTTTCGAAGAAAACCACGGGAAACTCTCAACAGCTTGGTCGACGAACGCGACTTCGGATCGAACTTAACACTTCCATTCTACTAGCATCGATTACCGCTCGGATGTTTAAATAAACTTTTTAACTGAAAGTCCAGACAACAGTATTAAACAATCTCACTTAATTGAAATCTTAAAAATTTTATTTTTAATTAATAAATTAGTTTTTTACTTAGAATATTTCATTAAATATTTTTATAACTAGGTTTTCCTTATAATCATTCATATATATATATAATCTTTTATTATTAAAAGTATTTTAAAACAGTTTTTTAAAATTAATATTAAAACCCAAAACAATAGTATTAAATAATCTCGACTAATTTATTATATGTATATATTATATGTATATTAGTTAAATTAGTTTTCTAAAATTTTTAGTTAATTTTTTAAAACTTATTTTTATTTATTTATTTTATTTTAATTTTTAATCATTCATAGAAAAAAATATATATATATATATATTAATTTTAAAAAAAAATAGGTTTTCCATTTAAAAGCTCAAATAGTTCTATTAAACAAATTAATTTAAACATTAAAAATTTTCACTTTTAATAAATAATGATGTTTTTAATATATATTTTATTTTTTAATTTTTGTGTATAATCTTTCACATAATATTATATATATATATATATATATACACACACACACAAAGTATTTTGACAGAAATTAAAAGCATCCATATACATTCATCTACACATACAAGGAGTAGTAATGATTAGTGATGGGCGATTCCGAGATGTTTCTACAATCGAGACAATCGCAGTCGCGAGAAAAAACAATCGAGTCAACCATCGACTCGCTACTAAACTTTTGACTCGGAACAATCGAGTGATAACGTCGATTGTAAAATAGTACCGTTAACGGAAATAAATGTATTTTGTATTAACAACGTTTTGGGGTCGGGGGACGTTTGAAGTTTGAAATTTTGCAGAGCCAGGGGGCTTTTGAGATAGGGAGATTGACATATTCAAGGTCAAGGTCAAATGCTTCAATAATGAACGGTATTTTTCAGGAAATAAGCTGAATGTTTTTTATCTCTTTGTCCTAGGTTGTGTGAAATGGTTAGTGTAATATATTTTATCAAATTTTGCAAGACATGCAACGTTGTATAAATTAGAAAGGAAAATATTATCTATGGTCTCTCTCAATTATTATTATTATTACTATTATTATTTTTTTATTTATTTATTTTATTTATTTATTTATTTTTTTTTTCGTTATAAGTTGCATTAAATTATTATGTAATTTAATAACTGCAGTCTTTACTTTTATTGCCAATTTATAATTTTTATTTATTTATTTTTTCCCTATGAACTTATTTTTTTTATTTAAATCTGATATTTTAGAAAGAATTAAAAAAATAAAATCTGAAAATTTTCAGTTTAATTCTTAAGTGTTGAAATCTTATCTCAATCAGTCAGCATTATAAACTAAAGATTACATAAATTAAAACAACGTGGATTTTTTAAAAAGAGGTTAAGAATTAACAGCTTCTTTAGAATTCATCTGACAAATTATTATCACCAGTAAATTTATTTTTTATTGAAAATAACAACTCTCTTCATAGCAGATAAAATGCCGAAAGTGAAATGCTTTAACTATTTTGATGAAAATTAAGACTATTAGGGTTTGGGTTGGTTGGAGGATTTACGGCCGATTGACTCCGTATGTGTTCTAGGCCTATAGGGGGGTGCCATCCATGGGGGTCTTTCTAAGGGGTCCTAGCCCGTATTTACGCAAGTTTCGGAGAAAACCACGAAAACTCCGAACGGCTAAGCCGACGAGCGTGACCTGGGATCGAATCCGCCACCTCACGTCTACTAACTCTGAGCGCAGAACCGCTCGGCCGCTGGTGGGTGATTTTTGTACGGTATAACAAAAGAAATAAGACATCATAAAGCCATTATCTGTATGCAATAAAAGGATTTTTGAAAAACAATTACTGAATCACTATTAGTGATAGTGATGAATATGTACCAAGCATGTGATTAATACACAGTTATACTGATATACCGGCGATAGCTTTCAAGCAAAAATAATTTTTTTTCTTAAAAATGTTAAATAAAATTACTGCAAAGCTCTGTTAACCATGCTGATATTTTATTTTATTGGGGAAAGACCCTACCTATTTTCAATAAATTCAGTTCTCGAAGCTGGTAGACGGGAAGTGCCAGATGCAAATCCCGGTTTTCCTAGTCGACCTAGTCTTTCGATTTTTCCGACAGGTATAATCAAAATTTCTCGTAAATATAGACTAGAATTTCTGAGAAAGACTTTCATGGAAAGCATCCCACCCAAGACTATGTATATATTAATCATGAACATTTAAATATTTGAGAAAAACAACAGATTGCTCATAATTTGTTAATTATTAGTTTTCATTTTTAAAGTGAATTTCATCTGCAACAATAAAATTAAATCTGCTACATTACAGTGATATGGAATTTCGTTCTGTAATTTTACTGTAATTATTATTATTATTGTTTAACCAATAAAGACTTTAATATAAAACATTAGGGGGCTCTGCGCCCTGCTCGCTCCACTCACCAACTCCCGAGAGAACCTTTGATTCGCTTCACTAAATAATCCTTGCAGGGCTCTGTCCACCTATTTACTACTTTGCCTTTCACTGAATAAGGATAAAAGAATAGAAAGAAATTTGTAATATATAACCCATTTTGCGTAACAGCTATAGTATATGACACCTTTGGCGACTTTTAATTTCTGACACTATTTGATAAGGAATTTTTTGGTATAACTTTTTTTTTTTTATAATTAAGATTTATAGTTTTTTCCTTGCATAGTTTATATTCAGAAAGCATAAAAGAAAACCTGGCTTGCTTTTTTTTTTTTTTTTTCCTATTCTGAATGGTACATTTATTTACTTAATTATTCACAAAATTAAATCTGTTTAAATGCTGTGTAACTTTTGGATAATCAGTCGGAGATATATATTTCTAAGATTTTATTTAAAAAATAAAACTATTGTATGTAAAATTGTTTAAATTTTTCTTCAAATAGATTTTCGACTCTCAACCGTATATCACATTGCAAAGGACTTTCTATTTCTTTAATTTCTACTTTCTCAATTTTTTTTTTTTTCCCCTAATGATTATTGTATTCCTACTGCACACCAAAAAACTAATAGTATTTGGTAAACGAAATTTTTGTAAGCAAACTCAATAAATTGGAAAAATATTCAATAATTATTTCTAGTCGAAAAAAATTAAATACGTCCCCTTTTACCATGGGAAACCAAGTAGGCATGAGTGCAGCATGAAAGCAGTAATTGCAATACTTCTTTCATGTTGCACCCATGCCTACATTTCCTAACTGGTAAACAATCATGAAAATCTATTTCGATCCTAAGTAATTGTTGCTTTTCCCCCTTTTTAACTTATAGAATTTGCTTTCTAAATTTTTATTCATTATTTTTCCACAGCAGCTTTCGGCGCTTTTTTTTTTTTTTTAACCCAGTGACTTATTTGCGTACTGGGTTGAGTTTAAAAATTGTAATTAAGCGGACCACACTGAACAGAGTCAAAATAATAACAATAATAACAGGCCAGCCCTTTCCATATTAGTCTGAACTAAATCCGGTTTGGTACGTCGGAACAGTCTTTCGATTTTATTTTGAGGCGCAGCAAGATTGAAAATTCATTCGATTATACATTATTGATTTTATTCCGTGGCGCCGCTAACAGCTTGAGGCCTTGCTCAATAAATATAATAATAATAATAATAATAATAATAATAATAATTGATAAATAAAATAAATAAATAAATAATAAATATTATTGATGCTGTACTTTTTTAAAAACTCACTACCAGCTGTTTCTACTTTATTTTCTTGTAGATTTTTCGTTCAAGAAAAATTAGGATATTAATGTAATGAAATGAGAAAATTAATATGATGAAAATGAGCAAAATTATGCAGCTGATTAAATCGACATATTTATTTTGAATAGCTACTGTTGGTATTACAATATATTAAAATGAATGAATTAAGTATTATGGTTGACATAGTTGCTAATAAAAATATTTTTACTTGTAAAATATATCCCTTTTCATCCTTTGTCGGGGTCACATCACATGCGCCAAAGTTTTTTATCGCCGCGAAAGACTCTATTTTAATTGGGGAAAATGGTTGTTAATATGTAATGTTTAGAAAATTGCAGCAATTCGATAAAATCCCGTTTATTGTTTTTTAAAACTCTAAAATTCAGTTTTCACCTAATATTTTACTTTTATTTTATGTGTATAATAGGTTGTAGATAGCTAATAATTAAATATACTTAAAAAAAAAAAAAAAAAAAAAAAAAAAAAAAATGATTATATAATAATAATCTATGGAAAACTTCTGAATTTGGTATTATTCACACGATTTAGTTAAATGAAATAATAATAATAATAATAAAATCTTTCCTTGTCACCACCCATGAAAAATATTTAGGTATGTTTGAGACATATATCTAAATTATATCTCTATAAAATTCTAAGAGCTCCTAAGGTGTTTCGAAATTGAAATGTGAGTGTGGGTAATTTCTGTTCTAAAAAGTCGTAAGTCAATCACGGAAGAAGATTCTCTTTTAATCCGTGTAAGCAATACACATGACAGCTATTGCAATGGTTCAGGATCATTCGTTAACCATTCTAAAGAGAACAAGACTAAAACACTCACAGACCACAGCTGCTTCGCAGCTAGCCCCCTTCCTTCTTTCCCGCTTCTCATGCACCCTCAGGCCTCAAGTGGTCTCACTCTCACATAAGAAAAACCTCAAAATCATCTATCATTGTCATCTGGAATTACTGTACTGGACTCGGTCTCGGACTCGACTCGACGATTTATAATCTCGAGAAAGAAAAATCGTAAAAAAAGAATAGGTCGTTCTCTCGAGAAGAAACCATCGAGTCAACGAATCAACAATCGAGAGGCATCGAGATATTTGAACAATCGAAACAATCGACTAAAACATCTCGCAATCGCGCATCACTAGTAATGATGGTTAAATTTTAGTAGAAACCCCTCCCTATCAGATATATATAACTCTCAGTATATATTACTTAAATCTCTAATGATAATTAAACAAAGTTTCATTAATATCTTAAACATATATATATATATATTATCTTGCTATACTCATTGTGGTCCCCTTTAGCCTCCCCCCCCCCATGTATATTTGAGCTTTATTGGGGTTTTTGTCCTTTGGGGATTTGTCCGGTGTCGATTTTGTCCGATGGGGCTTTTGTCCGGTGGGGATTTTGTCCGATGGGGATTTTGTCCGGCGGGGCTTTTGTCCGGGACCCGTTCTTTATAAGGGGTCCCAGCTGTTATTCATGTGAGTTTCAGAGAAAACCACGGAAAACTTTGAACGCTTCGGTCAACTAGCATGACCTGGGATCAAACACGGCAATGCATTTTAGTATTTGCATCGCTATTTTCAAAATCCATTATATAGAGAATATGTAACTGCATAAAATAATTGAAATTTTATCCTTAAACATTAACTTAAAATTCAGTTGCAAAAAAAAAAAAAAAAAAAAAAATTCTAAAACCGGATCTTTAAATAGTAAGTAAAAAAAAGATAAACAAAAAAAATTTTTTTTTGAACAATCTCATGAAAAAAAGAAATATATAATAAGATTCATATCATTACATTTTAATCATTTCATAAGATTAAAATGTAAAAAATAAAAATATGTCGGTAACAGCATGAGAAACATTAAATATAAATAAATATATTATACTCTGAAATATTTTTATCGTGAGCTTTGTTAAAAAAAAAAAGCAAAATGAAAATGGCTACAGCATATGACGCGGCAAAATGGCGATATCATGAAATCCTCAGGAAAAACAAGAATTTTCGAAGAGATGAATTATTTTAATACAAGCAGATATTACTTTACTTACATTGATCAGCCATCGTTTATTTAATTAACTGAATCTTTCTTTTCATAAAACTTGCTAACATACATCTATAACAAAAACCACACAAACAAGATTTGGTTTGGTTTGATGAGTACAGTACTGAGATTTTTTGCTCGCCTCGAACGAAGGCCGCTCGCTCGCTTATATATCAAGGTTCTTCTATCATAAGGTTGGGCCCATGAAGCTAGAATAAATAGGAGATCCAACGGCGTATTACGAAAATGGTCCCGATTTTGACTGAGGCTGCTATCACGGCTGACCCTCGCGCCATCTATTGACGACTCTCGATAGCAGCATTAATTTTTTAAACGAAGTTGGGAATGACAAAATTTAAATATATGTGAATTATATTAGACTTAATTGGTTCTCATAAAACTCACATAGGAATACATATATTTATAATATTTTCCAATATACTTACACTTTATTTTCTTACTTTTCCTAATTTTATTTAACATAATTTTCGATTTTATGGATAAATTTCAGCTATTTCTTATATATTTTTTCCTGTTCATAAATACTTCCGTATTTTATTTTAAGAATTTTATTCTTGATGTAGAAACTTTAATGAATGCTTTAGAAATATGCAAAATATAGAAAATGCAATAAACTATGAAGGAAAATAATTCATTAGAAAATAATTAAGGCAGTTTTATATACATTATATAAGATATTTATACCCCACCCCCTGCTAATTATGTTTTATTTGGAGGTAGTTATCTAGAAGTTAAAGCTAATTGACTGTAATTAAGCCTAGGTGCATCGCCTCCGTAGTAGTCTTCTTAAGGAAACGTGAGGTGCCGGGTTCGATCCCAGGCTGCGCTCGTCAGTCTAGCCGTTCGGAGTTTTCCGTGGTTTTCTCCGAAACTTGCGTAAATACGGGCTACGAACCCTTAGAAAGTCCTCCACTGAAGGCACTCCCCCTCAGGCCTAGGACGCAAGTGTAATCAATCGGTCTTAATCCCAAACATCAACACCAACACCTTTTTAACGAAACCAAGTCCATATTTTCGCGAGTAAAAAAAAAAAAAAAAAAAAAAAAAAAAAAACGGAAAACTCGGAACTGTTAAATTGCCGATCGTGATCTGGGATCGAACCCAGCATTTCCCATTAACCAGTTTATTTTGAAGAAAGAAATGTAACTGATATATATGCCTTGTATACAATGTAAAAGTGCCTTAAAAAGTTTAATTTGAAACAATTTTCGTTTATTCCTATGTTAAAAATATTTTAGTTAACCGAACTTCAACTCAGAAATTTATACTATTATATTTTTTAAAAAACAAAACAATTTTAATCAAAAGGTGAAAAGCGAATTTGTAAACCTCTGTTCTAAGAAAAAAAATAAAATAAATAATAATAATAATAAATAAATAATATATATAGAATTAGATTTTTGAATGAAAAATAAATAAATAAAATTTATAAATAATGGTTATGCTTAAAAAAAAGAAAAAAGTCATTTTGCAAAAAATTTAAATCCATGAACTGAATACCTGAGAAATTTATAAAATAAAATAATTTATTTATAAATTTATTTAAATAATTATCAAAATTAAAATTAATTAATTTTTAGTGGGATGAAGATAACATTCTATTTGCAAAATAATCAAACTTATCATTCCCCACCACACGCTAAGAATGATTTATCTGCACTTAGATCCTAGACTTAGGTGGACTGACTCCATGTTGGTCTTTTTAAAGGACCTAGCCTGTATCTAAACGAATTTTGAAGTGAACCATGGAAAACTCTGAACGGCCAAGTTGAGGAGTGTGACCTGAAATTGAACCAGGCACTTCCCACATGCATGTTTTATTTTTCATTTAGTTATTCCAATTTTAATTCAAAAGCTTATCCTTTAACTTTAGTCAAAATTTTTAATCATAAGATAAATAATGCCATATCGAATCATTAACATTTTTTTTGTTAAATTCATTAGTAAAGAATAATGTATTTCAGTTTTTAGAATGTAAAAAATGAAATAAATAACTAAAATTTTCAAATAGTTAAACTATTTCCTTTTTCTTTCTTTTCTTAATTTTCATTTTTTAAAAACATATAAATTTAAGTGATTTGGATTAATTGCAGCTATCTCTTGTACAACAATTCTGCATTCATACTTCTTATTCTTTCTAGTCATTCCGATTTTAATTCAAAAATTTATACCATTAGCTTTTAAAAATATAAACAATTTTAGTCAAAAGATAAAAAGCTGCTATATAAAACACTATTCTATTTTTATTTATTTATTTATTTGATTAATTAATTAGAAAAAAAATATTTTAACTTTCAAAAGAGGAAAAAAAAAGAGTTTGTAAAAAAAATTTAATTTATGAACTGAAAACATGAGAAATTTATAAAGTAACATTAAGTATAATAAACTGAAATTTACCTTGCAAAATGATCAACACATTCGCTTCAACCCCTTCTCTCATGTAAAGCTGTTTTATCTGCACTTGGTAGACGTAGGTGCCTCCATATTGGTTTTTAAAAGCGATCTAGCCTGTATTTGCTCTAGTTTTGAAGAAAACCATGGAAAACTCCGAACGATGAAGTTAACGAGTGCAACCTGGGATCGAACCAGGCATTGACCGTCAACCAGTTTATTATAAAGTAAGAAATTTATTTAACTGATAAAATGTATGCAGTGTAAAAGTTACTTCACAGCTTTATCTAAAACAATTTGCATTATTTATCTGCAAAATTATATTTTTTAGTCATTCAAAAATTTGTACCCTTATTTTTTTTAAAAAAAATTATAACGATTTTAATGAAAAGGAAAAATGCGGTTATTTAAATTGTTATTCCAAATTTATTTTTTATTCTTATATTAATAATAATAATAAAAAAAAAATAATAATAAAAGTTTTAGCTTTTAGAATGCTAGGATCCACTAACGGCCAAGAGGTCCTGTCATTGAAGCTGTAGGCATGAGGTGCTCGGTTAGATCCCTGGTCGCGCTCGTCGGCCTAGCCGTTCGAAGTGTTCGGTGATTTTCGTCGAAACTAAGTTAAATACGGCTAAGATCCCTTAGAAAGACCCCCATGTAAGGCACTCTCACACAGGCCTAGGATCCTAGTGCAATTAATCGGCCTCAATCCTAAAACCATCAACAACTTTTAAAATGTAAAAAAAAAAAAAAAAAAAAAAAAAACAGCTTGTAAAAAATTAAATTTATGAACTGATAACCTGAAAAATTTATAAAATATATTAAATGCAATAAACTTACTGTGCAAAAATCTCTTGCAAAATAATCAAAACATTCACTTCACCCCCCCCCCCCATGATATTGTTTTACCTAACTTAGGTCTTAGACCTAGGTGGATTGCCTTCATATAGGTCTTTTTAAAGGGACCTAGCCTGTATTTACTCGAGTTTTGAAGTCAACCACGGAAAACTCCAAACGTTTATTTTGACGACCGTGACCTGGAATCGAACCAAGCACTTCCCACTGACTATTTTCGAGAGCAGACACATACTGCTACAGTTAGAGCATGTTTTACTTCGAAGAAAAATAAACTTATGAAATATAGGCTTTGTATGTGATGTAAAAATGATTTTAAAATTTTATCAGAATCAAAACTTACATTATTTCCGTGCTAAAATTATTTTTTCTAGTCATTCCAATTTTAATTAAAAAATTTATATCATTAGCTTTTAAAAAACGAAGCAATTTTGATCAAAATATAAAAAGAGGCTTTTTAAATTACTATTCTATTTTTATTTATTTATTTGATTCATTAATTTAAAAGAAGAAATGTTACACTCAATTAAAATTTTTAAATAGCTATAATTCATCTAAATTATATAAAATTATATATATATATATAAAGATGAAAAAAAGAAATAAAAATTAGTAAAAAAAAAACAGTTTAACTATTTTTTAAATTTTATTTATTATAGTTCAACTTTCACGAGTTGGCCCTTCGTCCCTCCTTCTTTTCGAAGAGTTTATTTTAAGGTAGGGGTGCACAAAGTGAAAAGAATGAATGGGTGGGGAAAAAAGAAGGTTGCCATGAAAATAACACATCAAGCCAATAATTTTTACTTTTCGTCAGCTGAAATCCGTTTTGCCTATTTAAAGGAGCATGTATTAATATTTAAAAATCAATGACACATAAACTAAAAGGAAAAAAAAAAAAAAAAAAAAAAAAACCACTTTTCAATTATGTCTGAAATTTCAATAGGCACTAATGCCATATTTGCATAAAGAAGTTTCGAGCAATAAATTTAAACAAGAAAATAGATCGTGCTGCTTATTATTGTCCACGCATTTTATTTTGTATTTCAGGAAAAAAAATAGTTTTATTTGAAAACATTTAAAAAATGAGAAAAAGTTTTTACGCTTTTTTTTTTTCTTTTTTAAGAAAAGAAAAACATTTTTAAAAATACCGAATAAATAAATGGGAAATTTTATTAAAATAAATTGAGATGTACACATAATTTACAGTATTGTGTACAATAGCTCTCAGAATATTTGCATACACATCAGATACGAGTATGAAAGATAATCTCTTACATTATTCTTATAATGGTTTTTCATTTCTATGTATTTAACTAAAAAAAAAAAAAAAGAGAGTAAGAAAGAAAATAAAAGAAAAAAAATTAATTACAGGAGTGCAGTTCTTTATTTAAATTTTAAATATTTTCTTTCTTTCTTTCTTTCTTTCTTTTTTTTTTTTTTTTTTACATTTTTATTTATTTATTTATTTTTAAGAGAAAGAAAGCAAAAATAAAGAAAGTTTGGTAGATTGGTAGTTTTTTATGGTACTAGATCCAAATTAGGACATAAGGTAAGAAAGAAAGAAAAAAAAAAAAAAAAAAAAAAAAGGAGAAGAGAAAAAAAAGACTGCAAACCGAAATTTTGAAATATCGTTTAGACAATCATAACATTCCTCATCGTATTAATAATTAGTTATAATGTAACAAATATTTTTTAATAATATAACTTATTGGAAAACCCAAAAGTTCTCCTAATTTGGAAAGAAGTAAACAGATAATAAACAGTATTTTCGCCAAAATGTCGCAAAACTCGTAAAGATAGCAAACCACCTCCCTCTTCACCCTCAACCGATTTCAAGGTAATAGAATCGTCGCTGCCTACGTCACGCTTGATTGACAGGGGCCAACTCGTGAAAGTCGAACTATACTTATTATTTTTAAAATCATTATCAAAAAATTAATGTATCTTAGTTTTCAAAATTAATTGATTAAAATAAAAATGATAAAATTTTTAAATAATTTCTACATGAAAAAGTAATACATCTTAGCATTTAGAATTAATGATTTAAAAAGTAGTAATTAAAAAATAAAAATAAACATAAAAATGTTCAAATAATCATTTTATTTCTCTATATTCTCACATTAATGGCATAACAATTTCTAGAGAAATTTTTTTTAAATTAAGTAGCTAAAATTACATAAATTTTATAAAAAAGCAATTATTTCCATAAGCTTTCAATGCTAATCTGCTATAACGGCTAATCTTTGCGCCATCTAGCGACCTGTGGATTAACTAAATTTTCTGGTCCGTTTTTCTGCCGAATCCCCTATCTCGTTTTTCCTCCTCCCCTCTATCGTCATGGTTGGGCCTAGAGCTCCTTCTTATAGGAGTCTTAGTTGGGCCATTTGAAGATAGCCAATCAGAAGCAAGCAGAAGTGAAACGTCACTAGGCGGAAGACAGAAACAAACTACGATACAAGATATATATCTGTTAACCCAGAGTTAACTATTACTCAGTGCCTGGGCATTAGGGGCATTAGGGGCACGTGCCCTGGGCCCTCACAGTGAAGGGGCCCCCCAAAAAATTCTATCATACATTTTTAAAAATAGTTAAAAGGAAAAATTTCCAAATTTTACTATAATGATTGTTGTTTTTTGTTTTTCGTCAATGGATGGAGGAATTACTGTGCTGTTTTATTAATCGGCGTGATAATCTTTTAAGAAAACTAGCAACGCAACTCATCAGAAAAATTGCAATATTTTCGCTAAACGCAAATACAACTGCATTCAACTGATACTTGCATTCCAAACTTTTACTCTAGTGCGACGTAAAACTCAATCAACCAAACTTTTACTAGACAAGTCACAAATCTTGTTCAGCCTTACTTTTATCAACAAAATGAAATGTGAAGTGAATTTTTAGACGGTGAATTGGAAATAAGCAGTTTGTTTTGTTTGTAATAATATTAAAATACGAAAAAAAGGGGCCCATTGAACACGAGTGCCTTGGGCCTCCAAGTGAGTAAATCGGTCCCTGCTATTACTTACTAAAAAATATATCCTATAATCTGATATAAATATTACCCAAAAACGAAAATCAAGAACGGTATTACATGAATAAAAGTACATTCGTTAAAATATTTATTTTAAATACATATAAGTTCATAAAAATTTATAAAGCTTTCGCGTTTTCGGCAACATTGCTACGCATTTGTTTACATTTATGATACTTCAATAAAACGACGAATTTCAATTATATTAAAATGAAATGAAATAAAAATGCAGTTATTTAATTGTTTTACTCAAAAAAATGCACACATATTTTTTTAAAAGAATGTAAAATGTATACATTTAACTGTACGATCGCGATATGTTTGTTTACATTTCAGATATTTCAGTAAAATTATGAATTTTAATTTTATGAGTAAAAATGAAATATAAGCACATTTTTTTAAATATTTGTTCAAAATAAAACACTTATATTTTTCAATTTAAAAAGAGATACATAATATATTCAGTTATCTATATAAATAAAGAGAAGTGTCTGTGCGTCTGTCTGCGCTCTTGTGTTCACACTACTGATCGCAGACCTTCGAAATTTGGCATATAGGTACCTGGCACCCTGCAGGTGTGCACCTCATCGAGATTTTTTCGAATTTCAAATTTGAAATTTTTAAATTAATGTTTTTTCGATTTTAAATATTGCCTTTAATGCTTCATTTTTCATAAATTTAATTCTTTTGCTTCAATTGTCTGCGTATCTTAGCAACGGCTATTACGCAACTTATTTTTATTTAATTCATTCATTTGAAAGCGAATTTTTTTTTTTTTCTTTTGTTATATTTATTGAAATTAAAATCGTAATGCAGTGGAAAAAATTAAGTATAATTAGTTTTAAATTTAAAAACGTATTTATAACAGTTATGTTTAATTTTTTACAGTAGAACAACTTCTTATTTTTCATTTTATAGTTAATTCCTTTAAAAGAAAAAAACTTTTATTTATTCATTTTATTATGATTATTATTATTATTATTATTATTTACTGTATTTATCGAGAAAAATGGTAGTATATACATAGTAAAAGGGATTAAATTGATTAAAATTTATTTGTTTATATATATATATATTTAATCTACTTTTTATTTTATTTTATTTTATTACATTGGTCGGAATCAAATCGTAATATAGTGTAAATAGCAGTTCAAAACTAAAATATTTAATAGATGCTGAGATACAGTCATCTTTAAAATCGTAGTTCTTAAATAGTAGCAGATCCCACCTGTCGTCGATAAATATCCAGATTAAAGTGCCCGGGAAAGATCTTCCTGTAGGCATAGGAAACCTAGACCTGATGCAAAGCGGGCGGGAAAAGAGCTGCCGTAGACGCGATTTATGAAACAATTTCAGCGACGAAGATTAAGCAAATACAGAGCAGCAATTGGTCAGACGTAATTACTGTAGGAGGAGCCAAAGCTGACAATTCAATGAGTCGTTCTTTTCATGAATCTATCAACACAAACATAATGACAACATGGCTCCGTCTTCGTAGACTATATCGCTTTCACGGATTAGGATACTTTTAATCCGTGATCGCTTTACAAATACAAAATAAAACGTTAACCTGAGTACGGCGGTTTTATTGTATTTACTTAAAAATTCTTATTCTTAAAAATTACTTAAAAATTCTTAAAAATTACTTAAAAATTCTTATTTACTTAAAAATTCTTACAGCACAAAGTTGTTCAGATTTACTGTATTAAATTTTTAAAACATTATTTAGTAATTATTGCACTGTAATTATCACATATATTAGTTGAAACGGTATTTTCCACTAAACATAAATATACCATATTTTAATCCTGTATTTTGGTTGGCTTACTTATTTATTTACATTTATTTAGTCACTTACATAAATAAAATAATTCATTAATATCCAGATTAAAGAAGATTGTCATAGAAATACTTTTTATGATAACGTTAAAAAAGCCAGCCTTAGCCTCCTCTTTTTTTTAATGTGCATTAAAATATTTTATCTTGCTATGTGTTTGTATAACTAAAAGGTAAAAAAAATCTTATCTGGTATCTTGTGAAAAAATATGTACACTGAATTTCATATTGAAAGTTCTCTCTCAATTTCATTAGTAAATATTTATTTTTCATAATATTATGGTGATTTTATTTTTATGAAACATAGTGTATTGCATGTTACTTGTGGCTTTTTTGAAATTCCTGAAAAAATTAAAAAAATGTCCTAAAAGACCCTAATTATAAGTTGTCTTAAATTCCTAAAATTTTGTAGATGTTGTGCTACTTATTGTTATTTTAACAACCCAAATCAAGCAATATAATTCCAAACCCATTTTGTAATGCTGCACTGTGTTTGCTAGAAAAAAAAAAAAAAAAAACAGTTATGCTCATTTTTTTTCATTATTATTTTATTTTATTATTTATTTATTTTTGTCTAATTTGCAGAATTCCGTGAATTTATTTCTTCAATCTTTAAAAAAGTCACGGATATCGTTCATTTTAAAAATAGAAGCACCATAGAACGATCGGTGATCAAATGTTCTACGAAAGCTCCCAATTTCCAGTCTTGTACCATCTACAACATAAATGTCAATATTCGTTTGAAACATACTTTATGAGATTCTAGAACCTGTAAAGAAATAGTATTATTAAATATTTCTTGCTCATTTAATTATTTCCCCCCCCCCCACCTTCAAATTTATCTCCAACTAACGATCAGCAATCAAATGTTCAGCAGAAGTCTTTTATTTCCCAATCTTTATGTAACTGTAATATTAATTTAAAAGTTGTTTTATTAAATTCTAGAAGTAGAATTGAAAGAGTTTAATATTTCTTACTCTGTAATTATTTTTCTGTCCCCCCTCCTTTTCCAATCTCTGGAAAATGAGCAACTCTAAAATCTATAAAGCAATAAAAGTGAATATTACTCACATATGTAATTATTTTTGACTTTATTGCTGATCTTAATCAATCTATTTATTTTTCCACAATTAAATTAAATATTTACATGTCATATCTATAGGATGTGTAAACATGTGGAAAAAATTAATAGATTTTTCAGGGAAGAAACATTTCGCCAAATCAATGTATGCATGTATATATATTGTTTCAGTATGGTTAGAATTTAGTATAATCTAGCTGTATTTTAAATTTAGTATGTTTTATTTATTTATTATTTTATTCATATGTATTTGCAATAAAAAGAATGTCTCATACAAAATCTCTCTAATTTTGATTCTCAAAGGTTGGCAACTATGCCTTTGGCAACGACTTATGCACTTTTTACTCCCCGCTTCCCAGTTGGATAAGTTAGTAATTATAAAATCCCACCAAAGTGCATATTAGGGATGCACCAAATATCAGTTTTGGCCAAATACCGAATATTCGGCCAACTAAATACTAACTTCAGCTGAATACCAAATATCCTTCAAACTAAATAGTAACTATTTAGAAATTTTTATTCGTGAATTCATCAACCGTGAATATTTATTTAAATCAAATTGGAGTGTAAAGATTGATATTTTTATTTATTACCAACTATGCGAAAAATACCAGAGCCGGAAATCGAACCCGCGTACCTCCGCTTAACGCACGGATGCTCTACCACTGAGCTACCCTGGCTGACAACCAGCTAGGCACTTCTCGCATAATATTCGTTGGGAAAGTCACCGAGTCTGCAAACGCAGATATATCAGGTGAGACAATAACAATCGTAGCACAACTCCATAGATCACGAAATTTCAATTTAGAATTTTTTATCCATGAATTCATCAACCGTGAATATTTATTTACATCAAATTAGAGTGTAAAGGTTGATATTTTTATTTATTACCAACTATGCGAAAAAATGCAAGAGCCGGGAATCGAACCCGGGCACCTTCACTTAACGCACGGATGCTCTACAACTGAGCTACCCTGGCTGACAACCAGCTAGGCACTTCTCGCATAATATTCGTTGGGAAAGTCACCGAGTCTGCAAACGCAGATATATCAGGGTAGCTCAGTGGTAGAGCATCCATGCGTTAAGCGGAGGTGCCCAGGTTCGATTCCCGGCTCTGGTATTTTTTGCATAGTTCATAATAAATAAAAATATCAACCTTTACACTCCATTTTGATTTAAATAAATAGTAACTATTCCGTGGTTCATACACTTAGGAGTAAAAAAAATTCAAGGAGTTATCAAGTACTTTTCAAGCACTTCCCGGGAAATTTTCAAGCACTTTCAACCAGGATTTTAGATTCGTCCACACTTTTGTTTTTGAGGGAGGGGGGGGGGTGATTACCTACATAAAAAACCTAGTATCAAATGTATTTATTATTTTTTTAAAGCATAACTGGGGGGGGGGGGGGGGGCGGGCCTGCCTCCTCACTCCACTCGCCAATCCTTGACTTACTTTGCTTTATTAACACCTGTGGGGTTCTTCCTACCTCTTTGCTGCTTTTCCATGCAATAAATATGAATATAAATAGTGCATTTCATAAGACAAAAGCAGAAAAATATTATAGAAATCCCCATATCCAATGCTGGATAGAACATAACATAACATTTAATAGCATTTAAAAAATAATAAGGCAAAATAAAATGTGTTAAAAATCAGTAACTTATTTTTTAAGAATAGAAGAAAATTTGTTATATCTAGACCACTTTGTCCTACAGATTTAGTATGATTCCCTTTGGTGACATTTAAATTTTTTTCACTATTTGACGATGACTTTTTTGATAATTGTTAAAAAAAAAATCTAGTACATACTTTTTCTAATGCTTATAACTTTCACTATTGAATTTTTTAGTTAATTTAGGGCAATATATAACACTCTATATGTATATTTCTAATATACAGTTAGGAAATAATTTCATTATTTTCATTTTAAGTTGCAAAAATGCCCCACAGCTTCAATTTTCAATTCTTTCCTGCTTATTTTTCAAAATAACGAAGGATACTCAAGGAACAGATTTCATATTTGTAGTCCTTGTTAAAAAAAAAAAAAGAATATCTAACTCTGTAAAGTTAAAAAATTATCATTAGGATATTAAAAGATGCTTCATATGAGTTTGAATTTGACTAAAATGTTTTTATCCCAAAATATATTATCCGGAGTATATCCGATGTAATTAAAAATATGTTTTTAAATAACAAGATACGATAAACAACATATGTATAATAATAAATGGAAAGGTTTGTCTGTCTGCCAGTTCTTTTATACGTTCAGCCCCTACTGAACGCAGAAATACAAGAATTGACATACTGATGCTCTGGAGCCTTTCCGAGGTCCTCCTGAAAACAGAATTTAAAATTTTTAATTAGTTGTGGAGGTATTAATTAAAATGTCGACTCATGTCTAATATCAAAGCGATCTCAATGAATGAGAATTCACCGCCATTGCATAAAAAAAAGATATTTTAACGGAGTTAAAAGCAGAAAAAAAAATATTATTAAATTAGAAATATTTGTTCGATCGTTACGATTTTGGTACCATATGAAAGGGGAATTTTTTCTGAATCTAAGTGTACAAGTGGCTTATCGGTACAACTATTAAATTTTTAAAAATTAACTAAAGTATGAATTTTTTGTGGCAACATCATTTCAAATGCCAAACGACCGTCTGCCATGAAAAAGGAAATGATTGTAACAGATCAAGAAGTCATGTGTTTTATAGTGGAGGGGAAATTGCAATTTTCAAACTTTTTCAAATTTTCATTCACGTTACATTTGAATTAATATTCGGCCTAGACAGCATATTATAAACCTAGTGTTCAATTTCCATGAAAATATGTGGACAAACAAAAAAATTAGATTAAATTGTTTTATATTTTGCAGTAGATATTTTAAATTGAGATATGCCGTTGAAATTTTGCAAATATTTGGTTTTAATGCCCGATAATTTGATTCTGAATATTTTTGAAAGTGTAGAATTATTAGGAAGGGCTTGAGGGGGAGGGGGGGGGCGAAGGGAAAAAAAGTTACAGCGTTTGAAATTGGTATTATTAGGTTTTAAGGAAAGATAAATCGATTGCGGATATTTTCAAGTGTAAAATTATTAGGAGGGACGAAAAGGGGTGAGAAGGGGCAAAAACGTAGAAAAAGAACAGTTGTTTTGGAGAAAACAACGGAAAACCGAGAACGCCTTTATTCTTTTATATTTTGCAGAGTTTCGAATTCTGATACTCCTTTCACATTTCATACTATTGATTTTTAACAGTATTTAGCCTGGAATTACACAAGTTTCAGAGAAAACCATGAAAAAGTCAGACATAAGTCGTTTTATAATGGTGTTTATATCATTTTTGTATCTCAGCTTCTAATTAGCATAATTTCAAAAGTAATATGTCACTTTGAAACTTATTTGAGTTGAATTTCAAGAGTAGATGCCACAAATTTCTGTCACCTTCCGTTAACCGACTACTATAAGTAATGGAATTAGAGATTTCACGTTATTTCCACATTTTAAGGTGTCCTGATTAGGTTTTTTTTTTGTATCTCAGCTACTAATTAAAATAATTTTATAAGTAATACATTATTTGAAAGCTTTGTTGATTTGGAATTGAACAGTAGATCCTACAGACTTTTCTACCACCAGATGGCGCTGTAATATATTAAAATTTCAATATTTCGAATTCTGAATATGATTAAATTATTTTTAATACATCATTCGAAAGATATTTTAAAGAGCTTTTATATTATCGAAAGTGAAATTTGAGATTTCACCAGATTTACACGTTTTAAGGTGACCTGATTAGGTTTTCTTTTGTATCTCAGCTACTAATTAAAATAATTTCATGAGTAATACATCATTTTAAAGCTTTGTTGATTTAAAATTGAACAGTAGATTACAGAAATGTCTACCGCCAGCTGGCACTGCAATATTTTAAATTCTAAATATTATTAATTTTTTTTTAATACTGCATTCCAAAGTTATTTTAAAGTACTTTTATATTATCGAATAACCTACATTAAATTTATCCAACAGAGGGCACTAATCGCAATTATTCGAGATTTCACCTGATTTATATGTTTTAAGATATCCTCAAGGGGGCCAAAAAATTAGAAATTGAGTTAGACCGTTCGAAATTGGTATATATAGGTTTTGAGTGCCTACGAGTCGAATGAGGATATTTTTGAAAGTGTAAAATTAAGGAGGGACAGAAAGGGTGGTGAAGGAATACGTGCGCGCAGCGAGCATACATATGAATTCGTGATCACTGCGCACACACGGGTCTACGCTGACGAAAGCAGAGGGGACCAGGTGTGACTTTTTACCCGATTAGAAATGATTTTTTTTTAAATTCCTTTTCTTAAGAATAAAAGTTTATGAGTAATAACATGGAATTTTGAGAAATCATAAGGGTGGTGAAGGAATACGCGTGCACAGCGCTCATATATATGCATTCATGCGTGCGCATCGCGCATGGGTCTACGCTGCCGAAGGCAGTGGGAACCTGGTGCGACATTTTTCCCCGATCAGAGTTCTTTTTTTTTTCTCTTTTTGTTTCACATGATAAAAATTAATGCAATTTTGAGAATTCATTAATTATAATGATTCATTTAAAAATAGTGCCCAGCGAAGCAGGCGTAGCCTGCTAGTCTTTAAATAAAAAGATACAATAAAAAAAAAACATAGAAAAAAATACAACATAAGAAATTGCCATACCAATAGAAAGGTTGACATTTCATTTTTTTTGTATCATTGATCACATTTTAATTTTCCAGTGGAAAATGGAAAAACCATAAAAAATGTTGCCTGAATATATATTTTATTATACAAATCTAATATTGCTGTGACAGAATACTTTTATGCTTTCTGTGACAATCATTGTTTGTGGAAACATTTTCATTCAGGGTTGGCAAGATTATGTCGCAGTGGTTAAAACCACTGGTAGAAACTGGCATGGCGAAAACCCCTTTCTGCCACATTTGTGGCAGAAACTCAGAAAATGACATAAAAGTAATTATTGACCTACAATAGACAATGCATAGGAAAATCAATTAAATGTTAACCAAAATATAATTTATTTACAATGTTATCGCCATAGAAAATCGAAGTTTACATTGTTTACACTATTCAGTCTTCTATAACAAAAGACAAGTTTTGATGCGGTTTCTAAACCTAAACGATTTTTCAATTTGTGATGCACAAATATGAGAAATTTGAGAAGATTCTCTCAATTCGAGCAGATCTAACAGGCATTGCCATCAAGGAACAAATAAGATTTATGAAAGCTTCATCTATTGCACATTTTTTAAAACTGGACCACCATGTAAATAGTAGCTGGGGTAGTTGCCAAAGTAGCTTAATTCAGTTATGTTACGAGTTAAATGAATGAATTTTAGAGTTTGAAATAATACAAAACTAAAATCTAGTATTTATGTTCATTATTTTATATAAATATTTGATATACTCTTTATATTTAATACTAGCAGGCTACGCCCGCTTCGCTGGTAACTATTTTTGAATAATTAATGTATTCTCAAAATTGCACTAATTTTTATCATGTGAAAAAAAAAAAAAATCTGATCAGGAAAAATGTCACTCTGGTTCTCCACTGCTATCGGCAGCGTAGACCAGTGTGCAGTTATTTGAATTAGTATCTGAGATACAAAATAAAACCTTATCAGGACCTTAAAACAGGTGAAATCTCAAATTCCACTTTCGATAATATAAAAGTACTTTAAAGTGTAAGTATCTTTATGATGTATTAAAAATAATTTAGTCATAATTAAAATTTAAAATTTATATGCAAAAAAAAAAAAGGATTTCTCTCTTAAAAGATTTTGAGTTATGAAATGTTTTGTGAAAATATCGATGTTTCATAATGTCTGACTTTTTCATGGTTTTCTCCGAAACTTGCATAATTCCGGGCTAAATACTATTAAAAATCGATAGTATGAGAAATGTGAATGGAGTATCAGAATTCGAATCTCTGCAAAATATAAAAGAATAAAGGCGTTCTGGGTTTTCCGCCATTTTCTCCAAAACAACTGCTCCTTTTCTACATTTTTGCCCCTTCCCGTCCCTTCTAATAATTTTACACTTGAAAATATCCACAATCGATTTATCTTGCCTTAAAAACTAACAATACCAATTTAAAACGCTGTAATTCTTTTTTTTTTTTTTTTGTCCCTAGAAATCACCACAAAGCAGTTTTTAAAGAAAATTTGGTATTTACGTGTTAACTGCATGTGATTGGCAGGCTATTCATATGCATAAATACAAATATGTAAGAAAGTACAATATATTTTATAGGATTACTTCTATGATAATCATATGTAAATATATATATATAAATATTGAAATACATATGTAATATATATTTTGTATTAACCACATGCCAGCAGTTAATCTCTGGCAGGCGGTTATTACATAAAAACTGAAATTTTCATTTAACTAGTATATTGTGGCCACCACAAGACTTTCTTCTATATTTTCCTATACAAATTCACTCAGTAACAATATAAAAAAAAAATTTCTCCCTTTTTTTTTTTTTTTTTTTTAAGTTAAAAGTAAAAAAATTCAATAACTTTGTTTTGAAGTATCACAGATTATTTATATAGTTCAACCATTCCTTTTAAAGGTATTGACGAGTCCTTTCGAAAGATACCCATCTTGAAAATTTACTGCCCTCAAGGGGAGACTTCCCTCCAGGGGGGGGGGGGGGAGGCGAGGCTCCTACACATACAAAATTTTTTTCCCAGTTGACTATCTCTATTATGTAAATTTCATAATGATTACTAAAAAAGAATTCTCTTCATGCACATTTATACAAAATTTTGTCCTATATCACCATGTTAAAAATTTAGAAAAAGCGGGATGGCAATGCAACCTGTAAGACAATTTTTACCAAAAGTTGATAGGCACTAATTTATGTCAAGGTGCAACTACATACCAATTAGTATGAAATTCTGTGCAGTAGTTCCTGAGATACAGTTGCTACTAAATTTTGTCACACACACACACACAGACAGACAAAAATGGTCAAATCGTGTTCTACAGCTCTAAAAACGTGTAAATCCATCAAAAACCTGAGGTCGAAAATGTTTACGAATCCAATACTTTCTTCCATTGAATATAGAAGAAAGTAAAAATAACAAAATTATAACCAACTACAATTAAATAAATTTTAAATCATTAAATATATATGATTGAATAATATAAATGCACAAAATCCCAGTATGCAGCAGTTGTTATTATGCATGTATCTACACTCCATGTACATTAAAAAGAAAAAATAACATTGGTTACTGCTACCTCACTCTGCATGAAATGTTCATAAAATGCATCAAATAACATACTGCAGTAATTACTGTAACATATGTATTAGTGCTTTGTGCACATGAAAATCAAAGCGCCCATTACAAAAAAAAAAAAAACAGATTATACAGATGTAAAAAATCACCTTTTAAATACAAAATACATGTACAATAATGTATGATAATTTAAAGCAGCAGATAATTTCAATATTAATTTACATTTGTATATAATCTTCCCCTTTCAAAATACTCTTGTTCCAAACACACACATCTTTAAAATGCAAAATATCTGTTATTTACACAATATTTATTTAAACATTAGTTTTAATTCACTGAATAGAATAATATTATGAAATAGGAATTAAAATTTATTAAAGAAATTACCTCTAAAATATTCCATGTTCGCAGTTCAAATTACTACTACAAATTACTACAACTTTTCAAATTACTATTACAAAACACACCACAGTAACACAAACAAATATCTAAATAATTAAAATTTTCATTATATTTCTGTTATTTACCTCAAAATTCACATTTCAGTAAAAATATAAATCAAATCAATTTATGTGAAATGATTGTTCTCAAAATATTTTATTTACTTTTTACAAATATCCAAATAAAATACATAATGAAAATCAAGATTTATATATTAACGCCATATATAATTGAGAGATAAAGTTGATAAGAAACAGATTATTTCTTCAATAATAATTAAATTAATGAATCTCTTTAACTCACCATTGAAGGTTATGGTTAGCATCTATTTTTTTTCCCTTAGTGGCTGGAATTTCTCTCGTAAGATGCAGGTGGATACTTTCATTAGATAAAGTCTTCAAGTTGTTGTTTTCATAACCGAATCGATAATACCTTTGTACGTACATTTTTAATAATCACATACATAAGGCAATATTAATTCAGTTGAAATAAATGTTTGGATTCTGTGAAATAAAAAATGAAGTTTATTTTCTTAGCTAAGCATAGATATATGTAATGATAAATAATTGTACACACATAGAAAGGAAATAAAAGTAATTAACTATAAAAATTTAAACAGACAGCCTGTATAAGTAACACTTTCAAACATTAACAGCAGCACAAATAAAAACTGTATATGTCACAACTAATTACATTACATTAAAATTTTAATAACACAAAAGCAAATTTTATCTCTTATTGCAAAGAAACACATGGACATTTTTTATCCCAATTTATCTATTCAGAATCTTTAAATCTGAAATAACGCTAAATTATTTTTAAAACATGAATATATTCGTAATCGTAACAAAACAAATGTATATTTACATCAACGTTAATTTTATAAATGTGGCAAACAAATTTCGAACATGTTATTTATATTAGCAATGTTTTTCAGCAGGTAATGACATTGATATCTCAGAGATGCCAACTTCTAATGACAAAAAAGCAGGAGATTTTTTAACAGAAATCACGAGACTTAACAAGAAAGTTTGCAAGAAAAATGAGTAAAATAATGCAATTTTAATTTTAAGTAAAGCTTTATAAGCTTAGGAGGTATTTACAAAGCATCAGTATTAAAATTAAATGAATAATATATGTTTCTTGCAGTAAAACAATTAAAAAAAAAAAAAAAAAAAAAAAACCTCAGACATACAGTTATTTAAAATTTAAGTCAAAATAGACAGATTTGATCATTCTGCTCCTAATATAAAACAATACGAATCTTAATTATCTTTGTAAAAGAAAAGGTAATAAAGAAATGAAAATATCAGCTATATTCTAATGAAATTTGAATTCTTTAAGTTTTAAATAGTTATGGTATTTAAAAAAAAAAAAAAAAAATCTTTTGATAATAAGACATTTTTCATTATACAAAAATGAAAGTTAAAAATTTATTCTTAGCAAAAATTAGTTTCAAAGCATTGTATAGTAATTCACATTCAAACTGAGCTTGATAAATTGCAGAACAAGATAAACTCCAATTTTCTTTCAAATTTTTTTACCCAATCCCACAAATTTTAAGCACAAATTATGCTAAGAGGGGTAGATAAAAATTACATCAGAAAAGCAGGAGAAATGAGTGGAAAAGCAGGAGCATAGAAAAACAAGCAAAAAGCAGGAGACTTGGCATGTCTGATATCTAATTGTATAACTAATTCATATCTATAAATCTCGAATGCAGTAAGTAATTTCTATTGTTTACCTTAGTTTTGCATTTACATTACACAATAGATTCGTCGATTGCAAGTCTTCAATAAATTAAAATGGACGTTCGCGCTTGTTTTCGATGTTCTATGTATATAAAACGAGTAGATTAAGAAATTTAATGTTTAAAAATAAGCTTACCAGGAAAAATAAGTGAAAATACATTTTCTATCGAAGTGCCGATTACTGATTACATGAAATAATCTAGAGTGGGTCCCACCCATAGTTCGTGAATCGTGATTCATTCAACATAAACTCCTCCTTCAGTAGTGACGTCATCAAACCACACCTCAAATGGTCGTAGCTAGGAGTGTTTCATAAATCGCGCCGTAGACACAGTGGTTACCCGAAGCGAGGTTTGGAGCAATTTCAGTTTCTTTTCTTTTTTTAAAATTTTTGTCTATAATGCGGTGTAAAAAAATAAATATTAATCCGATTCTTTCGAAAATTCATTTAAATATAGTGACCAGCGAAGCGGGCGTAGCCTGCTAGTCTGTAATATTATGATATGTTAGTTTACCTTTTAAATACTTCAACATTGTCATGAATTACTTCAATAAGACGATGAATTTCAATTATATTAAAATGAAATGAAAGAAAAATGCAGTTATTTAAATGTTTTGCTCAAAAGAAAGCGCACGTATTTGTTTAAAAAAATCTAAAATATATAAATTTTGCTGTGCTAGCGTGATTTGTTTGTTTACATTTCAGATATTTCAGTAAAATTATGAATTTTAATTTTATGATTAAAAATGAAATAAAAACACATTCTTTGAAATAGTTTGTGTTCAAAATAAAACACTTATAATTTTCAATTTAAAAACAGATACATAATATATTCAGTTATCTGTAATATTATGAGATACCACAATTTGTTTCATGTTTCATAAAGATAATAAATTTTAACAAACTCTTAATTATGTCCCTATTTGAATTAAAAAAAAAAAAAAAATCACTTTTGACAGCAGACAACAGGCATTGGCTACTGTCAGCTTTCAAAAGAGTATACTAGAAAATCGAAGGGAAATAGCATAAACATTTAACAAACATACTTATTACATGATTATTGCTAATTTAATATCCCTTTGATTTATTACTTCTGATCTTGAAAATGTATGATGTATTATACACGATGATATATTACTTACATGATTTGATTTTATGAGCAATCTATCTATTGCTGTTATACATCCCAGTTTTTCATCAATGTTCTATGACTTTCAACAATCTATTCTTAAAAAAAATTATGTGCTTTAATACGGAGCACGTCAAAGAAGCAACAAAAGACGTAGATTAAGATTATCACACGGTACATTTAAACAAATTCGATTAAAAGAAAAGAAAAAATAAATAAATCATAAAAACGCAATTTAAACACACTTATTTCAAATGTAAACAAGATTTGATCCATTCGCCTTATGACGTAGTGCGCTAGAAATCTCAAATAGCTAAAAATTCGCGCATCCATGAAATGGCACCCCCCTGGCTTATATCTCGAAATATCCACATCACACAAGGGTTTACAAGTTTTTATTTAATACACAGTAACAATTATGCAAGGTGGGTTTTGTAGGTGTTTCGAGAGGAGGTAGGTAGGTTGGGTTTGGTCGCTCCTGGTCTGCTCAACTCTACTCGTTAGTGTGTTTACTTTCCCGGCTACTGCCGCGTTGCTGCTATTTTCTTCGCGGTGAGTTTTGTTTGTATTTCATCCCGGCTTTCTAGTCGAAAGTTGGTAAGTTTTTTGCTTTTTCCTTTTCTTTCACGCTTAGGAGTGTGAGTTTGTCTTTATTTTCTGTCGCGGGGATTTTCTTCTCGCTTGTTATCACTTGGCCACATGTCCGGAGGCGGTTCCCTTGATAGGCCGCCATGTTCATTGAATCACTTTTCCAACGCCGGTGGGTTGGCAGATTCGCTTAGTATTGCCCTAAACGACGGGTATGACTCCATTGTTATAATCATTGCTGCTAAAAATGGCTCAATACCACATGCCCATCCTAAAACTTTAAAAGATGAAATTACCAATATTGTTGTGGATAACAGAGTCATAGAGGACTTAAAACTAACCAGGCAGGGTAAACTGCTGATAACAACTAAATCAGTTGCTGCTGCCCAAAAACTGCTGAGTATTAATTCGCTATTGGGGGTCGCTGTGGACCCATATGTAATTACCGATACCATTTCATCAAGATTCTTGTTGCACAATATAGAGACGAGTGTGTCCTGTGCAGACATTGCCGAAGAACTTGCGGCCCAAGGGCTAGCGGCCTTGGAGGTCCGCCGCTTTATGAAGAAATCACAGGGTGTAGAAACACCCACCCAAACCGTCCTGGTTACACTTGTCGGTACTAACCTTCCAACAAGCGTCAAGTTGTGGTATGTTCGCCACACTGTCACCCCCTTCTTTGACCGGCCTCGTGCCTGCCTCAATTGTCACAGGTTCGGGCACTCAACAAAATCATGTCGGAGCCAAAAGCTCTGTGCTCGATGTGCTGAACATCATTCGGAGGAGTGTACGGCTGCATCCCCTAAATGCATTAACTGCAAGGGATTACACGCAGCATCTGACAAAGCATGCCCGGAGTACAAAAAGGAAGCTGAAATCCAAAAATTTAGAACTGAGAACCACCTCACAATGTCGGAAGCGAGGCGCATTTACAAGGAATCAAGGAAAACTTCAAATAGGTCGTTTGCGACGGTGGCGGCTAGCAGCCCACAAGACGCTGTGTCTAAAGCCGATCTCCACACGGCCCTACAGGGCATTACTGAACACTTTACCAACATGGTCCAAACCCTCGTTGCTGAGTTCCAGCAATCACTGCAAGTGCTGGCTGAAGCTATCTTTCAGCCTCTCTCTGGAATTATGCAGGCGGTACAACCAAAAAAGACATCAGAGACTGCCCTGGCGGATGTGTTCACTGAAGTCCTCCGGAAAAAGTCGAAGAAGTTGCGCTTGCAGCCCCAAGATTCAACCATCATGGATTCTTCCTTGTCTCGCCTTGCACATGATCCCTCCACTTCGATGGATACCTCGTCGCAAGACCCGCCTCGCCCTGGTGTTTCGACAGACAAGTCTCCCCCGGTGGGATAGCGTGCCATGGCTTACGGTGCTCTCACGGGTAAGTCCCCTTTTCTGTTGTTTACCTCTTTTTTTGTTTCGGTTTGTTATGGGTTTTAGTAATTTTCTGGTACAATGGAACTGTCGCAGTCTTCGGGCTAATGGTCATTGGCTCCGCTCTACCCCTGAGCTCCATGCCCGGCTGCTTTGCCTTCAGGAAACATTCTTGTCTCCCCAGGATACCTTTGCCATCCCTGACATGACGGTGTACAGGGCTGATAGAGTTGATACTCGCGGTGGTGGTCTCCTCACTGCTGTTCACGCCTCAATGGCTTCCTACCTGGCTATTCTCCCTCCTTGCCCTGTCCAGGACTTTGAAGTTCTTGGGGTCAAAGTTTTTTTGGATAGCTGCTGGACACTTGTACTGAACTGCTACTCCCCTTCAGGCAACTTCCCGTCGGATTGGCTTACTGAAATCCTATCCTCGGAGAACCCCCCCGTTATTATAGTCGGTGACTTCAATATCAACATCCTTTCCCGCTCCCCCCCAGTCCCTAGGCGGGTCCAACTTCTGCTTGACTGGGCTAGCGCCCAGGATGTTTGTGTTCTGAATTTTGATCACCCCACTCGCTCTGGCTCTTTTGGTTCCTCCTCCCTTTTAGACCTCACCATGCTGTCTCCCGCTATCCAGTCTAGAATTAGATTTTACGTCCACCCTGACTTGTTCGATTCGGACCACCACCCCATCATTCTCTTGGCCTACTCCCCTGTGGGCCTTCCAACGGCCACTCGTCGCGTTTACAGCTGGACTAGAGCCTCTGCTGCTCTGAACAAGATAGATAATCTTCCGACCTCTTCTTATCAGGTCTTTGAGCAAACTTGCAAAGAGGCTATGGTTTCCACTTCCTCTTACCTGAGTTCGCCTAGTCGCTCGGGCTGTCCTTGGTGGGACTCTACCTGCCGGTCACTCCTGCGTTCGAAGCGGAAACATCTCCGCCTTGCCCGGTTGCATTGCTCCAGGGAAGATTGGATTCTCTACAAGAAGTATGCGGCCAAACTTCGAAGGTATGTCAAACAAGCTGCTCGCAGCTTCTGGGATTCCCTCTGCCAAGGCAGTTGCGAAAGTGGGAGAATCTTCAAAATCCTGAAACGCCTTGCTACTCGTGACCTCCCCTCTGGCGACAATATTATCAAAGATCCTGTTCCCATCGCGTCTACCCAAACCCAAGCTCATGCCTTCCTAGAATATTTCTCAAAACCCAACCTTTCTCACCCTATTCCGGTTGATCTTGGTGATGGGGATCCGATTCTGGACGCCCCCCTTTCCCTGGATGAACTTCGCCACGCTCTAAAACGTTCGCGTCCCACTACTCCGGGCGCTGATGGCATCTCCATTAAGCTCTTTCAGAAGCTTTCCGAGAATCACCTCGAAGCCCTGCTGAACACCTTTAACCTTTCTTTTGGTTCGGGGGAAATCCCTAACTCCTGGAAGCTTGCCACCATCGTTCCCATCCGGAAGCCTGGCAAACCTGCCCATCGTGTCGACTCCTACCGCCCGATAGCCCTCACTTCGGCGGGGTGCAAGTTATTGGAACGCATAATCCTCCGCAGACTCCTTGCTTGGGGCGGGCAGCGGCACTTGTTCCACCAAGATCATTTTGGATTCATACCTACTAGGGACTGCACCCTAGCTTTATGCACGTTTATAAACGATATTGTTTCGGCCCGCTCTCGTAAATGGTACGTCGCCGCAATCTGTCTTGACATCAAAGCGGCCTATGACTCTGTCCATATTGACACACTCATCTACAAACTCGCAACTCTTGGAATTAGAGGTACCATGGGCCATTGGCTAGCTTCGTTCCTGAACTCTCGGGTTATTCAAGTTCGCTGGAAGGCTACTATTTCTGACACTGCTCCTTGCAACCAGGGTGTTCCTCAGGGCAGCGTTCTTTCCCCGCTTCTTTTTATTTTTTATATGCTGGATATTGTGGAGACGCTGGAAGACGGGGTTCGCATGATCGTCTACGCGGACGACCTCTTTATCTATGTCACGGGTCCGGATGCTACCCAGGCTCGGAGAAAACTCCAGGATACCCTTTTGCGCGTTACCTGCTGGTGTTCCTCGAATGCGCTGAGTATTGCCCCTGCCAAGTGTTCGGCAATCAACTTTTCTCGCTGCAGGGACCAGGGGGCTCCGTTCACCCTTCGGGGCGTGGAGATACCTTGGGGTTCCCCGATAAAAATCTTAGGTGTCTGGTTCTCTCGCACTTTGTGTTTCACCCCTCACTTCACTGCTATCAAGTGCAAAGCCCAGCGTCGGCTGAACTACTTAAAGGCTATCACGGGCCGCTCCCGTGGTATTAATAGTTCCCACATGCTAAAGATTGTCAATTCCATCATCCGAAGCATTCTAGAATATGGTGCTCCTCTGTTCTATGACTCTCCTGTTTCGGCTTTGAATACCCTTGAGGTCAGTTACAACGCTGCCCTCAGATTGGCTACCGGTCTTCCTAAATGCACCCCCATCCCCGTTCTCCGTCGGGAAGCCGGGGTACCTAGTGTGTCCAGTCGCCTCCTCCTCCTCACAAAGATGTTTCTTCTCCGCCTCCTCGCCTCCCCTCCTGGTCTGCGCCTTAGTGAAGCTGCTCATGCTGCTCTTGCCCAGCCTGCTCCGTTGTGGAAGTGGTGGGTACCGTTACAAGAGATTCAATCCCAGGTGGGCTGTCCCCTCTCGTACATTATCCGTCTCTGCTGGCCTCCTCCCCCATGCTGCGCCCAGTTTCGGGTGATTTCGAACGGTCTCGATTTTCAGTGTCCGGACTTCCCGGCTCTTACTAAAGTTCACGCCTGGCATCAATGGTTTTCCTCTCTCCCCCCCTGCTCTTTTATAGCTACCGACGCTTCGAAAGACGGTGCTAAAACCGCCATCGCTGCTGTAGATCCTGTCAGTAACACTTCTTTTGCAACCTTGGTTCCCCACGATAACTCGGTGTTCACTGCCGAGGCTCTGGCGGTATATCTTGCTCTCTCTACTCTTCCATTTTCTCATCCGAACATTGTCATCATGTCTGATAGTCTGTCGGTGCTTCGCGCCCTTGAGGACTGGTCTATTCTTTCGCCAAAGGTGATCCTACTGCTGATCTCCCAAATCCAGAAGCTTAACGCTCGCGGCTATCATATCACCTTTGTCTGGTGCCCAGGTCATTGTGGTATTCCTCCCAACGAACTTGCAGACTCCCGTGCCAAACATGGGCCATATCTATGCGCCCCTTTTCTTCGTATAGCCCCAGAAGATCTCCGATCTCAGGTCCGGAGGACCTGGAAGGTTGAGCAAGAATATTCTTGGATAAGCTGCGACTACGCGATCTCTCTCCCCTTCCTCCTTCCTGACAGGTCCTTCCCCAGCTGGGTCCCGTCTCGCAAAATGGATGTTCTGATGGCTCGTTGGAGGTCAAAAACTATTCTAACCAATCAACGCCTCCATAGGATGAACCTCACCTTCTCCCCTCTCTGTAACTTCTGCTACGATTTGGAAACTCCCGAACACATCTTGCTCCATTGCTCCAAGCTCTCTACTCCTCGCCACAATTTGTTCAATGCTCTTCATCTGGGCCCTAACCCGTCGTATGGCGACGTTATCTTGGCTGCCTTCGGTTCGAAAGGGTCGCTAGCGCATCTGATCCTCTTCTCTCGTCTAGCTTTCTCGTCCTAACTTAACATTGTTTTGGCTTGCGTATTTGGTTTTTTCGAGATGAAGCTGTCCCTTGGGACATAGCATAAATCTCAGTATCCCCCTACCTACCTACCTACCTACCTACAATTATGCAATATCTCAGTTTTCCTCCTATCTACCTACCAACCAACCAACCAACGTACCTGATAAGTGACAAAGGTGACAAATGACAAAGGTATAAATATTTATAAATATATTCATAAAAATTAATTACTCTCTGCAATCTTAAGTTGTGAAAGATTTCGTACTGTTTTTTAAAATTCTGCCGAAAAATAAAAAGATTTTTACAGAAATTATCCCAAGAAACAAAATTTAAAAATCCAGGGGCGGAGTTTTGAGTTTGTGTATAAAGGTATAAACAAAGCTGAAAATTTGTATTTGGTCGAGAGTGTAATGTATGACTTCTTTTTCTTGATTTTTAAAATACTCTGTGTTTTACATTATCATAAATTTTACTGTTTTTACCAATTTATTTGTTGTATTTTTTAAACATGTAACTTGATTTCTTAATTGTAATTCGAAACTAGAGATGTAAAATTTCCGGAAATTTTGAGGCGGTGAAAAAAAACCAGTTCTTTTCTGGAAAAAATGGTAAAAATTGAATTTTTACAAATAAAAATAGGGTTTCTTTAGAGTTATAATGTCTTAGAAAATATAGTGTTAAACATTTAAAAATACATGCAGTCCATATTATTTTTTCTTAACAGAAATATGCAAAAAGATTTTACTATTAAAAAATGAGCCTTTCCGTTTCACAACTGCCAGTACAGTCGGTCACAGAAGTGTCCGAACACTAGCAAAAATTCCTATATAAAAAAAGTGCACTTAATACTGTTTTGTTAAATAAATCCTTGTCGAATTACGTTCTTAGACTGACTAAGAACAGAATTCGACAAGGATTTATTTAGCAAAACTGTATTAAGCGTACTTTTTTTTTTTAGGAATTTTTGCTAGTGTTCGGACACTTTTGTGACCGACTGTACCTTTCTTTGTACAAAACATCAAAATCTAGTCAAATCATCATTGAACCATTAATTTTGCATAGGGTGTGCATTCTTGTGTAATATTCATCTCCCAGCACATTGATACAATGAATTTAGATTAGAATCAAACCTACAAAAAAAAAAAAAAAAAAAAAAAAAAATATCAACCCGAACCTGATTTCTTTATAACTGAAACCCCAAAACTAAATAAAATTTAATGATTCATCTGAAAATCATGCAAAACTTTTTAAGTTATAAAATAAAATAAATTTTCATTGTCACAGAGTTAGTAAATCATTTAAAAAAAAAAAAAAATTGTTACTGATAAATTAAATTAAAAATTTAAAAATCTGAAATATGGTTTAATAATTTTTAACCATTTGTGTGTGTTGTGTACTTCAAGATTGCAAAAATATGCTTTAAGTTTAGTATATATATGTACACTTGATTTTTCTTTGTTTATTGCCATTCTGTGATACATATGTAATAATATGTGTACACATATATTTAATCATGGGAATATGTAGTATCTTTATATGTTTATAATTATATCGAACAAATTTCTGTAATAAAATATTTTGAAAGATTTTCTCAAGTTGACCCGACTCGTTGAAAACTTAACCTAACCCCAGTAGCAGAAATTTTTCTTTCAATCTGCAACAACTATTTACGCATTAGAAAATACTCTGCAGCATAATTTCACAATGAGTTACGGGGGAAAAAAAATACCGGATTCAGTGAACATATTTTTATCACAAGTTTGCATTTATCTAATGTTATTAATCTGTCAGATATGTCAAAGCATTGTAGTTATAGAATTTCCATTACATATAGCTAAATAAAGAGTTAGCATTAGCAATTATCCTTCATATTGTATAAGAACTATTATTTTGTTCAAACTGACTTTAGTAAAGTACTTGCAGGAGACTCTAAGCATTGAAATTAATGCAACTTTCTAAAATTTTCTGGTTACTGTGTAACCAGATGATGGGACATTAAGACATATAAACTTTCTCTTATCAACACACTGTAAAAAATAGGTTCTTAAAAATAAGTATATATTGTCTCAAAATAGCCCCGAAACAATATATACTTAAATTTGAAAAACTAAGTACTCCATTTTGAGTATATTGACTTGCTCAAAAATGGGGTTGAGCCCCGAAACAATATATACTTAAATATGAAAACCCAAGTACTCATTTTTCAGTATATTGACATGCTCAAAAATGGGGTTGACCAATAAGAATCCCAATATCCCCATGTTTGGCATGTCAATGTAACTCAAAAATGAGTACATGGGTTTTCAAATTTAAGTATATATTGTTCCGGGCTATTTTGAGACAATATATACTTATTTTTTAGAGTGCAATTACAGTTTGTTCGTCATTGCCATCTGTACATCTTAATTGCATTTTGCACACCTTCTCAATGTCCAAGCCCCAACTTTCACAGAAAACTTGTAATACTGGAATTGAAACTGTATTTAACCCATTAGGTGCCAAAACTCCTGCTGCAGGAACATTTAATTACGAATTTTTTTCTCTACAGATAAATATATTTTTTTATTTTTTACATTGAACATTGAAGTGCCTAGCTTCACTGGTAATTTTTTCAAAAAGTTTGTAATGTAAATTGTATTTTTATTTATTTATTTTTTTAATTATTCAAACAAAATCATCTGTTTCTACTGCCTAAGAAGAGAAAATCGCTAAAAATAACTTATTATTCAAGTGCAGGGGTTTTAAATGATGGATATTAATTAAAAAATTCGTTTCTTAAATTATAACAAACAGGGATCAAGAAAATTTAAAAGAGTTATGCAGTTTATCGACATCTATTCTACCTCCATTAGGTGCCATGTCTCCCATTTTGGAACTATATCATATCTTTGAACAAAATAACTGTTTTTTTAAATTATTTAATTTATATATGATTAGGAATGCATTTTGTAACCAAAGTGTACGAAAATGCAAAAATTTTGAGTGAGATTCATATAGCAGGGTTAAGTAACTTAATGGGTTATGTAACATCAATGAGTTAAGTAACTTAATAAGCACAGGTATTTTCTTAGACAGCCCAATAAAAGACTTTCAAATAAAACCTGTGATCCTTTCTGATCCAATTTCTTTCTTTTTTTTTTTTAAGTGCTAGCGATCTATTTATAAAAATACTAGTATTCAAACAAAAGTGTGTCAAGATCATCAAATTTTGATATCGATACAAAATCTAGTATATATTCAAAGGTGCAATAACAAAAATTACATGAGTAGTGAGTGATATTGAACAATTCTACCCAGGGTTAGAAATAAGCGGTCGTCAGTCGCATTTTGCGACCAGTTTTTTCATTTTGACGCCTAGAATTCCAATCATAGGTGCCGTATTTGACGCCTGGATTTTTTCCTCATCATACCTAATAATTTTCCCAATCCCATCAGACTGTAAACAAGTCTATTTCAAGTCAATTGAACCTAATAAAAACTGATTTAAGAAATCATATCTCAATGAAAGTAGTTGACGATTTGTTAATGATTAAATTAAACAGCCCTAAATTGGAAGATTTCTGCTCACAAAATGCTATTAAATTGTGGTGGAATGATGTATCTTCTAGGCGAAGAATGGATTTGCTATTTTAAATATGTATGTTTAATATTGTCAATGTAATTACATTCATTGCATAAATATGTTTTATATAATCTTGCATATATTATTTACAAATTGATGCTTTATTTGTTTATTTATTTTTTTAATATACATATTTAATTATAGATGGCACCTAGATTTTTCATTTTGACTCCCAAAAAATTTAATCCAGGCGCCATTTTGACGCCTAGTTTCAAAATTCTTATTTCTAACACTGATTCTACCTCTAAATGGGTTCTGCAATTTAAACAGAATATTGACAGTTATGTTGCATATGGAGAAAGAATGGGAACCTTCTGCAAGGAACTTCATTACCAATCAGTAGCAAATGCTAAAGGGGGGGGGGGGTGTCCCAAATAATTATATGAATGAGAGATATTGAACAATTCTATTACTTTATAGGTTTCAGAATCTAATAAAGTAAGCTTAAAATGAACATTGACATTTATGCTCTGGATGGAAGAATATTGGAAATTACAATGCTTCTATGGAGCGTTTGATTGCTGATTGTTAGTGGAGAGGGGAAGGGGGGGTAAAGCAAATATACGAATGAGAGATAGTAAGTAATTATACTTTTTCTTTAGGTTTTGGAATCTAAATAAATAAGTTTTAAAAGAGCATTAAGATTTATGTTGCAGATGGAGAAGAATTGAAATTGTAAGAATTCCGTGAGCCGTTTGATTGTCGATCATTAGTGGGGGGGGGGGGGGGTCACAAAAAATTACATGAATGAGAGATATTGAATAATTTTACTTCTTTATAGGTTTTAGAAACTAATAAAGCATGTTTCAAATGAATATTGACATTTATGCTGTGGATGGAGAAAGCTTAAAAATTACAATGCTTTGATTTTGTGGAATGTTCAATCACAAATCGTTAGAGGGAGGGGGGGGGGGTGGGATAAAACAAATATAAGTGAGATATTGAACAATTCTACTTCTTTATAAGTTCTTAAATCGAATTAAGTAAGTTTTAAAAAATAATAATGATATTTATGTTACTGATGGGGGGGGGGGAGATGGAAATCGCAAGGATTTCACAATTTGTTTGATAGCCGATCGTTAACAGGGAGTAAGGCGGAGGGGTCACAAAAAATTTATATGAGTGAGCCCCGTGGCAGAAACACGGCGACACAGCGACATTGTCGCAGAATGGCATGAGTCCTTGCAGAAAGGTTTTTCTTTTAGGAACAAAAAATTTCTAAAGAAAAAAAATTCAATGCAATAAATTGGCTAAAACTGCTCTGCAGTATAAGTTTCGTTTTTGCAGAAGCTGCTCGTTTCTGCAGAAAAGTACCAAAGGGTTACATTGCTACAGCGATGCAACAAGGGCAGAAAAACATTGAACGCTGCCTGCTCTGTGCGTACGGGACAGCATTACCTCTACGCACATGATCTGTTACCGCGCTGTCTTGTTCGTTTTTGCTTGTTGTCTGGTGCGATTTCTCTTCTGTTTCTGTTTCAAACTATCCAAGCGACCTTTGAAGGAAGCTGCCTTTCCTTTTAAAATAAATTTCTAATATTCATTCCTACAATTCACCCTCCTCCCCCTTTTTTTTTCTTGTTTCACACAATTAAAAGGATTTCGCAGTCCGATGATTATTAACTTTCGATTTTATCTTCCTTACAGATGCTGCAAAAAACATATTCCTGGATTATTTTTTTCCTTATCTATAAAACTGCCTCAACGTCTCTTGAAAATAGGAAAAATAACAAATCAATTAATTACTTTTATAATCCAACTGAAAAAAACACAAATCATTGCACAATACGCCTAACTAAATGAAAAAAAAAAAATCACGTTCAAGGCATTGCGTAATCAAAATTTACTGAGTCAGGACGGAGAGGAATACTTGTTTACATTAACTGAATCTCAGTTTAACTAGAATCAAAAGCTGAAAGTGGTGCAGAAAGAAAGGGAATGCTACGATTATGCAATGTTTTGATTATCATTTAAAATTTTTTTAAAGGTTCAGTTATACAGCTTAAGAATAAAAAATAAAACTTAAAATAACTGTCTTTTAAATTATTAGAAATAAATAATATATTCAAAGCTATTGATGAATTTCGACGGTGATGGCAAGGTGTACATGTTAAGATGAATGATTGTGTTAGGGATTCTAAGACTGGGAGCAGCGTCCTGTGTGGGAGACTTTCTAAGGTGTCTTAGTCCATATTTACACGAGTTTCGGAGAAAATCACGGAAAATTCGACTTAAATGAATGAAGTGTTCGCTGTGGAAAATTTACTAAGATGTTTCAGTCCGCATTCATGTGAGGTTTGGAGACAATCACGGAAAACTCTGAACATTAACGACGAAATATTTACCATTGGAGAAAGTAAAAGAATATTTTCTGTAACATTTGTTGAGATAATTGAAAACGTGATAACTCAGGTTTTATAATGCAGGGGTAATTCTAAGAAAATTTCGAATCTGAAAACTAGTTTTTCACAAAAATCGGCGGCTTTTTTAAATAATTCTTCACGAGAATTGCACGATAAAAGTTCGTATTTTGAAGCCATCCGCAAAAATATTTCAGTAATCAAATACCAAAAAAAAAAAAAAAAGGATATTGCTAAATTATGACGTCTAAATAATTACATGTTTTTAGCAAAATAATACCTAATTTAGCAATTAATTTCAATTACGTAATTTTTTTAAATTAGTAATAAATAATTCATTATTTCAGTAAATGGCCACGAAATTGTTATGTATGCTGCAAATCATCTTTGAAAAAAAAAAAAAAAAAAAAAAAAAATTCATCGATTAGCATCGAAATAAAGCCTATTTCAACAATTATTCTTATTAAATATAAATTTTGTTAATTAGCAGAGAATTGATTGCATATTTCCATTTTCACTATCGATTACAAAAATCTCGCAATTTACGAAAATCAGCTTTTAAAAAATCACGATCTTTATCGACAAGCAGCTAAATAATAGCACATTAAACGTAAATGTTTTACTATTAGTTGTGAAACGATCCCTTATTGAAATCTACTGTAAAATCATTCTGTATTTCGAGATTCAGCTTCGAAAATAAAAGTGCAAATTTTGTTGCTTAGCAGCAAAATAACTGAGAATTCATGATTCAGGTTTCAAAAGAATACGAATTTCATAGATTAGTAGCTAAATATTAGTGTGTTTCTGCAATCGCTGCATAGTAAAAAATACGAATTTCGAGAATCAGCTTTAAAAAAAGCGTAATTATTAACGATCAGCTGGAAAATAGATTAGTTGCAATTTTACATAAATTTTTGACAATTAGCGGTGAAATGGTCCGGTATATTTGATTTCAATTGCTAAAGTATTGCATAATTTGGGACTATTCAGCTTTGAAAAAAGTGTGAATTTCATCGATTTTCAGTATTTAGGAATTCAGTTTTGAAAAGGGCAGCCAAATAATAGCATATTTTGGTAACTGACTACAAAAATATCGCGAATTTCAGTAATGGATTTAAAAGAAAAGAAAAAAGAAAGTAAATTAATATAAATTACGTGCGAAATTATAGCGTATATTATCAATTATTCGCGATTAAATGTAGATCTTGTAAATTTGTAGCGAAATAATTACGTATTTCAGTAACTGACCGTAAAAATTTTGCGAATTTCTATAATCAGTTTATTGATTAGCCAGCGGCAAAAATAACATATTTAACTAGTTAATGGTAATTAAGAGTAAAATTTAACCATATTTTAGCATTTGGCTATAAACTTAACGCATATTTCATTAACCAACTTAAAAGAAAAAAAAAAAAGTACAAGCTGTGTAGCTTGGCAGCTAAATAGCCTTTTACAGCAGTTAATTCCAATTGAACATAAGTTTTGTCAGTTGGTAGTGAAATTGTAGCTCTCAGGACCTATATTTTGTTTGGGTTTATTTATTTATTTTTTCATTCATAAAAAAAAAAAATGTTTTCTGTCCCCCCCCCCCCCCCCTGCCTTTTAGCTCCTATTTTCTTGTTCCATTATTTTTTGTCTAAAGTTCCCTTTAGTCCCCGAATTAATAAGACAAAATAAAAAATTTATTTTTTCTTAAATGTTCCCTTTTAACTAATTTTTAATTTTTTCTTTCGATTTTATATTATTATAGTTTAACAATATATTCTAAAAAACTTATTTGGCTATTGTTTTGTGGATTCATTGATAAGTTATAGTGTAAAAATATTTTTATGTTTGAATACTAAAAATATGTATTAAATTTAAAAAAAATATTTTTGTTAATTAAAACGTTTCATTACTTGAACACTCCCAATCTTATTTTATTTATTTATTTTTTTTTTTTAAACAATGCTTAAAATAAGGTCAGGATGTTTTATTAACTTTGTAAGCCAGTACTTTAAAATATGATTTACTTTTTTATATTATTGTTTTATGTAGTAAAAACATTACAAATTATAAAAAAAATTAAATAGAGCAAATAACTCTTCACTATTTCTTCAGAAATTCTAGCTGCAGGTAAGTATAATTTTCATGCGTTATTGTTTTCATTTCTGTCTTCTTATGAATCATTTTATTTATTCGGTTAATTTTAATTTTCTTACTGTTGTTTCGTAAAGATTATAATCCTTTTTTTTTTTTTTACTCCTCTGAATAATAATAATAATAAAGTACCTTAAAGGTAAATGACACCATGTTAATTTTGTGAAAAGAGCACCATGTTCTTTATATGCATTTTTAGATTTATATAGAGGCATTAAGCACTAATATACAGTTACTATAAAGAAAAAAAGGCAGTGGATAGAAAGAAAGAAAAAAAAATGTTCTTTTCCTTTATTTATGACAAATATATGTCATTGCAGCACATCAAAGACATGGAGTTAACTCTTTTCACATAATAGACATGGTGTCTTTACCTCCGCAGTACAACAGGGGCTGTCCAGGTGTCCTGGGTGGGGCCTTCCGAGTGGCAGTACAAGGAGGCTTAGCAAAAATGGGAAGCGGTGCTGATCTTACTAGTCGGCATGGATGTGCGTTATCGGCTAGGGGTGAACTCCGTTGGGAGAGCGGGCCTGGTGGACGGCCTTAGGCCGTCCTCAGAAGGCAAACAAGCCTTCTGGCCGCCAAACCGAGGTCGGCCAGTTACTAGGGCCCTCAGCCCCAACTTTGACCAACTCCGGTTGGTCCGAAGGGGCGATATGAGCCTTGCTATAGCTGATTGTCGAACCTTACCTGGGCCACTTCCCTGCTGTCGCGAAGTTGGTACGTTGCTGTCGTAGCGGCTAAGGCCTGCACGATGTTGGGTCGTCTTGAGACGGGACTGCATGGATACCCTCGTATCTGGGTCAGTCGATGATGGGGCGCGCTTGCGTGTCACCTGTCTTACCTCCGCAGTACAGAATTACTTCTTACCAAAAATTAATATGATGTTATAAAGTTAAAAAAAAAAAAACACAGATTTGATAACATAAACATTTTTAGAAACATAAAAGCTAGTCTTATTGGTAGTTAGCAGTTAGCATGCAAATATTTCTTATTGAATGATATCGTCTTGCAGAAAGAAGTTAGCTCTAGTGAAGTTTGTCGCAGAAAGCAAGAAAAAATTCTGCCACAGGGTGAGTGAGAAATATTGAACAGTTCTACCTCTCTTTAGGTTCTAGAATTTAATAAAGCATGTTTAAAATGAATATTGAAATTTATGTTTTGGATGGAAAAAGATAGAAAATCACTATCTTTCCTGCCAAAATCGGGAGATTTGGAAATTCTGTATAATGCTGATTTGGAAATAATCTGCAGACTAAAAAAAAAAAAAAAATCTGCGGCATACATCGCACGTCTCGCATTTTCTGCTATGGGGAACCTAACCAGCAGAAAAAAATTTCAGTCAACCTAATCAGAACCTGACCCACAAGAAAAATAAATCAGTCAACCCAGCCCCCAAGAAAAAAAATTCAGTCAACCTGACCCAAAAGAAAAATAAATCAGTCAACCCAGCCCCCAAGAAAAAAATTCAGTCAACCTGACCCAAAAGAAAAATAAATCAATAACCTGAACCGAACAGAACCTCACATGCAAGAGAAAAAATTTAATCAGCCAGACCCATAGGCGTGCCTGGCTACAAAATATTGGGGGGGGTCATCTGAGGTCAGGCCCGATTAATGCAGGGTACGTGCCCCAGGCCTTGAGTAGAAGGGGCCCTAAAACTGTCCTTTTGTCTGTTTTGCCCTTAAAAATGACAAAAAGTAGTTTTATAAAATGCAAAATTCTGTCCTATATACAGTTGTATGTATTTTTGCTGATTATTGCAAAGTGTGAAGGGTCCACGAATGTATGTGTGTCTCGGACCTCACATGAAGTTAATATGCAAAGTGGAGGAATATTGTTTATCAAAATATATTTAAGCAGACATAATGATGTTCATGTGCATGTATCACAATAGCATGAGCTTTAATTAAATAACAGTATTAACACATTTGTTAAATATTATTAATTGTTTGTACATACAAACAAATATAAATTTCATGGAGTGACTTTTTTAAAAAATCTATTTGCATATTGTTGATACTTAACTGAATACACACACATATTTATACTAGTATATATATACTAGTATATAACCCGTCAAAAATGACAGAATGTGAAATCAATTAAGGTAGTAAATCAACGAATGCTTTGCCTGCTTCGCTGGACACTATATTTAAAGAGGACTAATGTGCAAGTTGTACCTGACGGGATTAATGTGCAAATTGCACTGAACGAACAAACTATTTCTTTTAACGAAAATACCTACTAACCCAGGGTGATAGATCTAATATAACGTATCATATTATATATCATATTTATCATAATATAACTCAGTACTTATTTCGCTTCCTTCTTCGACTCGTTTTAATAAGTATTTTTTATATGCATGGGCAAATTTAATATTTTTTAATTTTTCGCATGAAAACATTTTTTCATCTTATGCCCCCCCGCCCCCTCAAAAAAAAAAATATATAGATATAGATATAACAATAACTGGTAAATTTTTTTGGCAACAACCATTTTTAAATTTACCAAATTTTTGTGCGCTATATATATACACAAAATTACTTAAAAGTAGCCGAATACATTGTCTTCTGTTTAGTGTAATTGATAGAAATATTTTTAAATTGTATCTCTGTAGAAGTTTTTTATTTGGTCCTGAGTTCTTAAGTACATGCATTTATTATTTATTTAATTTTTTTGATAAATTTTTGATGATCAAAATTAAAATCTCTTCTTTACATAAATTATTTAAAAGTTCAGTTATCACATTAAAATTAACTTAAATAGAAAATTCCTATTTAAAAAATTCAAATATTTCTAAAAAAATTTCAGAAAATGCAAATTGATATTTTCATGAGTTGAATAAAAGGAAAAAGAATGATTCAATTGAGTTCAATGAAAAAGAATGATTTTAGATTTAAAAAAAAATTATTATAGTCTAAGATTGTATTTCCATAATTAACATTCTTCATAGTATTACAGATTCGTTTTTCTATTCTCATTTTAATTTCTTAAAGACTAATGTTTTTATTTATTTATTTTATTAGGATACAAGCCATGGTGCATAATGGTCATCAGAATCTCTTCACTGATTTCTTGGCTAAGAATTGGGCTAAAACATATTCTTCTTGCTGTTTTGGTTATAGCTACAGCTGACTATTTTGGAGCTTTCACGCATCTATTTGAAATTGATTATGAAAAATTTACATATCCCCTTGATATTCCTATGGAAGATGTTTTAGTAGCTATGAAAACTGGAGCAGAGCCACCTTATAAACCACTAAACAAGTATGATTATTTCTATAATATTAGAAATGAAAGGAAATGCTTGAAGATTGACAGTGAGGAATATGAGAAGGTTGTGATACTTTATGTAATTAAATCTGCTTTGGAAAACAGAAAAAGGCGTGATGCCATTAGAAAATCTTGGGGCTGGGAAAAGAGATTTTCTGATGTGATTATAAAAAGAATATTTGTTGTGGGCATTTCTGTAGAAGATACTGAAATACAAACAAAAATACTTGAAGAACAAGCTCAAAATAAAGATATGGTGCAAGCAGAATTTATTGATTCTTATTATAATAATACTCTTAAAACAATGATATCTTTTCAGTGGGTAATTCGAAACTGCCCAAAAGCTCAATTTATTGTATTTTCAGATGATGATATGTATATATCATCAAAAAACTTATTAAAATTTATTCGAAATCCATTTAATAGGCGTGTAGGCTTTAGGCGTCGAAGAGATATTGAACCTGTTTTTAATAAAGAAGTCAATTTGAAATTAGATCCTAAAAGAAACCATGTAAATGATACTAAAGAATTAAATTTTTCTTATCGAAAGTTATCATATGATCCTATTTTAAGTGCATTTGATGGAAGGCTTTTTGCTGGATATGTATTTAATTCTCCTCCTATGAGACATAAGTCAAGTAAATGGTATATAACACTGTCAGAGTATCCCTTTTCCAAGTATCCTCCATATGTAACTGCTGGTGCTTTTGTATTATCATATCCTGCATTGGAAGATATGTACTTCACCAGTTTATTTACAAAGCTTTTTAAATTTGATGATGTGTATTTAGGTATAGTAGCCAAAAAATGTAAAATATCTCCTCTTCATAATGAACATTTCTACTTTTGGAAAGAAGAATATCAAGTAGATGCATACTCTAATGTTATTGCTAGTCATGGTTATGGAGATCCTGAGGAACTGAAATCAGTGTGGGAAGAACAAAGAAGCTTTGGACATGCCTAGTAATATATTTGTAATAAATATATGCTAAAATAATATAAAATGTTACTATAAAAGTGCTCACTATAAATAAAAAAAAAAAAAAAAAAAAAATGGGGAGGCTTGGGGCCAAATTTTTATCATAGCCCGAAAATTCAATTCATAATGTAAAACAAGAGCTTATTTAAAAACTAACAAAAATTATTATACATTATATTTCTGTACTCCGGAGATAAAGAACACTGTGTCACAAATACAAATTTTTTTTAGGAATGATGTTATAATGAAAAGTCAAAAAAAAATAATGTTTTATTTAAAATATTATCCAATTGTGAATTTAAAAATGAAACACATCCATATTTATCTTATATTCTCCAGACTATAAGATAAATATCTCCTTGTACTGCAACACCTTCAGATAGTTAAAAAAGTCCTGTAGGATGTGCATGCATACATGTGAATACATATCTCACAACTTGATTTGAAATAATATATTTATTCTATAACAGCCAAATGCAATTAATTAATTAAAAATCTTTTTTTTCTTTTTTTCCTTTTCATCAAAGTTTTGATTTGGAATTCACAGTATGAGTTGGATTAGATGTGAAATAATTGCATAAATTGCTTTGATAGAAATGGAATTTAAAATGTGGCTAAAACTTTAATTTAAGAGCAGCTCTGGTTTAAATCCTGATGGAGGTTTATAAATTATCTCATCTCCAGAATTCTATCCAGCTTTTATATATATATGTAAAGAATTGTTTCTTTAGAAGATGATTAGTTACTGTCACTTCATATTAAGATAGTTCACTCAATAAATATTCCAAAATAGTTTATGTAGTCATTTTGTTGAAGACACTTAGGCATTCTACATGTTATTAACAGTCAATCAGTCTGAGCACGCTGACATGCACATCTGTAGACGAGTCGGGCCGAAACCGTCCCGTTAACAGCGGAACCGCAACCAATTCCCCTCCTGGGGCGGTTAAATTAACTTTTATTGGCGTGGATTAATTAAGCAAAAGCTTCCATGAAAAAGGCGCTGATTTTCGTGTGCTCCCGCTTAAATATGGGTATTTTGGGGCGAGGCCAAACTCCTAATATGAATTCTTATTGGATACTTAACCTTCCTACCCTGTTGAAAAAATGTTACGTTTTACCTGCATGGGTCTAATCAACCCAGGTAGTAATATGTTTACTTAGACCGCAAGAAATTTTTTCTACACAATTTTTTTTTTTTTTGTGTATTATTACCATTTACTGTTCAGAATTAAAATCTTTGTGGGATATCACAAAATCTTTTTTTAAAAATGGGTCGAATCGACCCATACAGGGTAGAAAGGTTAATTAAGCTTAAATCTCGCCTACATTTTATCATTGGTTGACCCGAACATCTAGGATTTAGTATTTCACAATGCTTTGCCGCTTATTTCAACTATTGCATAATTTTGATTACAAAACTTATTCTTAAATCCGATTCCTGCGCTACGACCTGTTTTGTTGGAAAACTAACTTTACTGGGGCTCTAAAATAGAATTCTCACAAAGTTGTTCTTAAAATTAAGATTTATTCTGAGATAATACTATTAAGATATCACTTAATATTAATTTATAATAATAATTTTAGAATCTGAATTCTTTTAATCCTTTCATATATATATATATATATAAATTTAAGATTTCAGTATGGTGATAAAATTTAGCGATTAATATATACATGATAATACGAACAACACAAACATAAAACTGATCGTATTACATTTCAAAAGCTAGCACAGATATTTTGATTCATTTTTTGTATCAATTAAAAGATAAAAACAATTTAAATTACTTACGCCAAAATGAGTAAAAAGGACCATTAAACTATGACGGAGAAAGAAAAAAAATTTTTTTGTGTTTTGCGAAATTAATGAAAGTTCTCAATAATAACTTTTTTTATTAAAAATGTATCTAGAAATGAGAATTGAATTAAAAAGTATGAAAAAGAGACCACAGGAAATAAGAATTGGATTAATAAATGCTGAAAAATAGAAGTATTCGCTCATTAGGGAAACATGTACTTCTGTAAGCAAAGAAGTTGCAAGATTTTGGAAAACCATATAGCTAATTCCTGCTAAAAATACAGCTCATGTTCCTATCTTGCAACAAAACCATTTTAAAAGAGGAATGAAATAAATTATTAAAACAAACCTTCAAAGATTTCAGAGAGAGAAAAAAAACTAAGATTTAACTACATGTTAGACCAACACAGAACACAGAGGTAACACATTGCCATCAAAATGATACAACAAAAATAATTTCTAGACAATCATTGATTAATCAATAAAGATGTCACAATTGAACAATTTGAATAACAAATTCAGTTCGTAATTGTAATTTTAATTTATTTAATTGAATTTTAATTATATACTTAAATCATAAAACTTTAACATGTTGAGCGCCGCACGAATTCTTAAGGAAATCTCATTCAGGCCACGCACGCTGCTTAGAAGCATGTTATGTTTACCGTGTTTCAATAAAATCTATTGAAATGCCTTAATGATATAATCCTGTAATTAAAAATATATATATATATATATATATATATATATATATATAGGTATATATGTGCCTGTTAGGACTGGGCTTTATATCGATGTAAATTAAAATATCGATTTAACGCTAATATCGTTTATCCGATTTAAATATTTCATCTTCTGCAAAATATCGATGCAGAAACATCCGAACACGCGAACGTATGATTCCAGGCTAAATTGAATGAATAAAGTTGGAATAATGCCAGGTAACTATTCATTATTCATTCAAAGGGAATCCGGTATAGTTTAAAGCATGCACAGTCATAGACAGCTAAATCATGAAAATCCCGATTGAATATAGTTGGAAAAATGCCAGATATTCATACAAAAAGATTCCGGTTTAGTCAGTCTAAAGCATGCGCAATCATAGACAGCTAAATCATGAAGATTGAAATGCCGTTTCGATTAAGTGTTATGCAGGCACATTGGGAAAAAGAGAATATCGGTTTAAGACCATTCTTTCGAGTAAAAACGCGTGCGCACTAGCAAAATGAAAACCGATTCTGATACAAAGCTTTCCGGTTAAGACGTTAAATTTGACTAGTTGGAATGAAATTTATTCATTCATTCAAAATTCATTTGATTATTGGAGATTTATTTTATCAATATTAGTATTTTATTCTGCTATTTTTTGTTATAGTTCCAGTTCCTATAATTTAAAAATAAGAAACCCCAGTTTCTGTTTATTAGATAAGTGAATTAACTATTCTTTATGAATATTTTATATAATTAATATTTTTTCATTAATTTCAGTACACAATATGACATTGTCATATTGTCAAAAATAATTTAAACAACAACATTTAAACATATCTAATTTTTATTTATTTTGAAGACAGTTATTAACAGCATATAGTATGGGTATTTCAAAATAATTTTAAATACGGTGAAAGTTGATGCTTTTTCCCCCCCTTCCAATACACTAAATTGTTGTTCTTTCTATCAATTTCATTTTTCTATACTGAGTTATAGTTATTTAAATCTTTTTGTATTTTGCAGTATTTGATGTAATTTAATCTAAAATAAGTAAAAATTTTAAATCTTCAATAAAAAGAAAATCTCGTAGTTTTTTTTTTTTAAATTGTATTTTAGAAAATTTTAATTAAGAATTATATTTATTAGGGGATACAAGGCACTATAGAATTTAATATCATGTGTGAAGTTCTATTAATTAGCAATTTTCTGCTGATTGCCATTTTGCAATTCATTCGTATATAAGTGGGGAATATAAAAATTTTAATGGATCAAAAAGTAATAAGAAATAATAAAATTCTGACTTTATTAATTAGTTAAAATAATAATAATAATAAATTGGGGGTGTTTTTAAATATTCTGAAGATTACTCACAAAAGTCACGTCACGAGTCAATGTGGAATTCTATAACTTGTGGTAAAAGAAAACTGTGCTATATTAATTATACTGTGTTGCGACGTGTAAATTTTGAACTGTGGAAAATAATGAATAATTTTATAATAATTAGTATAAACATTACATCTTTATCAGAAGTCTGATTTTTTTCAAATGCCTTATTTTAGTAAAAAAATAAATGTCTGTGATTAAGATAAAATTTTCGATAAAAAAATTTAATTTGGTTAAACTAATTTTTCTATGGTCCATTGTTGATTTTTGCGTTTGTATTCATTATAAGAAAGTACTTGTAAAAATTTTTAACTTCTGGCTTTCAATAGATTTACACGTTTTGAGGAGTCTAGAGAACGTTTTGACCAGTTTTGGTAACACTACATTAAATCGATATATCCTTATATCGGTATTTTATATGAACGATATATCGATTTAAGAAATGTCAACATCGCCCAGCACTAGTGCCTGTATACATGGCTTGGGTCCGTCGCCCCCCTCCCCCTTGCCTTGAATTGATGTCTGAAAAAAAAAAAAAAAATCTGTAACCTTACTTTATAAAGACTCTTTTAAATATCCTAAGGACATATGTATTAGTTTCTTACTACAGGAAAGCCGGTAGGCATTCGTGATTGGTTAAATCAGTGTTGTCTTCTAGCTGTATTACGAGTTTATAATACAAGCAGTAGTTGCCAATAAAAGTTGTTGTGTGGTTCTTACACCTTTTTTTTTTTTTCTTTTTCTTGATAAAAATATTTTTTTAATTATAAAAACAAATGTGTATAATTTATTTTATATCTTTTCATTTTTTCTGAAAATACTTTTCATTTTCACTTACCCATGTATAGTGAGAATTCAAATACATTATATGGGCAAATTTTCTAATAGGCACAGTTTAGCATATTTAGACTGCACTAAATAAAATAAAATGATCATATATATATTACTATAAGATAAAAGCATGTTTTTTTTTCATATAGAATATGGTATGAAAATTATTCATCATTTGTTTACAAGGCCACACAAAAGAATTACGATATTTAAGAAAACTTATAGAAATGTGTGTTTCAAGTTGTGTTGCTTTTCATACTGCACTAAATTGAAGTATATACTATGTAAGTTTGTATAGGGGAGAACCGTGTATTATGGACCCCCTAAGCAAGAATGCTCATAAAACTTAAATTATTAAAATAAAAAGATTTAATTTGGTGGCTGCTAATTACAATTGCATAGTTAAATAGTTTAAACTTGGTAAAGTACTCTGGGAACTATTAATAATTGCAGAAAATAATTATTTTATTTATGTATCGGTGGTCAATATTACACGAACGTATGTGTAATATGGACCAAGTGGTCCTTCCCGTTACCCAACAGTTGACACACTTGGAATTGTGAAACGAACTGTCCAGCATGTTCCCTCTCACACACTTGTACATCTCTTGGGAATAGTAGAAATGGATGGGGAAAAAAATAGTTAATGGACGAAAAAAATGGGAGGTCTAAAGGTTATATCCAATGGGTAGTGTCCGAAAGAAGTGATAATTTGATTATCTCTCCAGGATTGGCAAGATTTAAACCATGATTTAAACCACGGTTTAAACCAACTGGTTTTTTTCATAAAAACCAATTGGTTTTTTTGGTTTTTTCCCTTGTCAAAAAATTCAAAATTTTTATTCTGTTGTCCATTTTTTTTTAATGAAATTTATAAATTATTTTTATGTAAATGATGTTTACTTTTAATATAATTTATTTCACTTGTAATATTGCTTCAGAGAAGGTTTTAGTTATGTGTTTTAAGTGTGACTGGCTGGCTGTATTAAAAGTTGTGTGTGTAATGTACAACAATAACAACAAAAGATCTAGAAATTGTAAAAGAAAAATGTCTATATTAATTATCTTAAAAAAATATAAATGAAATTGTCTAAGGCTAAATGCAGTAAAGTAAAATAAAATAAATAACAGTGGAAAGCACACTTATTCTATACAAGACATAAGGTGAAAATTGTATAATTAAAAAACTGCTCTATCTTTGTTTTATTCAAAACTGAACAAAGTTGTCTTTAACTGCGTATTTGTTATAATACAGTAATCAATAGCAGTCCATTTTCTTATCTACTATATAGTAAATCTAAAAGCAACATATGCTGATTTTGAACTATCAAATAAAAAATAAAAAAATGTTGCATTAGAATATGTCCAGGCAGTTAAAAAAAAAAAAAAAAACTTTGATTTTAAAATTTCAAACAAAAAGTTCTTCATTCAAGGACATTTTATCGAATTATTTTATTAAAATGTGACAGTAGTAGAATTAAGAAAATGACAGTAAAAATTTTAATGTCTAAGTATAGGAAAATGTTGAAATAATTCTAATCGCAAAAGATTCTACAACTGGTGTAGTGTGTTTTCTGAAAATAGAAAATTTTATTTGAAAAAAACTATAAAACTTGTAATTTTATTTGAAATATTAAATGTAAATTCTATTCAATAATTAACTTTCAAATGGATCACAATATTCCATTACATAATCCAAAATTATAATTTTTTTGTTAAGTCTCTTCCTATAACTCTTTTTAAATGTATTGGAGTTTTTTTTTTCCCCCTAGTTCATTAAATTAAGAATTTTAGTGTTATTAAGTTAATTTGTTAATATTAAATTGTAGGAAAAAGATATGTTAGATTTAACATTCATTCTGAAAAAACAAATTTTTGTCAACCCGCAGTAATTCTGTTATTTCCATTTACATCATTTTAATGAAAAGTCAAAACTGTAATTATGGAATATTTATAGAAATTTTGAATATAAAAGATTTTAGCTATGATAAAATTTAATGCACTTTGATAAAATGACAGTTCTTATTCAAGAATGAAATCGTCAAAAGTGTAAAAATAAATAACTTTATGAAAAAGCAAAATATGAGAATTCAGGTGGCAAAAGCCTGAATTACAGAAATAGATTATTTGATTGTTTTATCTTTAAACAAAAAAATAAATAAATGTTTTATTAATATGGCTATGTGAAAACTTATTTAATTAGATGAGATATAACAGAATTTTATGTCTGAAAGTACAAGCTTTGATTTAGAAAGTACAAGGTTTGTTTCTTGTACATTGCTACAGAAAGAAAATTACAACCTACAAAAAAGGCTTAAAAAATCTCAAACCTGTTTTATTGTTAGTAATTTAAATTATTTTTAAATGAAGTAATAATTAATATTAGAGTATGAACTACTTCTAAAAGTGGTAATTTAATTTACAAATATGTATAATATGACTGAGAAACATATACTAATAAAAACCTGGTTTAAAACAAAACAAAAAAAACCCATTTTAAACAAACAAAAAAAAAAAAAAAAAATGGGTTTTTTGGTTTTTTTTGAAAAAAAAACCTGATTTTTTGCCAACCCTGACCTCTGCTTCCCTGGCCTATTCTACAGCCTCACGATTTTGAGTATGCGACATATGTACACCGAGCATTAACAAAATCTGTCTGTTTTTATTATGGACCACTGGTCCATATTACACAACACAGCATGGTTCATATTACACGCGTAAACAGAGCAACGTGGTTTCCAATCAAAAATCGCTATGCAAATTGATGCCCATGAAACGCATGTCTAAATTGTTCATAAAATAAGTTCATTTGCTACTATTAATGAAACAAGAATCAATGAAAACAAAATAATTTTAGTAGGAAATATGAAAATACAGAAGATTAAATCCCTCCTGCATACATGTTGATGTATCCCCTGAACACAATCAAAAAGGGAAATTTTTTGTTTGCGATTGATATTATACAATTTGCAAGGCTTTTAAAATTTTTAAAGTAAGTACAGTAGAACCTCGATTACCCGATGTAATTGGGACCGAACCTACATTGGATAATCGAAATTTCCAGATAATAGAGTATTTTTCAATAATAATCTAATTTAATATGTAACATCATCATCGAACTGATATTATGGCTATTTAAACTGCTAAATAAATATCTAAACTCAAATCATATGTGAAAATTTATTTTTAAATAAAAATCTTACAATGATTTAACTAGAAGTTCTGTCTCGAGTAAACTGTTCATCCTTTGTTCTGTCACGAAGTTTTCTTAAAAGTATTAGTTCAGAGGAATCACACTGTTCTTGTTGTTGCAATTAAGCAAGACCTTTTGGAAAACACACAAAAGCATTGTTACCAATCTTTACTTGGGACTCATTTTCACCTTAATCATCATCTCTTCATCTTTTTTCGGAGAATGTCGAACTTCTGATATAATTTTCACATGATTAAGAACCTGAAAGCCTGCATCTTCCATGTCACAATTCAACGAATCTGTGATTTCTTTGATCGCACAGTTTTCAAAACCTGGCATCAAATGTTTGAAAATTAAGTAGCACCTTCTTCTGCCCCAGTGGCAGAAAGTTTTGTAGCTGTCTGCAACAGGCTTTTAAAATTTCATAATCTGTCTGCAAAATTTGCGTGTAATCAGGGGTGAAAATGGCTTACATTCAAAAAGCCTGAAAGCTCTTTTTTTTTTTTTTTTGGGGGGGGGGGGTTGCTTAACATCAGTGGTGATCTTGTGCAACAATACACGAATACAATTTTACTGTAGAACAATATAGTATAAACAATTGTGTGTATTCATTCAATTCATCTCATTCAATTAAATATTTTATAGCAATGTTTGATACAACACAATATAAATAATAAAAGTATTAGTTTTAGTTTTGATACAAAAATTTTTTTTTAAGTGAATTGTTATTCGAAAGTTGCAGACAAATTTTTTTATCAGTGCAGACAAAAACTGTCCGCAAGCCGTTTTTCTGTGTCTGCGACTATGTCGCGGTGTTTCTGCCACTGGGTCTTCTGCAATGTCTTAACATTTTCATCTGCTCCAGCTGAAAAATTCGTCAAAAGTTTTCACCGAAAAATAAATAAATAAAGCTCTAAAAATGAATTTTAGTTAACAGGAAGTGTCGTTTAAAAGAGTTTCAGATAATAGATGCTGACCAAAAAAAAAAGTCAGGAAGCCGATGTTGGTTAATGATGAGTTCCAGTTAAACAAAGGTTGGATAATCGAAGTTCTACTGTATATGTATTTTGTTTTTGTTTTCTACTGTTTCCAATGTTGAAGTTTCTATAATTATATCTTGATTATTATTATTTTTTTTTTTTTTTATGTAGCTTGACAAACTTTCATCAAAATCTATAAGTATAAATTTTTATGTCAGGGCTCATACTCGAATGTTGAAAAATAAAATAAAATAATCAGCAAAATATTAGCAATACATAACACATGTAAGAGTTGTATCTGTAGCCCTTACAGCATAGTATTGATTTAGCTTAATATTAACTTTATATCCTTTTGTTTTCTTTCAAATAAGGCTTGAATTAATTATTTGAATATTTTCGTTAAGTTTTACAGATTATATTGTGCTATGTTACTAACTTTCATAATAATGCAAATTTTTGCATACCTTCGTAAAATTATCATTTGAATCAAGCTAAACATAAAAAATGTAGGAGTGAGGAAAAAAATTCCAGAATTTTAATGAAAAATTTCATTTTCCCATGAGTTTTAAAATCAAAATCTTAATTCCCTAAGTATTCCAGATTTTTCCCTCAGAAGTATGAAGCCTGTATGTCGATCAACAGAGAATTTTATTAAAATGATATAACTTGTGTTTTCAAACACAGGTGTCAGATAAAATAAGCAAAAGTGCTTTATTTAAATTTGATGTTGGGAAATTTTTTTTCTCTAGCATTAATTAACTTACAAGGAGAGGTCACGACATGGAAAATTCAGATTGGGATGAAATTGTGCAGGATTGTAGTATACTATGAAGGTAACAACATATTAAAGCCGCAGGACCCACTATCCACAAAATTTCGAGAAAAAAGCATTTAAAGTTTCAGTAATCTTTAAATACAAGTTATTTCGCAAAGGAGGCAGCACCCCAGTGTCATTAGCGTAAAGCACTAGTCTTCCACCCAGATGACATGGGTTCGAGGCTACCTATGGGATTTTTTTTTTTCTTCTTCTTTAATTTTTTATGTAATTTAAACTTTTTATATTTTTTTACTTTATTTTATAATTCATTTGAAAATTTTAATAAAAGATTATTTAATTTTCTTGAATATAAAATAAATAATTTTTTCTATTTTTGATATTTATAACTTAAAAATACGATAAATTTCTATAACTTAAAAAATAAATTTTAGTTTTGTTTTAACTATAAATAAGGTAAAACTAAAGAAAATGTTTTTAATTATTTTTCTAAGTATTTTATTTTAGGTATATCCAAAACAATATAAAATTTAGTTTTTAAATTACAAAAAATAAAAAAATTACAGAGAAATGATGATTTTAATTGCTTATATAATTATTATTCAAATTAAATATTTACTTCTCCAATCAATACAACTTCTTGAAAAATTATAGGATTACGATATTATTAAATTATTACAGGCAAAGAAATGTTATCCTTAAATGTAGATTTTAAATGTTAATCAACGTACTTTCTTCTTCGAATTTTTTTTTTTTTTTTATCCTTCTGTGAACAAAATAAAATATTTCACTTCACCTGCTCTTTATTATTAACAAGCTAAAAGGGTAAGGAAAACAGGAAGCTCAAGCCAAGATTTAAATACACCTGCTAACTATTTTTTACACTTTGTTTTACAGCTTGCTTATTTTTTAGTTATTTCAATTTTTTATCTGTTTTTCTTTATGTTGTTATTTAGTATTTTGTAAAATTAAAATTTATTTTTTAAGTTATAAAATTTATTGTATTTGTAAATTATAAATATTAAAAATATACATATATTATATTTAAGAAAATTAAATAATCTTTTATAATTTTTTCAAATTTTGAATTCATTTATAAAGTAAAGTAAAAATAAATAAAAAATTAAAGAAGAAAAAAAAAAAAGTTCCGTAGGTAGTCTCAAACCCATGTTGTCTGGATGGAAGACCAGTGCTTTACGTTCAAGCCACTGGGGCGCTGCCTCGCTTGTGAAATAACTTTTATTTAAAGATTACTGAAACTTTAAATGCTTTTTTCTCGAAATTCTGTGAATAGTGGGTCCTACTGCTTTAATGTATTGTTAATTTCATAGTATACTACAATCCTACACAATTTTGTCCCGATCTGATTTTTCCATGTCTTGACCTCTCCTTGTTAGACATACTAATATTTTGATCACACGCTTTTTTTTTAGCCTTCTATAATGCAAAATTTTACAGAGAAAACTTTGATAAAATGAATTTTTTTAATTATTTAAATTCCTCCCCTATATATATATATATTTTTTAATATAGAAATAGTGATGTAATTTCTTTTCTTTGAGCATTCCACTAAATAAAATCTGTAAGCAAAGTAGCCAAAACTTTTTCTTAATTCTTTGACTATTGCACTTTATTCCCACATGAATTGTAGTCCACATTGGTTGCATGGGATAAAACTGATTAGACTAAAGTCCTAGACCTATAGGTGAAGTGCCCTCTGTGTGTGGGTCTTTTTAGAGGGTCCTAGCCCCATAATATATTTACATCACTTTCTGAGAAAACCACTGAAAACGCCAAATGTCTAGGTCAACAAATGCATCCTTCAAGGATGGGAAAAAGTATAACTCAATTTGAACCTGTTATCGAATAAAGCACTTCCTGTCTTCTGCTTTTAGAGCCAAAGCTATCAGCCACTAGTAGAACTAGACCACATTGGAAAACAATACATTTTTTAAATAGGGGAAGACAAAGTACAGTGGCACTTTACAATTAAAATCAGTCCGATTTGTCACAGAAAGTTACAGTTCAAATATATGTTATGCAACTATGTGTTCCAGTTACTGATGTGATTTGGATACATTCGCACTTCTACACTAACAAAAAGAAAAAATTTTTTTCAATTTTCACCATTGAAACTAAGTTTCATTACAAAAAGTAATTTTTTTTTTTTTTTTTTCTCGAACATACATATGTAACGAAAGTATTATAATCATGTCAAAAATCTAACTTTGAGGTTTTAGTGTATCTACATGTTTTGAGATTACATGAGTTTATATTTGCTATTTTTATGGTGATGTGTGTATATGTATGCTAGCACACACGATAGTGTCTAAACGTTTTGTTCAAATGAGTTGAAAGTTATATGCATGCTTTAGGTCACCATGGCACCAATTGATTTTGGTGAATCTAGCACAATTTTTTTTTTTACAGGCACACAAAAAATTCTTTTTCATTATGACCTATGGGCCCAAATTTTAATTGTGATAGCATCAAAACATCTTATTCAATTGAGCTGAAAAGTTATACGCATCATCACTGCACAAACTGCATAGATTTTGGTGGATCACTTACGATTACATAAACATTTTTTACATAGAAACAATGGAAAATTCTTCATTATTATGACCTTAAAAAAAGTAGCTTTTGCTGCTTTGTAATATTTCAGTTTTGAAAGTTTTATAGACTCAAAAACTATTCAAAACAAATTCATCATATTTTGCTAGATATACATCACATGTCCCATGAGCAGAATGTAATTATTTTTTGATTTTCACAATTGTCTCAGATTGGTTATTAGAATGAGTAAGGGGCAAAGCTCGTGCAGGAGTAGATGCCTAAGGCAGGCCACACACCAAAGAAGCAAGTGACAGGGGCATGTCTCTGGAATCAGACGTGACACAAGCAACTTGTCTTTTCACCCTTTTCTATCTACACACTAAATCGACAGAGACATCCTACAAAAGAAGAGTTTTTGATCACAGGTGTTTGTTGTCTTTCGAAATTTTAGATTAGGTTTATAATTAACAAGTTCAAAATTTATTATAATTTCAAGTAAAAAAGAAAAAAATGTTTCATTTTTTAAAATTAAAATAAAAGAATAATTTAAGAGAAAATTATTAAATGTAACAATAGATTTTCTGATAAATTATTCAAATATTATATTCCAACTAAAAAAACAATTTTTCTTTGTGATTTAAAGGAAAGTAATTTTTATATTTTTCTGGGGAGAGTAATTAATGTTTTATTTAAATTTATAATTAACATTTGATAAACATTTCTAATAAAAAATGTTTATCGCTTGCTTTAATTGTGTTATTGATGTATAAAAATAAATATTCTGTTAAATTAAAATATTTTATTTCAACTGGAATTATTTTTCTTTATTATTAAATAAATGAATAATTTAAGAGAAAATAATTTTTATATCGTACTTTTTATTTATTTATAATGTTTATTTAAAAAAATAAAAATTGAATAGAAAATAATTATTGAATTTAAAAATAAATTTTCTGTTAAATTATTAAAATATTTCATGTTATTTTTTAATTTATCATTGGAACAAATGAATAATTTAAGGGAAAATAATTTCTCTATTTTATTCATTCATTTATTTCTGTTAATGCTTTATTTAAATTTTCAATCAATATTTGATATCAATGTTTCTAGTAGAAAACAATACTAGTCTACTTTAATTAAGTTATCAACATGTAAAATAAATATTCTATTAAATTATTTTTTTGAAAAATTCAGCTAAAAAAAAGTGTTATTTTTTCTTTATAATTTAAATAAATGAATAATTTAAGAGAAAATTTTTACATCACACTTTTTATTGATTTTTTTATTGTTTAAAGTAATAGTTTATAGTTGAAAATATTGCTTTTAAATCTGAACAATTATCAATAAAAAATTGTAAAAACCCAATAATTTCCAAGATGTTCTCTATCATCACTGTTGAACAAAATTGTAATGAGATATGGTGATAAACATGTATTTAATATGTTGTCATCATTGTAAAAAAAAAAAAAAAAATCATAATTAACAAGATACTAAATTTCTATATTTAAACATGATCTTCCTTTCAAATGAATATTTTCCCTCTCTATTCCTCATTAATGTCTTTCTGTTTCTGTTGAGTATATTTAAAAAATAAATACATTTAACCTTTTCCTTACGGGCGGGATTACTGCAATCCCAAGCAAAAATGTGTTTAAGAATACGGGGTTGGTATTACCGTCGTCCCAAACATTTCTCCCCCTAAAGCATGGGGCGCCGCCCCATACTTTAGGGGGAGAAATGTTTGGGACGACGGTAATACCAACCCCGTATTCTTAAACACATTTTTGCTTGGGATTGCGGTAATCCCACCCGTAAGGAAAAGGTTAATTATTTTTTCTTGAATTTTTCATCCATTTAAAAAATAAGGAAAAGTCCTCGTTGAGGGCTTTTTACCTTTTTTCAACCTTTAATCATACACAGGGTTCATACTCATATATGGGGAAAAAATTCCCCGAGTTCCCAGAAAATTTTCAAGATAATATTATCGGGATATTACAAGAAATGCTACTCTAGACAGGACAAAATACACAGCTACTTGCACTGTATAGTGTCATATTACTGTCGACCATGATGGAAATTCAGGTAGAAATCATTGTTTACATGCATATTTTCACAATACTTAATTGAATTTTGATACAAAGCTAAACAAGAAAAATATAACTTGAGAGAAAGAAAATATTTGTTTTTCCAGGTTTTATAACCAATTTTCCCTGACTTTTAATGAAAATTTTTATTTTTCCTGACTTTTTTTTAACAAATTCCCTGATGAGTATGAATCCTGATCATAGTTATTAACTAGGTACTAAATTTCTATGCTTAAACATGATTTTCTTCCCTTTAAATCAACAATTTTTCTCTCTATTTCTTTTTAATGTTTCTCTATAAAGTATATTTATTTTTTAAAAAAACTTAAGACATTTCCTACAGCGAAAGTCTCAAGTTTAAACAATGCTTCATATCATTCGCTAGCGTGTGATATGAAGCATTGTTTATAATGACAGTCACGTGCCATCAGCAGCAAATGTATTAAGGTACAGACACCAGTGCTTGTCACCCTTAAAATCTGCACCAGTGTTCGTCACCCTCACAAAATGCATGTTAAAATTTAAAACTCGATCTGCTCGAGCTAGATTCTCCATTTCTAGTGGTTTTAAATCCAAAACTGTTAACGGTTATTTTAACATGTCTTTTGTGAGGGTGACAAACACTGGTGCAGATTTTAAGAATGACGAGCACTGATGTCTTTACCTTACTTTAATAATTTTTTTTTCCTTAAATTATTCATGTGTGTAATAAAAAAAACATCCTCATCGAGGATCAAACTCAGTACCCAGTGACTACAAAACAAATCCAACTCTTTACTCCTATAAGCCACACTTTGCCAAATAGAAAAAACTTATTCTGTTTCTTTCATGGAAAATGGCTGAAATTCAAGCTCGATATTTTCATACATGACGGGGGTTATTGAATAACATTTTTACCCTATCGTAGGTTTTCAATTGTATTTTTAAATTTAAGCTTTCTTTTAATCTGAACTTTGTTTGTTTGTTATATATTACACCAAGTTGTGTTTAGGACTAGGCTCATTTTATTGAACACTATTATTTATACTAAGCAATCTAAGAAAAATATTACAAAGGATTAACAATTATTTCTATTAATAATTAGTGGTATTCAAAAAAGTGACTGCACAGAGCCCACAGTTGGTTAAACTTTTTAACAGTCGTCAAATCTTTAGCGCCTGCATGTTTCGGCATAAGCAACAAGGGTGAAAAATTGTAGCATGCACGATTTGAGTGACAAAGAGCAAACACATGTTCTGCTGATAAGACATGACACTTGTCTCTTCGGTGTGTGTATGCAGTAAAGTATATTACCAACGATGTTAGGGATTGTCTCAAGTCGAACAGGTCAATATAAACTTTTTTCAAGGCCAATAGAAGAAATATATGCTATAATTTTAATTACAACTAATTGGCAATTATTCCATTACTTATCTTCAATTTTTTTTTTTTTCTTTATACAGTAGAACTTGGATAATTCGAAGTTGAAGGGACCAGAAAAAAATTCGAAATATCCAAAAATTCGAATTACATATACTATTTTGTTTTTTTTTTTAAAAAAAAAGATAAATTAAAAAAATTAAAACTCTACGATCAAAGATTTAACACAAACTTTATATCTAAGCATACTTCTACATCCCCCCCCCCCTCCCATTAAATCAATATTTTTTACGAGGTTAATTATTCAACACTTTTTTTAAAATTGTCAGATATTTTTTATTTCAAGTAAAATTTTTGTGTAATAGCATATGACTTGATACAAAAATAGAATCTTCTTCATTAGACATGATTTTCAATTCAAAAAAACCTCGAAGTTCATGTATATACACCATATCTTCTGATGCAAGAGCTAGGGGCTTCTTTTGTATTTCCTTATCCTTCTTTTGAAAGACTGTTAAAATATATTAGCTGAGAAAAATCTCGGGAACAAATTTTACATTAATATTTTAAAGGTAACCGTATGAAAAATTCGAATTTTCCAAGATTTTTTAACATTTTAATACAAAATTCAAGGGACCGAGTAAAAAATTCGAATTATTCAAATTTCACTGTATACATGATCACTTCACTACAAATCAAAATTTGTGTGTGTGTGCTTAACCGATTTAATGTACCATATTCGAGTGAAATGCAGGATAATTATGCCACCGATAGACAAAAGCAAGGTTTCAAATGCTAAAATCCTGTTTTGGAGCAAGAAAAAGAATCTCATATTAGAACATTAAATTACTTTCAGAGCAGATTTCTTAGTTTGGAACAGCAAAATACTAGGAAAATTTAATATTACCATGGACATGTGTTTATATATGTGGCTGAATATCACATAAATGTGCATTTTACTGTTTCAGGTCTTTATTATTAATTTTAAGCAAATAAATTGTAAAATTTTATTATTATTCTTTAGAAGTACCTTTTTAAAAAAGCATCCAATCATAAAATGTGAGTTTATAGCAATTTCAGTATTTTTTTAGAAAACTTTAAACCTTAAAATCGTCATTTTCGTGACTGTCTCCAAGACCAAATGTTTACATACAAAGTATGTTTTTTACTAAGAAAAATAAAATGATAATTATAATAATTGTTAATTCTTGTAAAAAAAACTATTTGTTTTCAAAGGAAATTTTTTTTTCTTTTTAATTACGTTAATTTTCATGCATGAGTAATTAAAATGCTTGTATGCAAGTCTTGACGTCATTTTCGTGACATGTGAAAATAACTTCATATATCATCAAGGGATGGTGCCACCATTCACTTTTTTTAAAGTTTAAGATCAGAAATCAACATTGACGATATGTGGAGAAAATAAATCTCAAGAAAATTAAAAACAGGTAAGAGTTAACATTATTTTTATTGTTTACATGCTGTGCGTATTTTTATTGCTTGTCATTTTCGAGATGCATAAAAAATAAAAAAATATTATTATAAAATTTAGAACAAAGTTTTATTTTAATATAGAATGACGACCAGAAGAAGGAAATGTGACAATGTCGGCTTAGTGAAAGCATGTTTTTCTGTACAGAACGAATTATTAACAATCTGTCATTTTTGTGACGTCACGAAAATGACATTTGTTGCAGATTTACTATTTTGTAAGCCCTGGATTTAAATAATTTTTTATTTTGAGTTAAAAGATTTGTTGGTGTAGGATAAGCTTTATATTTAAATATTTAAAGTACTTTCCGGTATCCAGGTAAATATAAAAAAATTACATATGACATTAATATTAAGATACAATTAAAAAAGCAAACTTTTAATTTTTTTTTTTCCCTTTAAGGTGTCATTGAGAATGTTACTCAAAATGTTTTACTTGTGTCATTTATGGCAAGATGCAGAAAAAATAAGTTTGCATGGCCTGAGAAAGAGGATGTCCATGAAATTCAAGTGCCGCATATTCTGTGCAAAATTAGGAATTCTCCTGAACCTGCTTCAAATAGATATTTTAAACTTCAGGATGAAGATTTTAAATGTTCAAAATGCCTTTTCTGAATTTAATTCAGTTAATCATTAAACTTGTAACTACAAGGATTTTAATACAATAAAATTGCTTGATATTCTCATTATTGCTCTTTCTTTTCCCTTCACAATCTTTTCTCTATTGTTCTAATATGTTCCATTTTTAATATTATATGGTCCTATTTCATTGACAAACAATGTTATTTCAGTGAAAAATAGTCATTTTGACAAATATTGTCATTTCAGTGACAAACAGTCGTTTCAGTGACAAACATTGTCATTTCAGTGACATCATTTTTTGACATCTTTAAATGCTATAATTAAAAATTTAATGCAAGTAAACTAATTATTTCCAGATTGGAGGTATGATTCCCATGGTGATATTTCCCATTGATATAATTTATGTTTAAAAAAAAATTAAATTTAAATTTATTTATTTATTTTTTTTTTTAATTTAAAAATTTTGGGTTTTTTTATTTTATTTTATTTTTTTAAATGGGAAGAACTTTTTAGAAAAGCCTGTCTTGTATTTTTTAATGAATCTGAACCACAAAAAAAAAATTTTAAATGGTAATTTTGATTTTATAAGATAATTAAAATTATAAATTTTTATTGAAAAATTTCAATAAAATTTTTAAAAATTATGATCGATCTCTGTTAAACTCAGAATTTATTTAAGATGTACTTACGGACTTTTAAAAAATTCAAATTAAAATACAAAGTTTGAAAAAAAAGTTTCAAAAAATCCAAAATGCACACTTATGTGATATTCAGCCATGTACACATCAAATAGAAAATTTACTTATCGCATGCTCAAAACACGATTCTTGAAAGTTTCATATAATGCTGAATAACAAATTGGTTACAGAGGGTGTTTATTTTTTAAATATACATATGCAGAGTCCAATCTCATAGATAAAGATGCAATGGCAGTCCTTTATCAAGGGCCAACGGGGTCTGGCCCCACTTACATTTTTTCTCAACCACAGAAATAATATATTATTTTTTTCTATTTTTATTTATTGTAACTGTTCAAAAATAGCAACATTTGGATCTCTCTCTTTTCTTTTTTTTTCGGGGGTTACAAAAATTTACTTTATTTTATTTATTATTATTATTTTATAAGTCACTTTTTTATAGACAACTGTTTTTATGGCATTAAATACTGGAAATAGGATTCTGCAGAGCTTTTAATGGACAATGGCTGGTAGGAAATAAGAAAAGGGGGGGGGGGGAGTAAAAAAATAATTACATCATCAAGAAATATTGTATAATTCTATTTCTTTATAGTTTCTAGAATCTTATAAAGCAAGTTTAAAATTAATATTGACACTTATGTTGTGGATGGAAAAAGATTAAGAATCGGAATGCTTCTGTTGTGCATTTGATTGTCAGTGGGGTTTCTTTTTTTCAACGAACGATATCCGCGACTTTTTTAAAAGCATATAATCCGTAATTTTTATAGGTTGTCCGTAATGCCGTAATAATTACGGACAAATCGTAATACTTGGCATCTCTGTTTACCTATTAAATAAAAAATAACTTTAATAAGTTCCTGATTTCAAAGTTTTTTTATTTCCTTTTTAAAATTCATTAACAAATTTTGATGCTTATATTGAGTAAACATTTATGTAACCAAACATTCATGAGTCATTTCCAGTTTCAAAAACTGGCAAGTGACTAATATTAAAATGCCTATATCTCAAGTTCTAAGCAAGATAGAAACAAAATTCAAACTGATTTAGAAAACTAAAATTACAGGCTTAAATACTAACCCAAAAATAGAAAATCTGAGTTTTGACCAAAAAGTGCATTTTAAAGGTAGGCAGGCACCTTAATATGATTTTTCGATGCATTTTTTAAATTTACATTTGACAGTTTAAACATAAGAGTTTTAAAAAAACATTTGATTCATTACAAATCTTTCTAGATTAACATTTAAAATGAAAACTTGCTATTAATAATTTGGAATCACATTGACAAAATTATTTTGAATTTAAATAGAAAGAAAATGCAGTTGATATATTTTTCTCAGATGTGCATGTGGTTCACTACAATTTTATGCAAATGAATTATAAATGAATAAAATTTCTATATAATTAACGGACTTAAATTGATAAAATTAAATATCTGCATAAAAATTCAAAACTGATTTTTTAAAAATACGATTTAATGCAAGCATCTGCCTGATTTTCTTTTCTTTTAAGATGATAGACATTTTCTCAATTTTCTTATTTCTTTGGGGAAAAAAATTGATTTTATTTTATATCAGTGTTTAAAGGGTTGCCACAAAAGAAATAGTACAAAAATAGTTGCTTCAGTAGCCTAAAAGCACTAAAATAGTTGCCTAATACTTAAAAAAATATATACTAAAAAATAATAAATAACCATAAATATATTCTATTGAAAAACACGTCTAAAACAGAGATTTAAATTAGAAATTTGTCGCATAAACATGTAAAAAGTATTTTATTAAATTTATTTTAAAAATTACTTTGTTTTATAATTATTATTTTTTTTAAACTGTGCTGAAGTTTCTTTGAACATGTTTTGATGTAATCTAATACTCAGCATATCTTCAGCATTAAAAGCTAACAATATATAATCTTGCTGACTGCAAGGCTCTATTTCCAGAACATACTTGCCAACTTTCAGAAACTGGCATCAGTAAAACTTTTCGCGACGCGTTTAATGGAACTGCGATTTGAGATAATTTTAATACTATGAATTATTACATAAATATATATAATAAAATATGTAACTGCAACAATGTAACATGATAATGACCACAAATAAAACATTTTTCAATTTGACTAAATAAAATTTTAGATTAAAAAAAAAAAAAGTTCAATTTCAAAATTTTTATGTATTAAAATCAATAACATAATATCTAATTTTACAAATAACTAATGACTTATTTACCTTACTTTACTTGCTTGAGATTGAATTCTTGTAAAAAAAAAAAAAATCCAAACACCTTTAAAGTAGTACCAATTTAATGTCTTTATACATACTAAAATTGTCTTTTTACTGAAAAATACTATAATACTAATTGTGTAAGATTCTATATACAAGATAAGATGCTAAATACAAGATACGGTGCTATATACAAGATTATGGAATATTTAAAATTCTTCTTCACTATCAGCAGCATGTGAGGAAGTTGAAGCTGCATTTAGAGTAGCTGCAGTAGCTTTTTTCGCTTTGCTTAAGAATTCTTGGTTAAAGGTTTGTTCATAACAAGGTTGAGAAACCCTTGTTTTTAATATTAACAAACTTTCTAAAGTTTTGTTCGACATAGCAGCCCGAGATTCTGTTCTGTTTTTCCTGACGAGGCTAAAAATCCTCTCGCATTCTGCATTAGAATGTGGGATGAGCAAAATAGATAGAATTACATCTGCTACTCTTTCATACTTTAATATTCCATCAGCACCTCTGATCTGTTTTACTTCAGTCCATTGCATGTCAACTTCTTTATTTTGGGCAATTATAGTTGACAAATCTTCTAATTGTAGCTCACAAAACTCTTTTCGAAGCTGATCGAGTGCTTCAATATCTGTTTCACCATTTTTTTGTTTTAGAAGAATAGGAAACAAATCCACAAAGTATTTTATGCTGTTAAAGCTGGAATTTTCAATATTTTTTCAGGTCAGCAACTTCAGCATGTATCAGTACATCATTTTCTATAGGGAATTTTTTTAATATGTACTCACAAGCAGTCACAAAATATTTAATTAATGCAGCATAAAATAACTTCTGCTCCTCTTCAGAACATTTTGCAATCAAATTCAATGTAGCACTTCCAATAACTAAATCCTGGAGACCTTTATGGTTTGAAGGCAAGTGAAAATTAACTTTGCTGAGTTGTTTCCCTTTTACTTCAGAAGCCTTCACAAACTTTGAGTACAACTCTTTCAGCAAATCAAGTAAAAGGGCTTTCAGCCTATGAATTTGTGGAGATGATGACTGCAAAATTGTATTGACTTTTTCAAATGAAGGTATTATATGAAGAAGAAATAAGCTGTAGGCTTTATTTAAGTCAGAAGACAAAAACATAAATATCTTTTCTTCTTTCGATAAAACTGAATTAGATTCATTTTTCTGTTTTTTTGCCATTTTTAGACCTATATTTGAATTTTTCCTTTTCTTTGAAGTAGTGGAATTATGTTTGCTTGCAGAAGCAACTTCTTTTTTACTTGATATTTTACCTTCTGTGCATTTAGGTAGTAATTTATCTTTTAAACCATCTTTCGTGAAATTCTTTTGATCAACCTTTGATATTTTGACCTTCATTTTTTCAGTAACATTTTGATTGACATTTGTTGATGTTTGGGTTTCTGTATCTTTAGACAGGAGCATATCTTTTGACTTGTCTTTGGTGCTATTATTTTTATCCATCTTTGGTATTTTGAAAAGCGATAATGATGTAGGTAATTTATAAGTAGCTGCTTCTGCCCTAAAAAAGCTCATGAGAGGATCCCACTGATTTACTAACCTGGTTAGACTTCGTCCAAGGGATAACCAGCGGGTAGATACATGTTTTAGTATTTTTTGGGCTTCATTCCCATACAACTCTTGAAATTTTTTAAGTGAGTCTTTCCTATTAGCACTTTTCTTCAAATAATAAAAAATGTCTATTATAGCTTCATCCACCTTAACAGGAAGGGTTGACGCAGCTTTCTCTGAAGCAAGATGAATTAGGTGGCAGCAGCATCCTATAGCAATAATATTTGCATTTTCTTTTTCTAAAAATGAAATTACACCAGCTTTTTTTCCCTGCATAACAGCAGCATTATCAGCACTGAAGGCTATGCAGTTCTGGAAAGGGATTTTATGGTTTTCAAAGACATTTAAAATAAGAACTTATATTCTCGCCTGTTGAATGTCCTTCCAAATCTGGAATTGCCAACAATGTGTTTTCTATACGTCCAATGTCCGGATTGAAATAGTTCACAACAACCGGGTAGAGTTTATAATCGCTTTCATGACTTCCGTCACATGCTGCTGTAAACGCCTGTTCTTGTAAAATTTTTACAATAGATACCGTACGATTGTTGGCCATTTCATGGACTAGAGCTGATGTTTTAGTTTTTCCGCACCCATACCGTTTCGCAATTTCGTTCTTCGGAAACATCTTCCGAAAAAGAGGGCCAGCGTGACTTGCGGCACTCAAAGGAACATTATGATCGATTAAGAAGGTTGTAAACAATAATTCCGCACGTGTTACATCATCCTGAATAGCATTTGGTTTGAAAAAATCTACCAGTTTTTTTTTATGTCCATCCGCAATTTTCACGTTTTCCACGTGCTGCGGGCCGACAACATGACGATGAACGTCGTTCCTCCCTCCATGGGATATATTGAAATCATTCCTGCAAACATCACAATAAGCATGCTTTTCGCTTTTTGCTGATTTCCTGATGCAAGGAAATTCTTCAGTGTAAGATTCCTTGTACACTTGAAAATATTTTTTTTTCGATGCCATTTCGATTTCTTACGGGCGAACGCGATGCGGCGAAGTCTACCGCACTCGTAGTAGGCTTAACGTCAGCGGCCGTTCGCTTCCGCTCGCGCGTGCGTGCAGCTGCAGCATTCGATTTACAGGGAGTGATGACGGTGCTTGGATCAGCCACAGCCGATCGGACAGAGAAGAGGGAGTAGCAAACATATTTGGAACAGCACATACTCATTTGAATTTGCTCCCGGCTCTGTTCGCGGCCGCTTTGTATTGGTATTGTAGTTGTACGAGAGAATTGGAGAGAATCAAGGGATAAGCGTGGAGAGGCCCGATACGGGAGAAGAAAAAAGAATAAATGAGAAAGCGCGTTTCTCGTAGAATTTTGCAATCATATTTTAAAAGATTTTTAATTTTTATGCATTAGCCAAATGAGAAACCCCTTGAAAAAAAAAAAAAAAAAATTCGGTTTTATTTTGCATCGTACGAAAAACCGTAAAAATTACAGGTTCGTCCGTAAGTCCGTAAAATTACACAAAAATCCGTAAATTTTACGGATAATCCGTAAAAGTTGTCAAGTATGCCAGAATTATTCACCTCCTAATGTATTTTTTTTAGGGGTGGGAATTAAGAGTTGACTGGGTTAATTGTAGTTCATTAATCGATTAATCAGATTTTTAATCAGTTTTCATTTTCCTTTATATAATTTTATTTAAATGATAAATAAAACTCATATTGTGTGTATATATATATATATATTACTATGCAAACTTTCATTTTCCAATAAAATTTCAGATTTTTCCTTTTTGAGTTGTCAACTATATTTAATGTTCTAATTATACTGTTAAACAGAATGTGATCAATCTGAATTTCATTGTGGCTTCGTGGTTTCATTGTTGTTCATCTGCTTTGAAATTTTGCATTTTTAAATCCATATGAATCCTGTTCTGGTTGTGGCAGGCTGGGGGAGTGTTGCTGGCGTAAAACTGGTGTAACCCCACAGGCAAGTCACAAGTCTTGCCGCCTGCCTCCTATCGTATGTTTCTTGGGTTGTTTTTTCATTAATTTTGATAAGTTTATGGTTTTAAGTTAAGATTTGTTGTTTTACTTTATTGATTCGTTTGTTTTGCAGGCTGTTAATTAATAGATCTGGTTTCTTTACATTAGTGTATTTCATCCACTGATGATTTTTTTTTTTTATCTTATTGGTCATTGGTGTTTCAGTGATCTTGTATCTGTTGCTTGGCTTCTACTATGCTTAATAGATCATCTTTATTATACATATATATATATATTATTCATAAATTTGACCGATTTTTTTTTTTTTTCAAAAATTTTTGTCTAATTATATCTGTTTCATAACTGAAATCAATTTTCAGAGTAATAATTGGTGACTAAGTGTTAATTTTATATAAATATTTTCACTTATTCAATTTTATTTATTTATTTTAATAAATTACTTTTTGATACTTTTAGAAACATTAAAGGAATTTACACATTTTAGTTTTATATTTGCAGGCCTTGTCCATCTCGCTTGTCACTATTTTTAAATGAATTCTCAAAATTCCATATCATTATCATAAAAATCTCAAATTCTTATGTTTTAGTTCTTTGTCACTTCGGACTAGAACACAGAATGTTATTTTCTGTTTCTACTTCAATAGTTACTATCAGCAATTCTGAATAGACAATAACGCTTTAAGATACTGTGAAACTCTGTTGACATTTTCCTCATCGGAAGGATAGTGAAAATCTCAATCCCCGATTTTTTTTTTTTTTTTTTTTTTTTAATCTTTAGCATGCCTATATTTTTAAAAGCTTATTTCCGAGAATACTATTACCCTAGCCAACACTTTCTGTAGAAGGCTACAGACAGGTGGTGTTGCTCCAGCATGCACATGAAGCGGCATTTTGTTTAATAACTGTCCTCACCCTTTTCTCTATCAGCAAAAGTGCAACAACTTCTTTTACGAAGTTTTATTTCTATTTATTTATTTTATTTTTTTGCTTTTTCATTTGATGGATGTTTCTTAGAATGTTTGTTAGGAAAATGTGAAAAAATATTTTGTAGGCAGAACAATAAGAACTTTAATTCTTAGTTTGGAAATTTTAATCAGATTTTGAAAATTTTTAATCTAAATAATCGATCCGATTAACTCTATCTAAGCATTGATCGATTAACCCGTTAGTAGTCGCTATCGACAGCGCCACCTATTACAGATTTGTAACTTTTTATTTAAATGTCAACAATAATTTTAAGAAGTGATGTGATCTACGTTAAATTGATTTTAATCGCGGTTTATGTATATCAAATGCCATTTCTAAAATTTTTTGGTGGGTATTGAATAAAAAGATCTGTAAAAACTGAAGGATGGGCGGCAAATCGACCAACTAGCGACTACTAACGGGTTAACCGAACCAATTAATCGGCACAGCCTTAAATTCCGAAAGATTTTCCTGATATTTCTGGAAGAATTTTGTAGAAAATAGTTTTTCAAGCTTTTTAGGCAAAAAAAAAAAAAAAAAAAAAAGTTGCCATAGTCACCTTTCAGTAGCTGTGGCAACCCTGTGTTTAGTTCTCAAATTAAACAGAATTTTTTTTTTCTGCATGCATATTTTTAAAACTGTATTCATGAAAATTTAAACTTGCATAAGGATAAATGTATTTAACTTTAAATGCATTATTTCTACTTTATTTTCATTAAACTGGATCAGAAAATTATAAAATAAAATAAGAATTAATTTATCTAATATTAAGCTCTTAAAGAGAATTTTTTTTTTTTTTTATCTGCATTGATATTGCAGTATTCAAAAGTTTCTAAATTTGAATATAATTTCTTGAAAGTTTATTTCTTTTTCAAGATAAGAAATATAAATATATTGTATACAGTTAAAAAAAAAACTTCGATGATGTCTAGCATTGGGTGTAAGGCCAGTTAACTAAAGAAGGGTCCAAGGTTTAATGGCCCTCTTCACTTACCGTCATCGGAAACCTGTGGTAATGTTATTCCATAGGAAATTTTTTTAACACATTTTTAAACTCTGTTTTCACATTGAGAAAATTCTTAACTGTTAAATTCACGCACCTTTTTTAAAAACGTATTTTTTTTTTTTTTTTAAATATTTTATTTCGAAATTGCAAAATTTAAAATTTCACATATTCAGGGCTGCCAACCTCTAGGAGCGCTAAAGTGTAGTTAACAAACAAGAAAAAGTGTAGTTTTAAGGTACAAAGTGTAGCCGCTAAAAAATAAGAAAATGCTTAAAATAAATAAGCATAAAATCTTTTGTTTACTTTAAGACTTACTTTCTGAAATGTATTGATTTTTAACAATGAAACATACAAAATATCACTGCATTCTTTTAAAAATAACATTGCACACAAAATTTTTTCTGGCAATTATCGAAATACCTAACAATAATTAGATACAGTTTAACAGCATTTTGATCAGTGCTTTCATCAGTTGCCATCGAAAACGACAAATGTTTCAAATCGCCAACGATATCAGAACAGGTTATTTTTGCAATGCATTTCAATAGGGCCGCCGTCTTTGTTCTACCGCTAGGACACTGTCTGGCGATTTTTGAATCCGGGAACATAGCTCTAAATAAATTTCCAGCATGATTTGCTGTAGAAATTGGAACATTATGTCACTTAGAAATGATGTAAAGAGCATTTCTGTTTTGGTAGTCTTTGATGCTGCATCACTTTTCACATAAAAACTGGATGGCAAAAGCTTTATCGTTGCTTTTATTTTACTTATACGCTTGTGTCAGCTTGTTGCAATATGACGCGAACAATCATAAAGTCCACGATGATTTACGCGAAAATTGCTATTACATATTGCACAATATGCCTCATGGGGTGAATAATCATGGGATGAATCTACAGATTGCAAACACGGCCACAGAATCTACAGAATTTGCAATCTACAGATTGTAGCAGAATACTCCGATAGAGATTTTTGATCAGGAACTTTTTTTTCTTCATTGTATTATCATCATCATCGCACATTTTAACTTAAAATACTATTAAATAAAAAACTAAATAAATTTGTACACTCTTAATAAAGGGCAAAATTAACGGTCGCCACCGGCCACATGGCGACTAAATAAAAAAAGGTGGCGATTAAAAATTATACATCGATCGCCACTAAAGTCGCCACTTTTTGTGATCATTAAAAGATTCTAAAAATCGAGCGACGATAGGCAATCGAAGCCTTGTGATTTTCAATCTTTTTCCATCCATGGCATAAATGTCAATGTTCATTTTAAACTTGCTTTATTATATTCTACAACCTATAAAGAAGTAGAATTGTTTAATATATCTCACTCATATAATTTTTGGACCCCCCCTAATTCCCTCCCCCTAACAATCTGTGATCACACAGCTTATAGAAAGCTTTATAATTTCTAATCATTCTCCATTTGCTGCAAAAATATAAATATCTATTTTAAACTTACTTTATTAGATTCTAGAATCTGTAAAGAAGTAGAATTGTTTAATATCTCTTACTCATAATTCTTGTAATTCCCCCCCCCCCCCCTCCAACGATTGGCAATTACACGTTCCACTGAAACCTTGTGATTTACAATCTCTTTCCATCCATAACATAAACGTAAATATTCATTTTAAACTTTCTTGATTAGATTCTAAAACCTCTAAAGAAGTATATAGATGTATCCCCCCCCCTGCCACACACACACACACACATGTGCGCTCCATTTCAACTAGCAGTTAATGATCAAATGTCCTGCAAAGCACAATCTTTTTCCATTATTATCTCCATAGTATTTAATGTATATTTAACCCATTTAAGATATTTGACAAATGTGTGTATCAAAATTTGATTTGGCTTAAATGTGTATTTTTCAAAAAAAAAATTGTATTTGCTTTCTTTTGAGTAGAAATCTTCCTTTTTCCTTCCCATTTTAAAGCAGAAATCTCCCTATTTTTAAAGCTACAAATTTGGCAGCTAAGTAAATTATTTTTAATGAAGCAGCTAAGTTTCCATATCTATACTTTTTAAGAGGAAATATTTTAACTCTATTGAAATAAAATCATTTTAAAATGTGTGTCTTTAAAAATAAGAAAAAATAATAAAACTGCTAAATGTATTTACACAGGACCATGTAAAAGTTGTGATGATGATGAATCAGCTGATTCATTTACTAGAAAATATCAATGTGAACTGTGAATGATAACAGCTTATTTCACTTAAATAAATTGAAAAAAAAAAAAAAAGTACTACTGAATTATCTGAAAGATAAAAACTTTTGCTGTTATTATTACAGCCCTAAGCAGATTTTAATTTAGGATGTGCAATTTAGGATTTTTAAAAAGAGCGAAATTACAATTTCAGTGTCCCTGTGTTAATTTTATTATTATATGTATTTCTTATTTTCATATTTTTCTTGTGATAATTATACCGCAAAATGGTGACGATTGCTTTTTGCAGACTGAAAGAAATAGTCTTATCATGTGAAAAGTGGCCACTAACTTAAAAAAGTGGCTACTAATGAAACTGACAGTACCGGCCACTGGCCACTAATGAATTTTCCCAGTTTTGCCCTTTAACTCTTAAGCAAAAAATAAGAATAAATAAATGCAGAAAAGCAAGTCTAGCCAACAACAAACGCACAACACCGAAAATCGAAAGTAAACAGATTAGACTAGCTCTAGGGATAGAAAAGGAATTCTCCAAACATCCAATCACCATGCGTACACAGTCACACTATCGTCACAGTTTATGAGGAGGAAATAAAACAACCTATCAACCTCCGGAGTTTTCAAGCTACTTCATTCATAACAGCAATTTGGAAATACGGTGTGAAATCGTAGTTCGCTCGTTGTAAACAAAATGATGGTGGGGAAAGGAAAAGTGTAGCTTTAAGTATACAATGTGTAGAGTGTAGTAGAAGCAGGCTAAAGTGTAGTTACTACACCAAAAGTGTAGTTGTTGGCAGCCCTGCATATTGAAAATTCGTATTTTACAACTTCAAAATAAAATATTAAAAAAATATGTTTACAGTGGCTGCTCGTGAACAGAAAATAGGTGAAGAGGCACACTGTATTCATTTCTAGAATATCAATTTACATTTAAATAAGTATTTGTAGTTAATTTTAGTCAAGACCATACTTAATAAAAATAATGTATTGAAAATACTTAAATATTTTTTAACTCTTCACGTACTTTGGTTCACAAGCCACCACTGTTAAGAGCGGACAATACCTAATCTCGCTGGCAGCCTTCGCCCATGTTATTCTATAGGAAAATTTGTTCACATAATTACTCATTACCTAATGAATATTTTTCAATTCTGTTTTCACATTTAGAAAATTCATAAGCGTTAAATTAGTACTTCTTTTCCAAAAATTGATTTTTTAAAATTTTAGTATTTCATTTTGCGACTAGAAAATGAGAAAAATTCATTTTGTGAAAAATCGCATTTTTAAACTCAAAATTAAAATGTAAAAAAAAAAAAAAAAAAAAAAATGAATTTTTCAAAAATGAGTACTCATTTAACGGTTATGAATTTTCTGACTGCGAAAACAGAATTAAAAAATATTCATTAGGCAATGAGTAATTGTCGCAACAAATTTTCCCATAGAATAACATGGGCGAAGGCTGCCGGCGAGATTAGGTATTGTCCCCTCTTAAAGGGGCGTTTTAATAATTTAACAGTTAGGAATTTTCTGAATGTGAAAACATAATTCAAAAATATGTATTAGCTAATTAGTTATAAGTAAAGAAAATTTCCCATAGAATTAGCTTTGGGCGATGGAGAGTGATGTGGGCTGTTAAATTGATAAAATTTGTGCTTTTTTCAAAAGTAGATTCATGAAATTTAATTTTGCACTTGATTGATGAAATTTCACTGATAACCAATAAAATTGGCCTTTTTTTCAATGCAGACTCCTGAAATAAGCAATGAAACAGAAAAATTTGACAGCTATATATTATACATCTTAAAATGTTAAATTTTTCCTTCTGGTAGGTTTTATATTAATTCACAAATCAACATGACAATACAACATTTATGAATATAAACCAATTTTATTAAGAGATTACAATACATATGAAAGACAAAATAGCGAACAACTTTTTTTTAAATATATATATCTATTCAGCCAGTAAACTATGTGTGGGTGTGGAAAAGTAATTAATAGATGACAACTGTAATTTTAAATTATCTGAGCTATAAAGGGGTGAAATTAAGTTAAAAATTAAATTTCTTTTTAGGAAAAGTAATAGTTGCTATATTATATGTTATGAATTCAATCATGCTTAACTGAAGTTTCTATTTTTTCAATAATTCATGTGATCCATTTTGTTTAATATTGTTCACCTAATATAAAAAGCAATATATAAGTGTTTTGATAAGAATGTTTACTTACAGCAAATTTCGACACTAATTAAAATTTCTACATATTCTGTTGATATTTCTTCAGAGATATCTACTAGATTAGTTCATTTTAAAACATTTTGACATGGTTTGACTGACTTTGAATAAACATTGCTATGTGTGTGAAAAGAATATACAAATATAATAAAGAATAAGAAATTAACATATTTTTTATTAAAATTTTATGTGAAATGAAAGATTAACAATGACATGATAATGCATACAAATACTGAAGAAATTAAAAATGAATGTCCATATGATAAAAGTAGTTACTCCTAAAGAATTAATATGGTCTTGATCTTCTATCACCACTGAAAGAAAAAAAATAGTAAATAAAAAACTTTTACTTTGCTTCTTTAACAAAAACAAGTAGGCACATTGCACTAAAAAAATAATCACCAAATATTAAATATTTTTAAATACTGAAAGTTTACAAAAATAGCGCAATATTATCTTTTGAAGAATAAACTATTTCATGATCCATTTTTTTACTTCAGAACATTTAGCTGCTATGAAATGTATTATTTTAAATCTACATTAACCATGTATACCACTGGATTAAATGAATTTTCTTGCAGGTGTAGTTAGGTTGAGAGCTTTTTTTGGGGGGAGGGGCGGTAAGGAGGAGGAAATACAGTAAGCAAAAATTTTAATGTAACAGCTAAGGCTCCTATATATATAGAGCTGGCGCATCAGGCATCTTTCCTTAGGGTTGCCAAATGTACCCAATGTGTTTCACCGATAAACAAACGACAGTCATTACTTTTATCACCTAGTGTTACTTTGGCGTTACTTCTTTTTTTATTTTTCATAATTTTAGCTAAGTGAACTACAATATGGGAATTTGTTGAGAAACTGCTACAATACCTCAAGAAAAGAACATAAAATGCTCAGATTTCCATAATTTAAGAAAAATAAAATACTATTACTTTTATTTACTTATTTTTTTTTGTATTTCTCACATGCATAGTAAGTGTAAAAATACAAAAATATGCGTTAACATATTTTAAACATTTATATTAAAACCATAAAATTAAGATATTTTATAACTGAGTTTTGGCAACGTTTTGTGGGATCGCCAAAATTGTTTTGCTTCCGTATCCAAAATTACATTTACAGGGGTCGATCCAGGTTTTTTTTTTTGGGTCCCTATTTTGTGAAAAAAAAAAAAATATTTGTGAATTTTCTTTATTTTTGTGGGGGAAAAAAAAAAAAAAACCTAGTTATAGCATAAAAAGCACTTTTAGTTATCACGATTCTTTTTAAAACCCCTAACAAATATAACTGAGAACAAATTATACACTGGATATAAAACAAAAAACTAAAAATACTACTTACATTTAATCTTCAAGAAGTGATGAAATTAAATTATGCCCCAAAATCCTCAATATTTACAATTACAGTTTCTTGGGGGAAGTTTTGGTTACAGTGGCAGCCCCCTTGCCTACTGCCATAGCATGAATCTTTGGAATCATAATTTTAAAGTAATATGCGGCGATTTCCACTTTTTTAAAAAATATCCACAATTTCTTCACATTCTTTTGGAGATAATTTTTTTGGCCCATTTATAATAATTCTTAACTGTTCATCTAGACTTTCTTGTTTCAAGGATGATCTCATGTCAGTGCATACGAAGTTCATTCGAGAAAATCTTTCCACCGAAGCTGTTGACGAGGGAATTACAGTACACATTGTTAAAAGTTTCATAAAGTTTGGATATAGTAACCAGTTCTTTGAGGACTCTTTTTCTAACAACGTTTGAAAGTCACTAGGGCTCATCTTTCTGTCTAAAGCTTTTTCAGCCTCTTCTTTTTTATTTTCGTACAAAAGGTTTTTGGCTGTTTTTGTTTTTTCGATATCAAAAGACATTTTTGAAAACATAATTTCTTTTTTAAAATAGTCTTTCTCATTTTGAACAGCTAACTTGTCTATAAATGCTTTTGACACGCAAACAGAATCTTTAAAAATGTCTTTTCTTTCTTCCCCATAATGAGACACCAAAATTGATAAATAGGGCTCAAAATCAATTTCGTCATCTGTTAATGCATTTAAATTTCCATTGCTGAAAATATCAAATCCTTTTAAAGTAGTGCTACTGGGAGACAATTCGAAAGACAAATTTATTTCATTTTTGAAATCCTTCAAAAATTTCTGTACAAAATTCTCCTTGAACTCAATAAGTATATTTTCTGTGGATTTTTGTTTTCCTCGCATTCGCTTACTGAATGAGGTACATTCGGTTACTATATTTAATAATATATCGTATTTTTGGAAATTATTTCCTTTTTCCAAATTTGCACAATAATCCTCTACTTATTTAATTAGAAGATTTACTTTAGTGTTAAGTAAACTAAAAGTAATATCTGGAGATTGTAGCCATAAATTTAAAATATCAACTTTTGACAAAAAATCTGCTAAGAACAGAATAGTCAACATAATATCGGGATCTAGGAGTTGCTCTCTCAAACCTTTCAGTTCTGGTTCCTGGGTTTCAACGAAAAGAGAATCTAAGGTATCTATAAGTTCTTCATACCGAGTTGCAATTCTCTGACATGCACGACCATGGGATAGCCAGCGAGTTGTTGATACTTTCATGATTTTTAATACTTCTACCCCATATACATTTTGTTGAATTTCTTTAAAAACTTCAAATTTTTTTGGGCTGTAATGGAATACTTTCCATAGTGAAACTAATAACGTGTCTACCGATTTCAATTCAGTATATTTTTTCAACAAATGCACAAAAACTAGAGCCAGTTTATGATTCCTGCAGTTTATATATATGCAGTGGGGAGAAATATGTCTTAATTTGCGCTATACTCCAGAATTCTCCCCACTCATTACATTTGTCCCATCTAGAGCTATGAAAAGGCAATTAGATAATTTGATGTTTTTAGCTACTGATATTTTTTCTATGGCACTTGTTATTGACTCTGCTTTACTGCTACTTAAATACGAGTCCCAGGTAATTTTCTTTTACAATGTCATACCCAGGCAGTCTGTACCTGACAATTAAACCTAATTGTAACCTTTGGGACTCATCTGTGCACTCATCGGCCATTAAGGCAAAAAATTCTGCACAAGATAATTCTACTAGTAATTTCTGTTCCAAATAAAGTGAAATGGAACTTAGAAGACTTACAACAGAAATGTGTGATAAATACGTGGCATTCTTGCCACAAGTTTGCAAATGCTTTTTTATTTCATTATCATCTAAGTTTTCCCCCAAAAATCTGACTAGAGATTCAAAGTTTTCTGAAATAGCCCATTGTTTTTTTACCATAAAGTACAAAATTTGAATAAACTTACTTATCAGTTTTCTATTAAAATTGATTTTTGCTGCATTTCCAGCCTCGGCATTTTCACAGATGTTCTTGAAAATTACTTCTTTTGTTCTGGATTGTTGTGTGATAACAGCCTGTCTGTTTTTTTTGCTTCTTTCATGTTTCTGTAAAACTCTAGTAGGATGACGTCCTTTTTTAATATCGACTCCAATATTCTCCCATGGCTTATCCACGTCACTATTATTCATAAATGAATAATAGTGATTGCATAGAAAGCCATTTGCTGAATGACTATAAAAAAGCCAATTATATGTTTTTTCATAACTGGCAACATATTTTTGATTTATTGAAGGCTGATTACTTACATTTTCAGAAGTTAATTCCATACTTGAATTATCGTTTGTTGTGTCAGTATTATCCTCATAAGTTTCTCAGATTCACTCTCGCTAATATTTTTCTCATCAACAGAAGAAACATTTTCATAAATAGCATCGCTTACATCGAATTTACGATCTTTCGCCACCTCAGTTTCGGATTCGTATGGATTTTCCGTGTCTGCAGAAGTACAAGTATCTGCATTACTGATGCAGGGATCTGTTGAATTTTGGGGCGCAAGATCATTTATGCTATCGTTAGCAGATTGAATAAGACTGTTTGCTTCGGAATCGTATGCATATTCCGTGTTCGTAAGAGCACAAGTATCTGCATTACTACTGCAAGAATCTGATGAATTTTTCGGAGCAATTTCATTTATGTTATTTGCCGATTGAAAAAAACTCTTAATATTTTGACCACTACCTTTCGAAGGGCGAAATTTTTTTACATAATAAGCAGAGTTTCTCGAGGTACCTCCAGTAGCTGGATGCCCACGTTTCATATTTTAATATTCTTACGCGTACTTTATCACTCAAGCTTGAGAAACTGAAATTATTCTTAATTAAAAAGTAATATTCTCTATTACTCTTTCAAAAACAAACCATCTATTTGTCTGTGAACGTAACAAACGTAACATCATAAGCCGAAAGCGAAAACCAAACTAAAACCGCACGCGCACGATTAACATAAACCATAACAATCCTCTGTGTTGCCATTCTAAAAAGCAAAATTAAAAGAGAATGCCTCAAATGCCTGCCCTGCCTACGACCGGAACCAGAGATCACAGAAAGCGGTGAAGAGAAGATTCCAATAACAGACGATAGACCGGTAGGAACATCCAAAGCGAACAACGCTCTCCGCGCATGCGTGTACTTAGTTGTTTTGTTTGCAGAAATAACCGATTAGAGCTTCAATTCCCAATGTTTTGTTTTCATGCATGCGATGTTACGAATATAAACACATTTTCGAGATGGATTTTTGTGAAAGGGGCCGCTTTTTCGATATATAATTTTGTGAAAGGGGCCGCTTTTTCGATAGGTAATTTTGTGAAGGGTCCGCATTTTTAAAACTTAATTTTGTGAAGGGACTGCAAAGCGGACCCAATTTTGGTCTAGATGGACCCCTGATTTATTAATGCTTGTTTTTTGTAAATAAACAGTATATACTAGAAATAGCAGAAAAAATAACTGCTTTCCACAAACGTCGGCAAGTTTATTTACTCCCAAAAAATTTATAATTTGTATTAGAAACAATCATAACACATTTTATCGCCAGTACATCCACAAAATATCATGGGGATAAAAGGATGACCTGAGAATGGACTGCAATACTGTTAAAAAAAAAAAAAAAAAAAAAAAAATGTTAGTAATATTGTTGCTTATATCTCTTGACCGATCCTAGCTTTAGATCAAGATTTATTCCTACGTTAGGCTTACGACTTTTACTGATGTGTTTATACACGCGGTCTACACTCATATACCAAATTTATTTATGATTTAAAATACAAAAAAGAAATATTGATTATAAACAGGTTCATTCTTTTCTTTTAAGTATTTTAAAAAGGTATTAAAGTAATTTAAATAAACTTAAATAACAGCTACCGAGAAGGAAGTGTGTGAGCGTGCCATCTATCAGGAATTATGTTACTTAAAACATCCTTGATCGTAGACCACATGCCTAAAGGAGGGTTAAAATCACTAGTGAAGCAATAAAGATATAATTTATTTAAGGGTCTCTAATAACTACACATTTCGATTTAAACAGGTAGGTTGGGTCATGAAAACAATTGTTTGTTCCAGTCAGGTGACTAGTCATTTAGACTTATTTCACTTACACTTCCTTTCAAGGCTGCAAAAAAAGCAGTTAAATAATTTTAGTGATTACTGTATTTTACTGCTTATACAGAGTACAGACAATCTCATTAAAAAATAGCTTTGTCTTTATTTCCAGTGTATAACTCATTCAATTGACTTGCATGCAAGAAAATACAGTATTTTGTTAAAATGCAGAGCTGTCTTCCAACTTCAATTGAAAGGATATTTTTTTTCTACACATCTCTTTATTTAGAACAAACTAAAGAATAGGTAAAATGCTGAAAAACCAGAAAGTTCATTTAAAGTATATTGTTATTAAAAAATTTTGTAAATTTTATTTCCTTTATCATTTTAAAATTATATTATAGCTAAATATTTATCAATATTGCGCAGGTAAGTTTGGATACCTCTACTACCTCCACCACTCATTCTACCTCAATCACCTGGTACACCTTGAGGTTTACCACCATCAGGAGAAAACTAGAAATTAACACCTCAGAAATGACCAGTTTAATGCATTCAACTAAACTATTTATGATTTAACACAGGCATGTTGCTTTTTGTTATTACCCATCATCTTGGAAGATGGTGTTACACAGTATTTATGCTTGATTGGTTGAACAGAAGGAAAATCAGGAATTTTATTATAGCATACAGAGAAAAAGTTTAAATTTAGCATTATGACCACATAAAGTGTTGAAACAAATTCTTCCCAGAAAATAAGTGCAAATTAAGCATTAGCTCAAAAATTGTGAACAAATTTGTCTGATAGCATCTTCACTTTTAAAAACTTTCCTTTCAGAATTTCTAAAAAATTTGTTAAAAAGGCATTAACATATAAAGTTAATTTTTGTTTCATGATAACTCAGAAAAATACTTGTTTTACAGACAAGAAAGATAACATGAACAAAAGTCATACATACCCTGGGCCACCTCTCATTGGTCCACCACGTCCTGGTCCTCCTCTGCCTCCACCAAAACCACCACGGCCCATTCCTGGAGGTCCTCCTCTACCTCTACCACCTCCACCACCACGATCTCCGCCACGACCACCTCTCATTCCACCTCCACGACCTCCACCACCAGGTCCACCTCGAGGTTTACCACCATCAGGGGGCATTCCACCTCCAACACCTTCTGGACGAGGAGCATGGCAGCGGTTACATTCTACTCTCCATGAAAAGTTGTTATTGCCACAGTCCCTATAACAAAAAAAAAAGTTTTTTAAAAGGCAAAAATAACATCCAAAATGTTGCACATAAATTGAAACATATCAAATACTGATACATACGGATTCAAACACTTCCAATCACCATCTCTTCCAGATCCTCCTCCACCACCAGGACCACCTCTGTCTCCTCCTCTTCCACCATCATCTCTACCACCACGACCTCCTCCTCCACCACCACCACGGCCGCCGCCACCTCTTCCTCCACCACGACCACCTCCAGGTCCACCACCAAATGGCTGAGTCTTTCTTTGTGCCAATTGAACATTTATCTTTTTACCTTGAAATTCTTTGCCTAAGAGAAAGTTCTATATTTATAACCTTCTGCAAAACTTTTAAAATGTTTAATGCAACAAACAGCAAACTGGAGCTGAATAATAAAGAAGTTGTCTAAATTTAATAATTTTATTATTATTATTATTATTAAATTATGAATTTAGAATTCAGATGCATAGAATATTTGTACAAATTAAATATACTTGCACTTGAAAATTATAAAAAGGAAAGATCTTTCTAAAAATTCAAGAAAAGCAAAGAATAAAATAATTAATAAACACTGGAAACTTAGTGTAAGAAACAAAAAAAATTTCAAACAGTTTTCTAAAATAAGTTTTTATTTAAACTTAAGATGTTGTAAAAGGAAGCTTAAACCAAACTAAAAGAAATAAATTTAAAATTCAGCTCAAAGGGAAAAAAAAAGCAACATTAAAGAATTACAGTACTCGTATTCTGCAGTGCAAAAAGAAAAATAAAAGAAGCCGATACAAGGTTCTGATAATTTACAATTGTACCTCCAAACCAGTTAATAGCAGAACTAGCAGTAGGTGGATCGTCATAAGTAATAGTTGCCTCTCCTTTGCCTTTGCCAGTCATTTTGTCTTTGTAAATCCAAATCCTGCGTTTCCCCGTCTTTTTGTCCATCTAAAATTTAAAAAAAAATTCCAAATACAATTTTTTCTCGAAATTAACTGACCAGTAATTAGTATTATTAAATTGTTTTCAAACAGGCCTAATATTTTGAAAACAGATAATTTCATAACCTTAATGTACGTAAGTCTTATTAATTACAAGACAAAGATTCTACACCATTACCTATATAAAAAACCCACTATATTTACCCAGCAGCAGAATTTTCTCTGCAACCCAACACAATGCCAGACTAACTCTGGTATAAGAAGTACTAATTAGCAATTCATAAAATCAATAAAGTTTGTTTATAAAAGAAAAAAAAAATCAATCCAGATTTCTTTATTTTTTTTTAAATGGTAACTCGTTTGTGATTTAAAAAAATAATTTGTGGAAAAAATTTGTGGTCATAATTACTCTTTTTTTTTTTTTTTTTTTTTTTAAGTAATGTTTCTCAAAAGTAGGATAGCTAACATTTATTCCTTATTATGTAACATGAAATAAGATTTTTTTAAATTAATTGCTATCTTTTTTTTTTTTTTTTTTTTTTTTTTAAGCCAGCTGATACTATTTTTGCTAAACAGATCTGAATTAAAAAGGAAAAAAAATATATATATAAAGGGTTTCACAATTTTTAAATCAATCATTACTTTAATAATTCCAATTGCACCGAAGTAACTTCCGAGTTCATCTTCACTCACAGCTTCAGGTAACCCAGATACGAACACTGTATCCTGAATTTCTTCACCTGAAAATTCATTAAATTTATTAAAGACAAAATATTGGGTTCATATAACAATAATAGCAAAAGAAAAAATAATATTGTCCAGTTCGCAGAATTTTTAAAATCATATTCTTAAGAGGGGGATAAATTGTAAAACACACACAAATAAAAATCATTTTCATTTATCAACTTAAATAATTAAGTATTTTTTCCTTATTAAGGTAAAAATTAAGAGGCAAATCTAAAACACTTCTATTAAGTGGAATATTTCAAATTTAACTGAGAAATTACATAATTTACATTTTGCAAATTCAGGCCTCACAACAAATGTTTACTTCAAATATAGACTTTATAGACTAAAATTGGAAATTTATAGACTAACACTACATAAGTTAATAGCGAACTTAATAGACAAAATAACTAATGATACACAAATTAAGATTTTTATGTAACAAAATTTGTTATACATAAAATTCACTCTGTTTCATTGTAAAAATCATTCGTCAAGATAACTTATTTGTTTGCCCAGGGCACAGTGCAAACCACTGAAAGCTAATTTTCATGGAGATAAGGAAAATTCAAATCTAATTATATAAAATCTTTAACTATAATTTCATATTAAAATCATTTAAGCAGTTTCTTAGAAGAGAAGATTTCTACTACACATTAGTCTAGGGCCACAATAACTAATTTTTCTGAAGAATAAGGTAAGTGAGACCATGTTTCATCTAAAAAAACTACACTGTTTCCTTGAAAATCACTGAAATATTTAAAAAAAAAAAAAAATTAAAAAATTATGCCACATTTTTTTCAGGTGGCGTGCGTGTTACCAGTGAACACTGTGTGAATTTTCTTAACAATGAGGGTATGACCAATTGATTTAGCTCTCCAAAATCAATCCCAAATTTTCATCTAAATCATCAATTTTTGAATAAATTCAATTTCTGCCGTTGTTGCAACTGGCCGATAACTGGTTAACAGCAAATGCAAATTTTACAGATGAGGATAAACCTAATCGCTTTTTCAACCTACAAATCCCCTAACATCAAATTCTCATAAAAACCATTAGAGCCATTCCCAAGATCCCCAAAACACACACATATGTCATGTGATAAACTCATTTAATATAAGAGAAAGATATACATTAGCAATATTCATCACAAGTTACCAGAATAAGACCAATAACAATTTAATTGATAATATTGATGGAAGGAAATTATAAGTTAAGTCAAAACAAGGTTTAGGTTACCCATTTTTTTTCATTTTTTCTTTTTTTGTGGCTAAGGACAGATACAGCTTTAATAATCATAATCTAAGTTTTCATCAAAAATGCAGAATGAATTGCTCAAGTTATTAATCTGTTCTAAAATTTAGTAGATTGAAATTTGAGCACCGAAAAAGTGCTTGACCGAATTGCAGTACCTGGAGTAACCTAAATTATTTAATATATTATTGCAATTTTTACTCTTCACATTTCATAGTTGTTTGTTGATAAAATAACCACTTCATATATCCTCTTAACAAATATTTTCAATTAAGAAGTATTTTTAATTACATAATATTTCCACTTTTATTATTATTAATATCAAGAAATTCTATAATTATAGACAATTATAGGCTTCAAAGCAATTAATGTATTACTCAACTTTAACAAAAATATTGATGAAATACTCAATGAACAATGTGAAAATATTGGGGGAGAATCCCGTTTATGATATATTTTTGAGAGGATCTTTCAAAATATTGCGAGATTTTCACAACCCCACATTCTAATGTGAACCCCTGCTATACACTGCTGTGTTGTGTTGTGTTGGACGAAAATCTTGTGTGATGTGGGCATAACATTTTCCTTTGAAATTGAAAGAAAATGCCAGCATAATTATCTATTAACAGGTTGCAGAATAAATTGTCCAATGATGCATAAAATTAACACTCAAAAATGTTTCTTTGCTAGATCAATTAAAATTTCAAACAGTTAAAATGTAAAATGTTTAAATATTGGTAATTCCAAATAACAAGCACAATTTCATAAGAGATATTTAGACAAACTATAAACAAAACATAATCTGAATAGAACCAAATTAAAATTACCTCCATAGGGATTTGAACCACCTCCATTATATTGGAATCCTCCTCTGCCACCTAAAATTACATTAATATACTTTAAAATAAAATTTAATCATTGCTCTAAAAATATGTTTAGCAAAGTTTCTCCAAGACAGTTTCAGAAGAGTGATGCACCTTGCCCTTGGTTAAGAACTAGAACATAACACCCTATTTGCAGGGTTGCTACACAAATCAAGAGGTAAAATTCAGACTTTTCCCCTATCTCTTAAAAGTAACATAGATGGCACACAATCACGCAGCATTAGAATGTAACATGTAAACAAATCAACTAAACATGTTTAGGGTATATTAATTTACTTACTATAGTTGGGAAAAAGCTATAATATAATTTTTCTTCTTTATAAAGCACTTAAAAAAAAAAAAAAATATTTCCTGTTTTTTCAAAAAAATTCAAAATTCCCTGAATTGTTTGTTTTTGCAATAACTTATGAGTTCTTTGTTTTTGATAATAGTCTTTTGATAATAGTCTTGAGTTTTTTTAGGTTTTCTCTTAATTCCAGGAACCGCAGCAATCCTGTTTTTGGTCCTCTATAAATAAAAACATAACCCTTTTACAAACATGACAGTTTTCTTATTTAACACCAAAACAGTCACTTATTTTTTTTTTTTTTTTTTTTTTAATATGTATTCTCGAAATAAATAGCTGAATATTTTTTTACTAGTAGTACCAAAGCACCCTTCTGTTTTTAAATCTTGGAGAAACTGTTAGCTAATTAGAACATTCTCTAACAGATAGTTAAACCTCTACATACAATGAGTATGCCATCAAGTAAAAAGCCATACAATGTAAGAAAATTTTCATATTTAAAAAGTGACCAGCATGAAAGTTTAGTCAATTCTTAATCAGATTTTTTAATATATATAGAAGTTACACGTAAATTTAAACCATAAACCTGTAATACTTTGTTTGCACCAATTTAACAACTCAGATTTGATATGTTAACACAATTTTGTAAGTGGTGCACTTGAAATTATATGTCACATCCATAAACTTTAGCACATTTTTTTAAAAAGGCAGTAAGCGAACAGCCACAAGCCTTAAATATTGACCACACACTAAATTGATTTTTAAATTTCTTATTTTTAGTAAAACACATTAAGATATTTAAGAAATATTTTAATTTCAAACCACAAGTGAATTGTAAAAGTATTAACATTTACATTTTCCCCCTCTTCAAAGGCAGAGCCTAAAAATCATTAATGTAAGCACCATAATATAAATGTAAATATGCAAATATTTAATATCAATTTATAAAATTTGTACCATCGAACATAAAACTGAAAAGCCTAAACCTATATATTCATAAACACCATTAACAAGATATGCAGAATTCCTCTTAAACCTAATAACATTTTAAACCTTTTTTTAATTGATTGCAGGTACCTAAAAATATTTGTTTTGATATACCAACACTGCTGACAAAGATTTGTATAACCACACAATCTTTTATGAAACACCAAGTAAATTCTTAATATTTATCATTTATTTTTAGGACTAACTTCACCATAGTCACACTGAGGTAATTTATAACCTTAAAAATAAATAAGCTAATGACTAAAACAAGAATGTATTTAAATCTTGCTTTTATAAAGCAGAACATAATATCAATGAATAGAGATATAAACACCGTTTAATACCCAAATATAAGAAAGTTACACTTTTTCACACATTGATTACTGAAATACTAGGTAGTCTTTCGTTATGTCTCAAACACAATTTTAATGAAAAATACTATTTTAAAACAATACAAGTTTTAATAAGTTCATAATTATTATATTATTAACATAATTTAAGAGGAATTCTATTTTTAATAAGACTAATCCTTATTAATTATGAAGATAAAAGGTAATAAAACAGAACACCACCAGAATAAAAGAAATTTAAGAATCTATAAAACAGCACAATTAACATATGCAAAATTTCATGATTTTAGCTTAGAACATTTTGAGAACTATTAAAAAATGTAGGGTATTTTTTAAAGGTTTTATATAACAGAATGAAAAACTACTTTGCTACCTACTTGATTTAAGGCAAAATAACAGGTTTAACTGAAATTAAAATTTAATTTAGACACGAAATTTATGCAAAATAAAAACACCAGAACCTTGCATATATGCTTTTTATTAATCCTCTTAAAATTTTACTGCAGAATACAAGTAATGCTTAAACATCTTTATATGTATTTGAAAAGCAAGGCATCAAGAGATTAAATTAATATTTTTACTTAATATCTAACATGCATATGTTAAAGCTATCATTATAAAAAAATTTCAGTTACTGTAGCCTATTTAAAAGATCATGAAAAAAAATAAAATGAACTTATATGGGACCACACAGTGGTACCGTTACCTTTATTGAAACCGCCCCGGCCTGGACCTTGGTTACTAAAATGAAGCAGATTGTTAGCATTACTTCACTTGAACTTCAAAAGATGACTTCACAGAACACTTTAATGGTGGTGTTAAAAAACACACACCTAACTTAATCAGTACTAACAAAAACCACTGGACAATTTTAGTGTGCACTAAAGGAAACTAATAATGAAGTTGTGATGGACAAGAAAAATATTAGTTACAACAAGTATGATTTCTAAAACAGTTCAATCTTAAAAACATGTAAAATTTAATCTTAACTAGAGAATAAGAATTGTAGATTTTTAAAAACAACTTACCAAAGGAAAGCCAAACTTTTAAACATGAGTTATTCATTTTTGCACAATTTCCTTTTAATATCGTAATAGCTTTTTAAAGTTCTAACAAAAGCAAGTCAAGTTTCCAGTAGAGTGCAATGCTTAATTTAGGTGACATTAAATAAGTAAAAGATTAATTTGCATATTTAACTGGACTGTATATTATTTGGTTTAACTATTTTGGTGTGGAGCAAATTAAACATTTGAATAACAAGCCCATATATCATGTCATAAATCTAAGTTAGTCTTCAAAGTTAAAGCATATATTTAGTTGGCAACTAATTACAACAGAGAATTGCTCTTTTTAGCACACTGAATTAGAATTCAATACAAGGATAACATAATTAAAAAGTTTACTAACTGATTAATGAAGAAATTTCCTCATCGTAAATTTTGGAAGAAACTTTATAAAAAAACCTTCAGATTTTTCTGCAAGTCAGTTTTAAATTAATAAATAATATAGTAAAGAGATCATATTAAGATTCTTGATTGAATTTTTCTAAATTTATGATCTAACATCAATTGGCCACAAAAAACAGTCAATGATTTGTTTTTTGTGGCCAATAAATAGATTTGAATATTTTTGGAATTGACTAACGAAATGTACAATTATTTTGCATCTGTTTAAGTGGCAAAATCCACTAATTACCGAAATAAATATTTTTTAATAATGATTGTAGCAAGACACTATTTCCCAGTTGTAAGCTCATTCTCAAAATAAATTTGCCATATTTTTTTTTTTTTTTTTTTTTTGTCGTCATATCCAAAATACTTAGAAATGATTTCATAAAAAGTGATTTGATTCAAAATATTCAAAAATCATTTTGCCGCTTTGACCCAACACTTACTGAAATATAAAGTGGCCAGACACATGGACAATGAAAATCCCGATTGTAAAATTAACAGGGAAAAAATATACAGGTAATTTAAGAGAAAGTGGTGAGTGGAATTTTTCAAGTTCTTGCGTCGGTTTCAATTTATCACTAACATCTCATTAAACTAAAATTTAACCAAAATAGTAAAAGTTTAAAATAGAGTTTTTTTTTTTTTTTTGAGAACACTTAACTTTTTAGGTGTAATAGGTATAATCTGTCCCTTAAAACATTACTTGTTCTAAACAGAACTACACACATAAGTTGTGACAATATTCCATCAACACATTTCCCGATTCAAAATCTAATGAGCACTAATGGGAAAAAGTCACTAGACTGTTTCAAATAAAAATGATGGAAAAAAAACTGAGAAAGTTGTAATTTGAGTTTTTGGATATTGTAGACGTCTGAAATGAACTTTTAACCTGTAATCTATAAAAAGGGGTGACAAGACTTATAAAATCTACATTTTTGTAAAGCCCTTGAAATTTCTTAGGGTTTTTTTTTTTTTTTTTTTTTTTTTGAGCAAAATTGAAATGTTTATTTTAGGAGTATTAGAAACCTGAAAATTCTTTTGGTAAACTATTTTTTAAATATATAGATGTCTAAATTTCTAAGATGAGTTGGTAGGACACTTCAAAGTTTGCTCCTGAATAAAGAACAAATAAGTCATACAAATAAATATTAAGACACTCTTACGTCATTGAAATATACTTAAAAAAAAAATAATCATTCAAACATATATACATACTGTAATTTCTGTGCAGTAAATTTATATTATCTTACAATACAAGCTACATTTCCTTTAAATATTATCTAGAAAATTTTAGCATTATTGTATCTGATGTAATCTTAAACATTTATAGATATTACAGCATATAAAGGCACACTGATTAGGTTAAAAATCTGGAGAAAATGTCGAGAAAGAACAGCCAAGTTAAACTGGAGATCGATCGATGCTATAGATCAAACACACCTTTTTTCTTTTTAAAAACAATACACATGGATATATAAATATTTAAATGAATCTTCAGTTAATTTCTCATTTCCCAGGTAAATTTTACTTTTCTATTACCATTATTTTGGCACTTAACATTACATAGCATTTGTTTATAACCCTCATTCCCCCCAAGAATTAGTCAAAATGCTGCTTTTCCTTCCGATATCCCCCATTGCTGGCAACTGAAACTGTCACATATATATCTCTAAAATTATATTAATGCTTTTAAATTTATTAAACACTAAAACCTGTAATTTTTTGTAATTTGATCATATGTGGCAATTTAACGTGCAATAAGGATTAGAATTATTGCTTAACACCTGATAACCTTAAATAAACCTTTACCCACTTGTATACTGTAAAAAGCACTTATTTTTGCAAAAATCAAGATATCGGTAATTTTGAGAGTTGAAATTTTCGCGAATTTTATATGAACAGAACCGAAAGTTGAAAAATCCTAACGTTGAAAAGTACCTAAATATAGAACCCCTTTTGCATAATGCATTTTAAGAATTTTCCTTATGCCCAAAAAGTTCGACCCATCTCCTCATCGCTCTAAAAACAATTTATGCTTACAACTGTGCTTATACATCAACTTTGGCTTTGGCTCAACGTGCACATTCCACCCCAAACAATTTTCTTTTCTTAATCCTTTTTTTCTCATGCTTTTTATTAAACTAGGGACTTCTGAACCCTCCTTTTGCCCCGAAAATGTAATCACCCCACAAAAAAGTATTTTGCGAGGCTTAAATTTTCGCGATTACGATGGGCTCGTGAAAATTAGTGCTTTTACAGTATCCTAAACCATCTACATTCACAGAACACAAAAGATTACCAATTTACATTGTTGAAACAATAAGTTTTAAAAATTTAGTTAATTTAAATGCATTTAAAAAAAAAAAAAAAATAAATAACATTTTTAGTCTACCCTCTTTTTTTTTTTTTTTTTTTTTTTTTTCTGCTTAGCAAATTTGGTTTTGCAGAGTAATAATTCAATAGATACAAAATTACTAAGTAGAATTATTTACATCAGTCATTTTAGAAATAATCATAATTTGTATAATTGCAATACAACAGGTACAGGCCACTTAATTATTGCTTAACACCCTTGTTTTATTAAGTATTTTTCCCCCTTTTTAAACTCAAATTTATAATGTAATCCAATTTATTAAAAATTGCATTTAGTTTAGTAGAAAACCAATTTGAATAAATTTAGCTACTTTCTAGAACATGTATTTTTTTTTTTTTTTTTTTTTTAATATATATAATCGACAAAAACCTAATATTTTACAAGATTGAAAAAAAAAATTCCTCTCTCAACTTACACTAATTCACTTGAGTATCAATAAGCAAATATAAAATTTTTGGGGTTTTAATTTGAACAGACCTACATGTACCTAACATTCAAAATTTTCACATTTATCAAACATAAATCACTAAACTTGCACTGTTAAATTTAAGTTCATTCAATTCAATACCAAATCTTGAACGCAATATTCTACACAACATCACCAAAACTGAACGTTAATAAGTACGAAACTTTGAATAAATACCATAAAATGCAAGAACTCATAACAATTGTTTCGGGTAAAAAAAAAAAAATAACTGTTGCAAGTTCAGCATTTTATTTTATTTATTCAAAGTTTTTGGAACTTTAAAATGATAGTTGTGGTGCTTTTTTTACGCTTTCATAAAAATTGTATTCCTTATTCACATATTTTGAACTTTTAGAATGCAACAATTTATATTTAATTCTTACATTATAAAGAATATTTTTTACATTAAGTACTTTTAACCCATGTAGATTTTAGAGAAAATGAAATATCATGCTACCAAATCACTAAATTTATTTGCAAATCAAAGGCTATGGATTTTTTTTCCTCAATATTGCTCAGATTCATCTTCTTAAAATAAAAAAAATCTGGAGTGACTCCACTCGACTTTCCGAACATTGAGTAACTAACAGTTTTGTAGATAAAATAAAGAAAGAGGAGTTGCTAAACAAACAAAAAAGAGAAAACCATAACACAGTGTTTGAGTATTTTTCTCCATATATCACACGAGGTTTTATTTAACGCTACTGAACTTTGAGCCCATAGATCATAATGATAAAGAATTTTTCGTTGTGTCCCTGTAAAAATCTATAAATGCTAGATTCACCAAAATGCTTATAGTTAGTGCAACAGTGATTTATAATATTCATACAAATTTTCAACTCAATTGAATAAGGCGTTTAGATGCTATCGCTGGTCTCATAGGCCATAACGATAAAAAAATTTTCTTTGTGTCCCTGTAAAAAAACTAAGTGCTAGATTCACCAAAATCTATACAGTTGGTTCAAATGTGACCTATAACATGTGTACAAATTCTTTGCTGAGATTAATAAGGCGTTTAGACGCTATCACACTTCTAAAAATTTGGCAAAGAATTTTTCTTTGTGTCCCTGTAAAAAAACTATAAGTGATAGATTCTCAAAAATCTATACAGATTGAGTATCTGTGACCTATAATATGTGTATAAAGTTTTTGCTCAATTGAATAAGGCGTTTAGATGCTATCGCACTTTTAAGATTTTGGTCCCTTGGCCATAATGATAAAGAATTTTTCTTTGTGACCCTGTAAAAAAAACTATAAGTGCTAGATTCACCAAAATCTATAGGGTTCGTACTATGGTGACTTACAATATACGTACCAACTTTCAGCTTATTCGAACAAAGCGTTTAGACGCTAGCGTGTTCACCCACAGACATACACACATACACACACACATACATACATCATCGTAAAAATAGTGAAAACGGACTCGTTGGACCTCGAAACGTATAGAAACATCAAAATCTCGAATTCGGATTTTTGACATGATTACAATACTTTCCTCACTATAGTGTTCGGAAAGTAAAAAAAAAAAAATTATGCATGATTAAATACTTAATACCTACATTTATTACCATTTTTTTTAAATACACTTTCTGTAAAATATGCAGAGCATACTTTTTCCTATTTTAAGAGTTGCATAGCTCAAATGACAGTAATTGAACAGGGTTCCCACTCAGTTCCAAAAATGAAATTCCCTGACTTATTTTTCCAGGTTTTTGAGAAATATTTACAATTTTTCCCGATACTTCCCTGACTTTTCCAGGTTTCCTTTGTTCTCCCTAACCCGTGGGAACCCTGATTGAATTTTGTTTAAATTTTATTTCTTCCTATTGTTCCAGGTAAATTTACACTTTTTAGATTTTTCAATGGTGAGTGACATTTTAAAAATTAACATTTAGAATTTCTCTAGGTTCAATTGATTTTTTTTTTTTTTTCAAATAAATCTTGCCCCCAAGATTTAATTTAAATTCTTAGAGTTTCTTGGATATGCTTTCAAATTTCTGGATATTTTCTTGATTTGCAGGTTATTAGCCACACTGGCATATCAAATTGCTCTTTATGAAGGCTTAAAAATTAACTATGTAGGATATGCATTAGATAAGTATAATCCGAGTAACTTATCTTTCATTGTAATTTGAGTTATAGCAATAGTAGTATAAAATTTCTAAATAGTGAAAAGAAATAAGTTACTTTTCCTTCGGGAAACATTTTAATGTCTGAACTTAATAATAAGCCACTAGCTAATTAACCTTTTGACTGCTTTGTGAAACTAAAATTAATTTTCTCATACTGCATTGTTTTACAATGTAGTAAAAATCATTTTACCTGGAGATTAAAAATACACTATGCAATTAAAGATAAACCTGATGACTTTGTTGAAAATCATAATCATACTTCAAAACCTAAAAATCCACGAAAAAAATATGTAACTTTGCAATATAAATTGCAGCTCAGTAATAGAATATCAGCAGTGGTCAGAAAGATAAATATAACGATCAACAGTAAGAAAAACCAATACCGTAGCTTTTTTTTTTTTTTAAATGTATCTTAATATTTTTATAAGCTAAAAGTTCACTCACAAATGCTTTTAGTAAAGCAATTACAAAGAGAAATAATCAAACTTATATTTTCCAGTACATAATTTGCTGGTCTTAAGTTTCACACTGGAAATTATAATTAACAACTGAGCTTTTATCTCTTACAAATATAGGCTCATTTGTAAATTAAGTGACTGGCAGATTATATGCTGGAAAATACTGTACTTGTCCAATAATTTTCCTGACCAAATAGCATACACAATCAGCTTTGATATAATTAAATTTAAAAATTCAATGTGGCTGAATCAAACACCCCTAGTTTTAATAATAGATTTAAAAAAAAAAAAAAAAAAACTAAGTAATACACTGGCAGTATTAGACAAAACTGACTGCTAAATTTTTAAACTTTGTGGACAATTTTTATTTTATGCGCACAACGCATATGCTAACTGTAACCAAATGATAGACCTCTGCATGTTCCTTCTGACGCATGCTATCTCATCGAAAATGAACACTAATCTAGACATTGATTTTAAAATAAGCACCAATTCGTGCAAGAAACATGAAACACAACAGCTGATTTTGGGGCTCACAAAAATCCCTATGCAGTACAGGAAGTAGATTGAAACAGCTTAAAAAAAATGTGTGGTATGCTCTTTCACAAGATAATCATAGGACCGTTTTTCTTTGTTGTGTTCTTTGCAACAGGCATTATTTACCTATACATGTAAATTCATGCATTTACAATCTAATATTTTACACAATGGTACCCCTCCCACTAAAGCACAGATGTCCGACCATTTTTGGTTACAACACACCATTACTGATGGATAAGATGCAAAGGCCTGATTGTCTGGAGTCTATTCAATGAAGATCCATCACAATGAAGACTTTTGTCAATCAATAACCACTTTTATTGCTACCGTAGCTATGAAAATGCTACAGCAAACATGGACAGAAATTGTCTTAAACTTTTTTACTTTCTATCTTATCTAGTATGGCAAGTCTCACGAAATTAGGGATATTTAGATTTGATACAGATATCCAGTAATATTTATCTGTGGATGTTAGTCTCACAAGTTTTTCAAAGCCCTATCAGGGTTGCTACACAAATCAGGAAGGGGTAAAATAGGTGACACACAATCGTGTAGATTTAGAATCTAACATGCTTATAAGTCAATTGAACATATTTAGGGTATATTAATTTTATTAACTTACTACAGTTGGGGAAAAAAACATAATTGATTCATTATATATAAAGCACTAACAATTTTTAAGATATTTGATTATGAAAAAGAAATTTTTCTATGTTTTTCCAAAAAATTTCAAAATTCCCTGAATTTTCCAATAAATTTTGAAAATTGCCTGTTTAACAGATTTTCAAATTACTTGAGTTTTTTTAGGTTTTCCCAGGCACCGTAGCAACCCTACCTATCAAAGTGAGAAATAGCAGCTTTTCTAAAGAAAGAATTTTGAAAGATCACCCCTCCCTCCCCTTCTTAACTATTTCATCAGAATATGCTGTAAAACATAAAATGAAGAAAATATAATACTAAATTACTATAGAAAGACTGATTATTCCTAGAATACACATATATTTTTATTTAACCTCTAATCAATATATCAAAGATCCAGAATTCGGGTTTCTTAACATGTGCAGCCCAATTTCAAAGATTTGTTATTTGCAGAAGAATTTAAACAATGAATTACACAATTGAGAGTAGAAGACAGATCAACAGAAACCATAGAAAAATAAAGTATGTCTGGCAAAAAATCTTATTACTCATTAAAAATATTCAATTTTTATTTCTTCAATGTTTTTTTTTTTTATTTATTTTAACAAATACAGTGTAAATTGCAGGCTTAATATCAGCTAATTAAAAATACATTTACAACATAAATGCCAATCTTCACTCTTTGCAGCTTTGAAATCAATGTCAAATAAAAAAATTAATAGTTCACCAAAACAATTTTAATTTATTTAATAAGGTTGACTTGTTAATCTATATTTCAAAAGCAATATTTTAGATCTTATTTTAATTACATTTTTTATCTGAAGTAACTTCTTAAATATAAAAATTTTAGAAAGTTGCTAGCAAGCAAATCATTGGCATCTACATATAGAAATTAATTTCAAAAGCAAATAATATATTTAGCATATCCTGGACTTGGGAGGTTGTTATAGGACCTAAATGATTTAACAGTTTAATACAAATTTACTAAAATTACAAAGTTAATTACAACTGTATCAAGACATAAAATCGTAAGATTAGTGATAAATTTATGAAATATATTAAACAGCAGCAAATTTATGAGCCAACCAGGAATGAAAACTCCTGACATATGAATAGGTTTACACATGAAACAATTCTTGAAAAAGTCATTTCGCACCAGTTACTTTTAAAATTGTGGATCATTTTGCATAAATTGAACAAACTAATTACTTTTGGAATGTGTAACCAATTTCCATTTTAAATTAGACTCTGAACGAGGAGAAAAAGTACAATGATTTTAATAAGTTCACAATCAGTCGGCAATTTCAATAATTTTTTCTATTAAAACAGATTCAGTTGGATATGGTCATGCATAAAAGAACAGGGGCAAAACTTGCAGAGGCAAAAAAATATATGTATTAATATATAAGACTGATCTTATATTATTAAATTTTACTATGAAATAAATTAAATTCAGAGAAATTTTAAAGAATCGACTTTAGATAAGAAACCTACTTGCTAAAAATTTTAATGCAGTAAGATTAGTATTAAAAATGCTAAAAAAAAAAAAAAAAAATCCTACCATAAATTAGATTCTACAAAAAATACTCAATATTAATGTATAGAAAAATCAAAATATCTGCCAGATACACAAATTTTAATCCCTGATTAGCTCTTAAGAAACCATAAGATTTCAATTTATACAAAAAAAAGTTAAATATTTTTTTCTTACAATTTATTAATTTGCATATTTACACAAAAATAGCACTTTCAGTATTAAAAAAAAAAAAAAATAGTTTTATTAGCTTGCATAATGAAAAACTTAAATATGGAATAAGATTAATTTAGATCAATAACTCTGAAGCCCAGGATATACATTTTTATTTTTTTTTAAATAATCAAATAAACATTAAGACACTTACCCATAACTACCTCCTCCTCCACCACCACGGCTACCTCTATCATATCCACCACCACCAGGTGGTCCTCCTGCAGAAAAAGAATTTATAACCATTAAAAATTTGTAGCATTCAGCAGCTACTGCTACTATTAAGTTTAATATTATTTGAAGATTACTTAAAACTGAAAAAAGGTTTGAATACAATTCGTATTATCAAAAATAAATTCAAGAATACATAAGCAGACATGCATAATATAATAACATACACAAATGCATGAATTTTGTTCACAGAAAATTTACCATTACTCATGAGAAAAAAAAAAAAAGATTTTTTAAACTGTTAATAATCGATTAAAAAAATATGACATAGAATTAAAGACTATTTCCAATTATTTTATGCTTTATTTATATATTTATTGTTTTAAGAGTTACTTAATCTAACTGACATTTTTACAAAAATGTCTTCAAATATGTTGTCTGCAGAAAGTTTTTTTTGTTTCATCTAAATCTGTAAACCTTAATTACATAAATTCAACTGACAATGATTTTACCTAGTCATTTCAGGTTACCCCTGTAAACAGCGAATGTTTATCCTTTTCTACAGAAAAAGGATAAAATTTCAACAAATGTGGCCACTAACACAAAATGCCATTGCATTATTAAAAGCTTCTCAATGGACCATATTCCAACTTTGGGTTCGAGGCTACAAGAATATCAGCTGGTTAGGGAAACAATCCTCAACTCTACCATAACTAAGCATTGTGGCTTGCAAATTTTTATCTTGCAATGTTATTTATAAGAGTTACAGATTATATGAAATTGAAGTAAGAGTGATATAGTGATACCTTTGTTTTGTTTTTAATCCAGTTTTAGTAATATACTTTAGTATTAATCAACATATGTATTATTAAAAGTTGCCATGTGAACTGTGGCGATGTTAACAAATTTAAATGGATGTTCCATTTAATAAATTCCTTTATTAAAGTGATTGAAATTCTAATTATTTAAGCTTTGATGTCTATATATATATGTGTGTATAAAATGTTCTTATTAATCTTTTATTCATTATATACATGTATGTGTGTGTTTGTATACATAAAATGTTCTGCAATTTTACGATATGGAATTGTCTTAACTTTATCATTCGATTCAGTTGTTTACATTTATCTTTTGTTCTTGTTTGAACATTAAGTTTCACTGCAGAAATATTTAGGAAAATGTTATGCGTAACAATAAAATGGCATCTTGAATCTAATTTGTTTACAAAATATCGGCCACGTGTTCGGCAATTTTACCTACGGTGACATCACAGGAATATTGTCCATCTCCCCAATAATGAGATGGATTCATTTTATATGATTCTCAAAACCAGTTTACATTGTACTTGTTAGCGCTGGCTCTAGGCTAATTTGGCAGGGTGATGCACCCTGCAGCCCTTTTAAACATATTTTAGCATCCAGTCACCCTTTTTTAACCCCTTTTAGCACTAGGTGCCAGGTGGCCCTATTAAAAACATTTTAGTACTAAATGGCCTTTTTAAACATTTTAAATGTTTAAAATACATTAGCCTTTAGATACTTTTCTTCCTGACATTAACCTTCTAGCAATAGTTTTACAGCACTCTAGGAACAAGTGCATATAGCCCACATATATACATGTAAAATTAGTAATGGGCTCTTCTCAGCGTCGTCTGCTCAATCACGTGATAGAGGAAAACGAATAATCGAATTCAATTAAATATTGTTCTTAAGAACAAAAATTTTAATATTTAATATAAAATAAAATAAAAGTAATATTGTGCATTTGTAAACAGTAGAATAATTGCATTTGTAAATTTAATAATTTTTAAAAAACACTTCATGTGTTTATTTTCACCTGTAAAAATCTATTTTCGTACGTTTTTGAATAACTGTTACATTGACTGATCTAGCAATAAATAGCTTGTTCTTGTGGAATGTTTATGGATTATTGAAATTTTAAAATGTTTTCATTTAATTTAATTGCATAAAGGTGTTACAACAAGTTAATTAACTTAGTTAGTGGTCTAAATGGATTTACGTAGTACAATATTGCACTGTCACTGATTTAAGTACGAAAAATCAGAGTATTTAAACATGGTCTTCATGAACATCAATAACAGGTATAAACTGAATGATGATTGTAAATGTATATAGAAAACAAAAGATTACGAATAATGATATAAAATGGATTAAAAATGATGTATAAACAAAATAACACAGATTAAATACGATGGATCAAAAATAAGAATAGAAAATATGTTATTTCAGCAATCGCTCTAGATAAACAAGACTTCGTCTGCTATTTGTTTTTCCTCTATCATGTGACCTCTGACGTCAGGTGGGAAGAGTCCATTTACTTGTCACAAAAGAATTGCAACATAGAAAACTGCAAATTATGCCCTTTTTATTGAATTTTCCCTGGTGGCACTTTTATTCTAGAGTCAGCACTATAGCTAAGTTACATGGCTTATTGTTAAAAAATACCTGAAAATTTAGCGAGAAAAGGTTTTTGTATAGGAAAAGAACATAATTTACTGTAGTGAGGGTCTAATCCTAATCATGAAAAATAATTTTAATCCGGTTTTAACTAGCTATGTAAAATTGATATGTTAGTCTTATTTTATGAATTTCACTATCAGAGAAATTTGAATTCTGATACTGAAAATGATATACCTGAACACAATCGTCCCTATAGTTACTTTACTTGCAGCAATTATCAGAAAAAAAAAAGGCAAGTGCTCAAATTTTATAAAAAGTAGTAATAGACCAACTTATGTATAAACCGAAAAATTTAATTTGAAAAAAAAAAAAAAATGGAGTAAAAATTTTAGGATTGCAGATTGTTCAAATAAGATTGAAATTTATACTTAAATAAAATTGAAATTTATACTTAAATAAGATTGAAATCCCAAAAAAAGTAATTAAATGACAATGCTTACTATTATTTCCTTGAAATCCACCTCTTCCACCAGGTCCACCATAACCCATAGGACCACCATAATCACCACCAGGCCCACCAGGCATTGGACCTGGGCCACCAGGAGGAACTGGACCACCATATCCACCAGGAGGCCTGCTATAATCACCAGGTGGAGGTCCACCGTAACCACCAGGAGGTGGTGCCATACCATGTCCGGGAGGCCCCTGAGCAGGAGGGCCAACAGGAGGCACTGTTGATGCACCTGTTGCTGGAGGAGCTGCACCATATGCAGGAGCTGGTGCAGAACCTACACCACTGCTAGGCGGTTGACTACCATAGCCAGAAGGAGCAGAGCCACCATAAGATCCATAACCTGGAGATCCAGAGTACGTTTGACTTTGAGGAGCAGAAGCAGTATAACCTTTAAAAGTATTTCATAATTTATAATACATAGTGAATTTTACACTAAGCTAAATTAAAACATCACACAAAGACAAAATGTTTCAAAATCTCACGCTAAAAATTTTACAATTCATTAAGAAAAGATAAACAATTGTAATTTTATCAGTTAGTAGCAAAATAATTAAGATAATGAGGTTCAGCTTTAAAAAGAACACATTTTTATTGACTAGTGGTAAAATAGCAAGTTTCAGCAATTGGCCACAAAAAACAGTATGGCTAGTAACAATTTTCTAAACTCCCAGATTCATTTTCCCTGACTTCTGATACATATTTTCCTATAAAAATCAATATTAGCAATCAATTTAGTGGTTTACATTATATCATGCCTTCAGCTATGGCTTATTTCTACAAAATTTGTTAAAAATTCCAACTTTAAATGAAATTTAACGAGTTTTAGACTTAAATTCCTTAAGCAGTGGCTATCCTCAAAAATATATTGCGAGTTGTGGAAAGTAGTTTGTAAAATAAGCAATTTTTATCAATTAACAACAAAATTGTGTGTTTTAGTAATTAACGTTGAGTATTTAGTAGGGATGCACCGAATACCGAATATCCTTCAAACCGAATAGTAACTATTCGGCTGACTGATTTACTCTCATCACGGCCCTACGAGATCACTCCTTGGCACCAACGTCATGAAAGCGGCCGTAACAATCGACGATTTTTCCAGAATCAAATGCATTGAAAGTAAGGGTCAGTGCACAGCACCACCATGGCAGAACTCACTTAGTTTTATATATGAAGCTGCATAAGTTTTTTTTTGTTTGCAGAGCATTTAAATTGATTTAATTAAATTTAAAATGCAGTCTTTCGATATGCAAAAATTTATGAATCATAAAAATAATTGTGGCAATAATTTTAAACCAATTCATTGAAAAATAATAAATGATATTAGTAGTTTTCTCCTAAATAAAACACTCATAATTAATTAAAATAAAAAACCTTAAAATGTACCTCATGTTACGTTAATATTTTCATCTGGGTGCCCAGACCTTCTCAAACGTTCATCTGTGCCTCTTCATGTTGCAGTCTTTTATAGATTCTATTCGTTGATTCCACATCCGGTTTGGTGCCATTGCATCACTAACGTAATGGCACCAAACCTTTCTTATCTGCAATTTTATATACTTTAATGCCCCATTGTTTACATTTCTTTGGAATGTATTGTCTAAAAGCAACACGACCTTTAAATTTCACAATTATTTCATCTACTGCAACTTTTTCAGTAGGTTCGTAAGGCTGCTCAAATATAAAATTTAAATTTTTCAAAAAGTGTTCGCATTTTCCATAACCAATCATAATTCGGCGAATCCTTGGATGGTTTATCTTCATTATTCACAAAATGCAAAAATTTCAATAATGATATGAATCGATCTCTTGGAATTATTTTTCTGAATATTGGGGTTTCTATCAATTCATTAGTTGACCAATATTCAGGAATCTTATCTTTATGAATATGACCCATGAGTAAAACTACACCTAGAAAATTTTCAATTTCTTCGGGCGTTGTTTCTTTCCAATCTGGCGAATGCTTCCCTTTTCCATTTTCATCCGGCCTCAAGTCTAAAATTTGCTGCGCATATCTATTCGTTTCGGTACATATAATTTGCAAGAATTCATCTGTAAATAAAATTTTGAAATAATAATACGCTGTTTTCAATTCTGTAGTATCGATACTCCTACCAAGATCTCCAGTAAATTTCAAAATATTTACTTGATCATTGGCACCAGGTTCTTTCCACACAAATTTCTCCTTTTCTTGAGCGATTTCAATATTTTCATCACTGATGCTTTCATTCAAAGTACAATTCATTGATTCCTCGAGATTTTCGAATTCATAATCTGAATCACTATCAGCATAATTCTCTGCATCGCATTCGTTCATTAATTTATTAATTTCATCTTGAGTGACACCCTTAAATCTAGGCGCCATAATATCTGATTTCTAAAGAAACAAAGAATATTTTTAGCAGAAACAGAAAACGTGCTACCTCCAGTAAAACTGATAAGAAATGAATGAATTCTGGAATGCGGAAACTAGCTATCGTCAAAAATCACCAAGATAACACCAGTCGATCCCCTCTTTTTGTGGGAGGATATTTCTCGCTCTCAGTAACCGGAATGTGACAGGTGAATAATGACGTTTGCTTTGAAAGAGGGGTAAAAGACACTGGTACGAACATTTGTACCAGCGCCGTACCCTAGTAATTTTTCTGTTTGTACTACAGGGTTGGGTTTCTTCTGGAAGAAACTAGTTTCTTCCAGGACAGTGGAAGAAACTGGAAAAAACCGAAAGAAACCGGAAGAAACCAACCAAAAGACAAAACAGTTGTTCAAAATTAAAATTTATGAACTATATAAACTCAAAGTATAAATATAATGCCAAATCTAAACTATAATTCAATTAATATTAAAAATATCTTTAGAAAAATAAGTTATTTGATAACAAACACTAAATATATACAGGTGATGGGTTTTTACTTTTCAATGCTAATATTTTTAGAACTTTTTGCATAGATGCTATCTCATAATATTATTATACGTTCAAACAGTACAAGTGATAATTATGAAATTTTTAGCCATAATATTTGCACCTTTTTTTTTTTTTTTTTTTAAAGGGTGCAATTTGTATAAACTCGAAGCTGGTACCCAATGAACTGTATCAATAAGTAAGATATTATACAGGTTGCTAAACAGCCTACTTTTAAACTGTCCTGCAAGCTCTCTAGGATTAAAAAAAATCCTTAGTTTGCATTTATCTATTTTAAGTTGAAAAATAAAGTGCAGTATTGAACTATGAAAAAACATTTCACTTGTTTTACAGTCAACTCCCTCTAACTCTCAAAAGTTTTGTCCAGAGGTTGTGCAGATAAGAGGAATTTGCAAATTAGAGATCATTGTTTACAGTTTTCTTTTGCAAATACAAAGTCAGTTATTAATTAAATAGACATCAAAACGGAAAGAGGATTTTTAATAAATTTTAGAATAAATATTCCTTCAATATTAATAAAACTAATCTATCACATACATTATATGAAGGTAAATAATTTAAGCATATTCAAATAATAGGTACCTATAAAATGTAAACAAACATATTTAAAAAATACAAAACAAAATATTTTTGAAAGTCTGGAAATAATATTCATCGCTGATTAATTTTATTAAACATTCATGTAATAGTGGTTTATTTTCAGCGCTAGTCTGTATGAATTGCAGGATAATAAATATAAGAATGTTACCCCCCCCCTACACACACACACTTTCCCATTTGTGTTTCAAAGTAAGGATTATGCTAAAAGTTTGATAAAAAATACTTAAGATAAAAAAAAAAAAAAAAAAAAAAAAAACTTTATATACCATATTTTTAAATTTTCTGATGAGTCATTAATAAAATACGCGAGGCTAAAAAATATTTAAGCAATTTGTAAGCATGCAGAATCAGTTCAGTGAAATAATAGTGAAAAAAAAAAAAGTTGGTTTTAAAAATAAAATATTACTCCTTTTAGAACAACGTATATTAACATCATACATTAGCACTTATCAATGTGTATAACATTTTAAAATTGATAATTTTTGTGAAATGCATAATTTAACTTTTTATAATTTTTTCACATTCACGTTGAATTAAATGTATTTATTTTTATGTCGAAAGAAAATGAACTTTAATTTTTTTTTTTTGGCAACAATTAAATTATAGTTAATTTTTTAATGGCTATTTTATTGCTATTAAGAGCTTATTTTCATATTCTAATTAATTAAAAGAAAACTATTCGAAAATTTGACTTCGAAGTGTTGTGTTGTTACTGTGAAAGTTTCAAATGTCTAGCTAGTACGGAAATTAGTTAAAAATAGATTGCACAAGATTTGTTTAGGACAAACAAACAAGAATCGACGTAAATAAAAACATGGTAATAAAAAGTAAAAATGTGAATTTTTTTTTAAATATGAGATGTAAATTTCTGTTAGATTATAAAATCAATTACGGATTAGAAGGACTTGCAGATTATAAATCTGCAGATTAGAGGGAGTTGACTGTACTGTATGTGACTATAAGGAAAATAAAGTTTTTGATGACATTTTGTAATACAGTAATCAGTAATTATTGCATACTGGTTCTTTTAATTAACTGGATTACGTCAAGAGCTGTTTTATCAGAAAGTATAAGCAGTGATCCAAATTATTATTTATTACCAGTTAAAGAAATAAAATTGTCTAAATTATAAAACTTTATACTGTTTAAATTGAAATTTATTTTTTTACTGGATTTTGAGTATTTTGGAACGTGACCATCAGATACCGAGGCTCATTAGCTCATTTTGATTTAAAAAACTCATAATTATTAACTAAATATGTTATTAAATTTGTATAAGTATATTTAAAGTTACTTAAAGATGCTTATAAGATCAATGCATCCATTGTATCTTACAAATCTGCAATATATAGGATAAATTTTTAAGAAAAACAGTTTCTTTTACTTGGAAGAAACCTATTTCTTCCAGCCGGTTTTTTCAAACCTTGGAAGAAACTTGCCAACCCTGTTTGTACAACAGGTTCACCGACCTTTGATGAGAACCTTCATCTCAGGTTTTAAGTATACTTGGACAGACAAAATTGTAATATTTCTAATGAAGTAGCAACTAGTTTTATAAAATCATTTTCTAGAAATTATACTTACTACCAGCTGAATAAGAAGAGGCTGCAGGTTGTTGTCCGTAACTGTACTGAGATTGATTTGATCCATACTGATCAGCAGCACCATACCCACCATAAGCAGTATTTTGAGCTGGTGCAGAGGACCCTCCCCAATTTGTTGTGGACGAACCCTTTTAAAATAAATTTAACAAAAATTCAGAGTGTGCAAATACAAGACATATACAAGAAATTTTTTATAGATCCTTCTATTGTACCTATATTTTAACATTTCCAATAAAGAACTTTAATCAAAAATTCAATTTCTAACAGCAAAATTGCTTATTATCTCATTTTTTGTGGTGTACAACAAATGCATTAAATTATATAAATTGTTTAGCAAAAGCATAATCAAAACAATCACTAAAAAAGGAATTAGCATGTCATATCAGAGGTGTATTAAATGAAAAACTTTCTGCAAACACAAAAAATGTGCAAAAAATGCACATAAAGTAAAAAAGTTAAAATAAAGCATTTAATTTATATCCATAAAAGGAAGGGAGGAATTGAGTTATGTTTTTGATACAGAAAATTTCAGAGACATTTGAGTGACAATGGTTTAAAATTGCAGTTTTTCTATAAGTGATTCATGATTAAAAAAAATTCTGCAAAAAGATAAAAATTTCCTGAGTATTCGTGTATATATTTACCCGTCTTATTACAGTGATCTTGATACTTGGGCTAACTAGAAATATGCCCACACGGCTAATTTTTTAAAGCAAAGGCTTTGTAAATTATGGTCTCAGTAATAATCAGAACTACAAGTATTTGCCGAACTGACCTAACCTAACCAGCAGGGGTCCCAGCATTCCTATATATTTACGACCATTTTATTATGCTTTCCTTACAATTTTCAAAAAGAAAAATTTTCTTGTAGCTTTTGATGCTATTTTGTCATGAAAACCTTCATGAAAATTTTCTTTTTGAAAATTGTGGTGAGAGTATAATAAAATATCATAAAAATACAGGAATGCTGGCAACCCTGAACCATGGGTAAAGGGCAAAATTAACAGTCGCCACCGGCCACGTGGCGACTAAATAAAAAAAGATGGCGATTAAAAATTATGCATCGATCGCCACTTTTTATGATCATTAAAATAATCTAAAAATCGAGCGACGATAGGCAATCGAAGCCTTGTGATTTCCAATCTTTCTGCATCCGTGGCATAAATGTCAATGTTCATTTTAAACTTGCTTTATTATATTCTACAACCTATAAAGAAGTAGAATTGTTTAATATGCCTCACTCATATAATTTTTTTGGACCCCCCCCCTTCCCTCCCCCTAACGATCTGTGATCACACAGCTTATAGAAAGCTTTATAATTTCTAATCATTCTCCATTTGCTGCAAAAATATAAATATATATTTTAAACTTACTTTATTAGATTCTAGAATCTGTAAAGAAGTAGAATTGTTTAATACCTCTTACTCATAATTCTTGTAATCCCCCCCCCTCCTCCAACGATTGGTAATCACATGCTCCTCTGAATTCTTGTGGTTTACAATCTTTCTCTATCCATAACATAAATGTAAATATTCATTTTAAACTTTCTTGATTAGATTCTAGAACCTATAAAGAAGAATATAGATGTACCCTCCCCCCCCCCACCACCCACACATGTGAGCTCTATTTCCACAAGCAGTTAATGATCAAATGTCCTGCAAAGCACAATCTTTTTCCATTAATATCTCCATAGTATTTAGTGTATATTTAACCCATTTAAGATAGTTGACAAATGTGTGTATCAAAATTTGATTTGACTTAAATGTGTATTTTTCAAAAATTTTTGTATTTGCTTTCTTTTGTGTAGAAATCTTCCTTTTCCCTTCCCATTTTAAAGTAGAAATCTCCCTATTTTTAAAGCTACAAATTTGGCAGCTAAGTTTCCATATCTATACTTTTTAAGAGGAAGTATTTTAACTCTATTGAAATAAAATCATTTAAAAAAGTGTGTCTTTAGAAATAAGAAAAAATAAAACTGCTAACTGTATTTACACATGACCATGTAAAAGGTTGTGATGATGATGAATCAGCTGATTCATTTACTAGAAAATATCAATGTGAACTGTGAATGATAACAGCTTATTTCACTTAAATAAATTGGAAAAAAAAAAAAAGTACTACTGAATTATCTGAAAGATAATAACTTTTGCTGTTATTATTACAGCCCTAAGCAGATTTTAATTTAGGATGTGCAATTTAGGATTTTTAAAGAGTGTAATTACAAATTACAATTTCAGTGTCCTGTGTTAATTTTATTATTATATGTATTTCTTATTTTCATATTTTTCTTGTGGCAATTATACCGCAAAATGGTGACAATGCTTTTTGCAGTCTGAAAGAAATAGTCTTATGTGAAAACGAAAAGTGGCCACTAACTTAAAAAAGTGGCTACTAATGAAACTGACAGTACCGGCCACTGGCCACTAATGAATTTTCCCAGTTTTGCCCTTTAACCATGGGTCATTCTAGACAAAAATTGTGTCCCTTTTGCTGTCCCTTCACAAAATTCAAGTTTATTAAATGGGACCCTTCACAAAATGGGCTCTTCCCACCTGACGTCAGAGGTCACTTGAGAGGAAAAACAAATAGCAGATGAAGTCTTGTTTATCTAGAGCGATTGCTGAAATAACATTTTCTATTCTTATTTTTGATCAATCTTATTTAATCTTACTTTTTTATATACATCATTTTTAATCCATTTTATGTCGTTATTCATCTTTTGTTTGCTGTATACATTTACAATCATCATTTAGTTTATATTTGTTATTGATATTCATGAAGAACATGTTAAATACTTTGATTTTTGGTATTTAAATCAGTGACAGTGCAATATCTTACTGCGTAAATCCATTTAGTAGACCAGTAACTAAGTTAATTAACTAGTTGTAACACCTTTATGAGATTAAATTTAACTGAAAACGATTTAAAATTTCAAATTATAATCCATAAACATTCCACAAGAACAAGCTATTATTTATTGCTAGATCAGTTAATGTAACAGTTACACAAAAACATACAAAAATCTATTCTTACAGGTGAAAATAAAATAAACACAAAGTGTTCTTTAAAAATTATTAAATTTACAAATCTTACAATTATTCTGTTTATAAATGCACAATATTACTTTTATAACATAGCTGCCACCCTTTGAGAATCAAAATTAGGGATATCTGATCTTTAGAGATTCAAAATTAGGGAGACTTTATACACAACATAATTTATGCTGTAAATAGAATCAATACAAAAAACCCTTAACGGGTTAAAAGTTTGTGACGCAGCACTGTACTTTATGGCTATAAGAATTAGAAATACGGGTCTTAAAAATAATGATATCAAATTTTCAGTGACGCTTTGATATTAAATTAAATTATACATAGATTTTCTTATTTGAATTTGCTTTTTCCTTTTATTTATATTTACAGTGTAAACGTTATTTTCAACATAAAATAATATATAGCATTTACTCATTGATACCTTTCCATTCACATCTCTTATACTATGAAAGCATGTGTTTTAAAAGAAATTATATGAAATTCCAGTAACGCAGTGGTGTTACATTAAGTGATTTGTTTTTAAATTTCTCTGCAATTATTTTGTTTTGCATATTAAAGTATATGTGCACATTGAAATATTGCTTTTAATTTTCAAATACGCTGTCAAATATATCACTTTCATTAAGCTTATATTATGTACTGAAATATATTTATTTCAATGAATTATTCTATCTTTTGCGTCACGCCATCGAAAACTGAAAAAAATTTCACAGTTTTTTTCTTTGCATCACGATATCTATTTGCATGCATTTTCAATTTATTTGGATGAAATGACATAAAGTAAACATTTTCATATATTTTACTTACAGTTTTGGATGGCGTGACGCAAAAGATAGAATAATTCATTGAAACAAATATATTTCAGTACATAATATAAGCTTAATGAAAGTGATATATTTGACAGCGTATTTGAAAATTAAAAGCAATATTTCAATGTGCACATATACTTTAATATGCAAAACAAAATAATTGCAGAGAAATTTAAAAACAAATCACTTAATGTAACACCACTGCATTATTGGAATTTCATATAATTTCTTTTAAAACACATGCTTTCATAGTATAAGATGTGAATGGAAAGGTATCAATGAGTAAATGCTATATATTATTTTATGTTGAAAATAATGTTTACACTGTAAATATAAATAAAAGGAAAAAGCAAATTCAAATAAGAAAATATGTATAATTTAATTAATATCAAAGCGTCACTGAAACTTTGATATCATTATTTTTAAGACCCGTATTTCTAATTCTTATAGCCATAAAGTACAGTGCTGCGTCACAAACTTTTAACCCGTTAAGGGTTTTTTGTATTGATATCATTACTAGGGGTTAATGATCAAAACGTAAAATTAAAGGAGCATGGTAATGAGTTATAACACTGTATTAAAAGTGTTGTTTTATAGGTCATACTCGAACAAAATAAACTAAATAAAATTTCAAAATTTTATAAAAAGTGATAAAAAAGATGGACACATGCAACATTACAAAGGCATAATATAGTACATTTTAAAAATGACAAAAATTTCTTATTTATATTTATTTCTTATTATAATTTTTTAGGTATAGATTTGATTTAAAAGAGAAAAATAAATAATAGAAAAATCTTTAAAAAGTGAAAATTTTATACTGGTAAATATTTAAGTAGTATAGTTTGTTATGAATTTAATTTTAAAAAAAATCTTAATCTATTCAAAATTTTATTATAGCTTAACATTTTGTAATTTATATATTATATATACTAGAAACTTAATGAGCAAATTAATTATTTTCAAATTCTGTTTTAAGAATTTTTTCAATCCGTAGTTTAAGTGATTTATCACCTAATTTTGAAAAAATTAGGAATATTTGCATATGGTTATCATATTATTTGTCATTTTTATGAAAATAAAGGAAAAATTTTTTGTTGTTGTAATCACCTTTTAAAATAGAACCAATTTTGAAAGTTAACAACGTATCAGCATGAAAACAATGTAAATACAAAGAATATTTTTGATAAACAAATGTCATAAAATACAAGTACCTAAATAAATAACTCATTTAATATATATATTAAAAAAAGAAAAATATTTTATTTTTATTTTTTGTGTTTATTTTTACGCTTTCTGATAGATGGAGCCAAAACGATTATTTGATATTCAGTATTTCAGATGGAAGAGAAGAAATTCGTCCGCGAAACTGCCGCATCACGGTATTTTCGGAGTAAAAAATAGTTCGATTTTTAAACTGACAAGGAGAGGTCACGACATGGAAAATTCAGATCGGGACGAAATTGTGCATGATTGTAGTACACTATGAGGGTAACAACATATTAAAGCAGTAGGACCCACTATCCACAAAATTTCGAGAAAAAAGCATTTAAAGTTTCAGTAATCTTTAAATACAAGTTATTTCGCAAGCGAGTAAGCGCCTGAGTGGCGTGATCCTAAAGCGCGAGTCTCCCACCCAGATGACTTCGGTTCGAGGCTACCTGCGGGACTACATTTTTTTTTCTTCTTCTTCTTTAACTTTTTATGTAATCTTAACTTTTTATTTATTTTACTTTATTTTACAATTCAATTCAAAATTTGAAAATTTTAATAAAAAATTATTTAATTTTCTTGAGTATAAAATAACTTTTTCTATTTTTAATATTTAAAACTGAAAAATACAATAAATTTCCATAACTTAAAAAACAAAGTTTAGTTTTACAAATCCCTACATAAGAAACATAAAGAAAAGCAGACAAATATTTAAATAATTAAAAAAAATAAGCAAGCTGTAAACAAAGTGTAAAATAGATAGCAGGTGTACTTAAATCTTGATTTGAGCTTCCTGATTTGGTTTGAATGTGTATAAATTACGTAAACACTTCTAGCTTGTTAATAATAAAGGGCAGGTGGGATTTTATTTTGTGCACAGAAGATTAAAAAAAAAAAAAAAAAAAATGGAAGTCGAAAAGAAACGATGTTCATTAACATTTAAAATCTACATTTAAAGATAACATTTCTTTACCTGTAATAATTTAATAGCATATCAATCCTATACTATAATTTTTAAGAAACTATTGATTGGAGAAGTAATTATTTAATTTGGATAGTAATTATATATGTGATTAAAATCATCATTTCTCTGTAATTTTTTTTTTTTTTTTTTTTTTAGTTTAAAAAATAAAATAAAATATACCTAAAATGAAATAAAATATTTAGATAAATAATTACAAACAGTTTCTTTAGTTTTACCTTATTTTAAAGTTAAAATAAAACTGAAATTTATTTTTTAAGTTATATAAATTTATTGTATTTTTAAGTTATAAATATTAAAAATAGAAAAAGTTATTTAATACTCAAGAAAATTAAATATTTTATTAAAATTTTCAAATTTTGAATAGATTTGTAAAATAAAGTAAAATAAATAAAAAGTTTAGATTACATAAAAAGTTAAAGAAAAATAAAAAGTGTCCCACAGGTAGCCTCGAACCCAAGTCATCTGAGTGGGAGACTCGCGCTTTAAGATCACGCCACGGAGGCGCTTACTCGCTTGTGAAATTACTTGTATTTAAAGATTACTGAAACTTTAAATGCTTTTTTCTCGAAATTTTGTGGATAGTGGGTCCTACTGCTCTAATATGTTGTTACCCTCATAGTATACTACAATCCTGCGCAATTTCGTACCGATCTGAATTTTCCATGTCGTGACCTCTCCTTGTGAGTTATAAAAACAACAAGAGTTTTCCTAGGGAAAAGGGAGATGTCAGGCACATCAGATAAAAGCGATTAATATCATATATAAATTAAACTAAAATCGCTCGAGCCATATTCGAGAAAGAATTCTTACACATATAGTCCGTCCATTTATAACTTAAATGAGCCAATTCATATCTCGAAATATATTGCACGCAGAAATGTAGCGATTTCAGGGTAGGATCAGACAGAAGGTGAAAGTCTATTTTTAAAATATCAAAACAACCTCCCATATTTCCTGAGATATTAAGTGTCGGCTTTCAGCGGTTTCATTGATCTTAAAATTCCTATATATATAAGTGTCACAGTTTTCGTTCGTTTTTCCGTTTCCGCTGAGTGTCGTGGCGTTCGTTTGTTTTTGCGCTTGCGTCACTAGAAAAACTGTCGTTTTTCATGATAAATATTGATAGCATAGTAATTGTCGGAAAGCAACGGAGCAAATAAAATGGAAGTTTTGAAGCATCTAGAGGCTTTCTTCTTATTTCAAATATGAGAAATAAATAAAACATACTGAATTTAAAATACTACTACATCTACATTATATTAAAATCTAACCAGACTAAAACCATATCAGATTTTAGTTACAAATAGAAATCTTTAGGCATTAAAAAATTGAAATTTGTATTTTACTATGAATAATTATTCACCATTTGCTGTTCCAGGGGTGCAGAATATGTCCGAACAAGGTTCGGGGGAAATTTAAACTGACTGGGGAAATTTTGAATATTTTTTTAAGAGAATAAAAATGTAAATCAAAAATAACAATTTGCTACTTTGAAGTGCTTATACACTAACAGCGATATTTTTATGTTACACTGTATACTTATTCCCTTAAAGACTTATTATATAGAACAAATGACTTTGTATAGCAAAGTAGATTTTTGCATTATTGAGGGAAATTTATACTGTGTTTGGGGGAAATTTCCGAGATTTGAACATTTTCTGCACCCCTGTGCTGTTCAATGCTTTGTCTTGAAAATGAACTGAATGTTCATAAAAAACTGGTTTGTGGAACTTATCAGAGAATATTTTCAGATTCAAAATTATTAATTGTAAGGCGAATATCGTAAATAAAGTCTATGTTCTAGTTATGCATATCAAATGGATTGATTATAATAAGTTTTATAATTCAAATCATAAACATGAAAAAATTTCCTGTAATTTAAGAAAAGAATATTCTCAATTATTCTCTAAGTTTGGAACTTCGGAGAATATTCTCGTTCTCTCAGAATATTTTCGTTTTACATCTCTAATTCATGTTATTGCTATCAATAACTATAATCTTCATTTTGACGGAGATTGTGGAAACAGTTAAAGTAAAACAGTACGTGTTAAAAGTAATTCACATTAACATATTCATGTTAACAAGGTTAGACCTTTATTTTTGACAGAGGACTATTCTCAATCTACGGATTTTTACGAACATTTATCAAAATTGAAAATATAATCTAATAATTTGTAAAAAAAAAAAAAAAAAAAAATAATAGTCCTCAGTACTAAAATAAATTCTGCTTTTGCAGATCCATCAAAAAAATTAAAAATTTGATTTCATCAAAAAAAAAAAAAAAGTTTTGAAAGAAAAAGAAAATTAAGTTTGAAATCAGTTTCGAAACAGACAGTATCGAAAAGGTTTTTTTTTTTTTTAAATAATTTTGAATTAGGAAATAAAAAGTGTGCGTGCAAAATGAAGTAAAAAATAAAACAAGATAATTAAGTTTGAGCTGGTATTTTTTTTTTCCATTTATATTCTTGTTAACTTATGTTGATTCTTTGTTAGAGAGTCAAAACTTTTTTTTATAATTAAAAAAGATGCGTCATCCATTGTTATTAAAAGATTTTAGGTAGAGAAATAAAAATTTCTCTGCAAAGAAATTTATGTTTTTGCACGCTTTAATTATTATTTAGCTCACGGTATAAAACAGAACATAGCTTTTAACATAGTAACGTGACTTGCAATATAAATTGAATGCTCAAAAATCATTTTCCAGGTTTTTGAGTAATGTTTACAATTTTCCCTGACTTTTTTTTTAGTACTCTAACTACATTTCTTGCATACATGGGAGCCTCTGCACAAGTGCGGATTCAACGAGTCCACTAGTAAAATAGGGGAGACAAGCTTTTTGTTGAGAGAAAATAAGCAATAAGGGAATACTGAATGACTGGATGTTTACGAAATTCAAACCTGTTGGTCAACTTGGAAACCCTTCAAGATTTTCAACTCATCCTCACTGCTAGGAGTAGGAAACATGGTTACACAATTTTAAATTTCATGACTTTTCCAGGTTTTCCCTGACCCGTGGGAATTCTGCGTTTGATCATTGATTGGATAGAGGAAAAATAGGGGTCAAACAAATACATGAGTGTGAACTGTTAAAATTCTACTTCCACTAGAATCTAATAAAGCAAGTTTAAAATGAATATTGACATTTTTAATGTAGCTTGTGAATGGAGAAAGACTGGGAAACAAAAGAGTACGATAAAGCATTTGATCACTGATCGCAAGAAAATACAGGGTAGAGAGAAGTTAAAAATAATTATGTGAGCGAGAAATATTGAAGGATTCTGTTTCTTTAGGGATTCTAAAATCTCAAAGTAAGAATTAAATGAATAGTCATTTATCTGATAAAATATCCTGATTTTTCTATGATTTCCCTGATTGTCGCCACCCAGATCAAAATGTTTTTCTGTAGAAAAGAAAATTAATCAGTATCAAAACAGACAGTATTTTTTTTTTTTTTAACTTTTTGTTAATGGGCTCTTCCTACTGTCATCTGCTCAATCACGTGATAGAGGAAAATGAATAATCGAATTCTGAGAATCTAATTCAATTAAACATTGTTCTTAAGAACAAAAGTGTTAACTGTTAATATTTAATATAAAATAAAAGTAATATTGTGCATCTGTAAACAGTAGAATAATTGTATTTGTAAATTTAATAATTTTTAAAAAACACTTCATGTGTTTATTTTCACCTGTAAGAATCTATTTTTGTATGTTTTTGAATAACTTACATTAATTGATCTAGCAATAAATAGCTTGTTCTTGTGGAATGTTTATGGATTATTGAAATTTTAAAATGTTTTCATTTAATTTAATTGCATAAAGGTGTTACAACAAGTTAATTAACTTAGTTACTGGTCTAAATGGAATTACGTAGTACGATATTGCACTGTCACTGATTTAAGTACCAAAAATCTGAGTATTTAACATGTTCTTCATGAACATCAATAACAAATATAAACTAAAATGTTTGTAAATCTATACAGGAAACAAAAGATGATGAATAATGATATAAAATGGATTAAAAATGATGTATAAAAAAATAACAGATTAAATATGATCGATCAAAAATAAGAATAGAAAATGTTATTTCAGCAATCGCTCTAGATAAACAAGACTTCGTCTGCTATTTGTTTTTCTTCTATCATGTGACCTTTGACGTCAGGTGGGAAGAGCCCACCATTAGCAGTAACAGTGTCAAGTAAATTTAAAAATTAAAATCTTAAAAAAAAAAAATACATTTTAATAATCATAATGAAAAATTAAAATGCCCATACAAGCTATGAACTTAACCAATACAATGTAAAGAAAACTAATTTTGCTAGGATTGAACTTACAGTATATGCTCCAGTGCTGGCTTGTCCATATCCACTTTGAGAATAGGATGAATCACCAGCATAATTGCCATATGAGTATCTGAAAAGAATACCAAAATCAAAAATCTAACTAAAATTCAGATATTATACATTTATTACATACAAAAAAGATTCTTACCCAGCCTGACCAGAAGGATACTGCGAATATTCTGAAAGGAAAAAAAATCTTAAATTTTATTAAAAGCTAACGCAAACAAATAAATTTTACAAATTGAAACAGGTTTTTTTTTTGTTGTGCATACACCATACATCAATAATTTAAAATTTGCAGACATAGGTAAAAGATTTTGTTACTTTTAAAATTCAATGAAAAGCAGATGTTGCTAATTAGAAACTGCAACACAAATTGAGTCTCCCCCCCCCCCTCCCAAAAAAAATTCTTTAATATTGCGTAACATAACACTGTCAAGCCCAGTATCAGGAACTGTGTAACATGGCATCAAGCACTGCAGTTTTTTTTTTTTTTTTTTTGTTTTTTTTTTAAAGTCCTACAGATTATTAAGGGAAACGCAAGGGTTTTAAAAATACATACAATTTTCATTATGTCTTATACCTTGGTGATACCATATTTCCAGCAGTCTTTGGTCGCAGACAAATTTTGTTATGCTGCAGACACTACACAAAATTCTACTACTGGGCTGATAAGTAAAATGGCCTTAAAATTAATTCTAAAATTCCATAAACGAGGTACAGTCTTCAACCATTAAATTTATCTTCGAATTTTTTTCTGAATTTATATTACTTTACACCCTACAACTGCTTTGATTTGTTTATATAGAACTAAGACTGGTTCTGGAGTGTTTTCTTCAATTAAATTTCAATTTAAGCTTGCATAAGATATTTTTAAAGATTTAATATTTTAGATTTCTAAACTATTTTACTGAAGTGTCCACGGTTCATCTAGGTTTTATATACTCAAAATAACGGAAAGAGGGCGAATTCCGAACTAAGACCATAATAAATAAAACTATAACAATAGCAAACAGCTTATCAATTACTACGACAAACACACAAGTAACATTTCATAAAATTAAAATGTAAAGCAAAATATGTCGGTAACAGCATGAGAAACATTAAATATAAATAAATATTTTTTACTCTGAAATATTTTTATCGTGAGCTTTGTTTAAAAAAAGCAAAATTCAAATGAAAATGGCTACTGCATATGACGCGGCAAAATGGCGATATCATGAATTCCTTACGAAAAACAAGAATTTTCGAAAAAGAGATAAATTATTTTAATACAAGCAGATATATTATTTTACTTACGTTGATCAGCCATCGTTTATTCAATTAATTGAATCTTTCTTTTCATTAAACTTGTTAACATATATCTATAACAAAAACCACACAAAATGATTTACCGGCAACAGAAGTTGCTAGCGAAGAAAAGATACGATTAACGATTACGATTACGATCCGCATTAACCTGCTAGTTTACTTCCGAATAAGTATCAAATAAGAGTTACATACAGGTTGAAACGTTCGCTCGCAATCATGCGATCACAAATTCCATGGGAGTTTTCATTACAAATGAAATGACACACTTTTGGTTGCTCACATTCACAAACACAAATGATGTTTGATCACAAATTGGCAATTTCCGGTTTCTAGTACAGTCGGCAGCAAAAGTATCCGGGCACTAGTCAGTAATTCCGATGTCAAAAAAGAACACTTAAAACTGTTTTGTTGAATAAACCTTGTCGAATCATGTTCTTAGATTAAGGGGACCAACCGTCTTCATTTTCTGAGGACTGTACTGTAAGGTGACCATATTTTCAAACACAGATTTGGGGACAAATTACCGTTTGTCCCCAAATCGAAGTAAATTTCGAGGACATTGAAAACTGTATTTGGGGACTTTTTCGAGGACATAACAAACCAATACCTATATGCATTATTAATAAAAAGAACTCTGATTTTTACATTACAAAATGCTTTGAAGCACTTTTTTCTATGAAAAATTGCTGATCCTAAGGTATTTTTATACAAATTAAACTATCCCAGCATTATTAAAATAATTAAGTCTATAGAACCCATTTGCACTTTATTATGATGATAGGAGAGAGCACAAAATAGCAGCATTTCATTTTAATCTTCAGAATCCCCACTCCCAGAAATGCGGAAATCATTCCCAATTATGTAACTCCAAAAAAAAAAAAAAAAAAAAAAAAAAAAAATCATTTCTTTTTCTCTCCTATCAATGAATCAATGCCATTTGTGGTGGTCATATAACTGACATTTTTGTCAAAATTTCATTAAACAAATTTTATTTTTCTCTTCACATAAATAGGCCAAGGTAGAATTTATATACTGATGAGTAGTACATGATTCTTTCTCTGCTCACGAAGTATGAGGGTGTTTATTTCAAATTTTTGTTGATTTCCAAGATTATTCAATTACTTGTGCATTAGTCTGCGATTTTTATTGGATTGGATTGGATGGGTTTTAGGTCTCACTAGTGTTCGGCAATTGGTAACGGTCTGAGGCTCTCCCTTTGAGGTGGTCCGGAAACCTGCCATCACAATTTTGATCCTCCATGGAAGGGACTGTGATTTTGAAAGAAATAGATACAAATACGTAAATTTGGGGACATTTAGTGTCCCCAAGTGGTTAAAGAATTTTTGGGGACAAAAAATAAAAAAGGTCAAAATTCGAGGACAGTCCTCGAATTTCGAGGACGTATGGTCACCTTACTGTACTGTCATCATTTTTAGACATCCTTCTCAGTTTTGAAAATTTCTAATCAGGACCACATTTGTGCCAATTTTAAACTTTTCTGTCCTCATTTTCTGAAAAATTCTAACAATTTCCGTATTTTCATAAATTAGATTTTCCTTTCTTAATTCTAAAATATTAATGCTTTTTATCTTTTAGTGTTGTATCTAGATTGTTGAAAACGTTCTTTAGATCTGGAAATAGAATGAAATTTTGTGAATAAATTAATATTATTATGCAGAAAAAACATTATCTAATTTCATTTGTATATATAAACATGCATTGTTGAAATAGTATACATTCTTCAAATTAAAATTATACAACTTACAAGGTAATAAAAAATTCCCCAGTTGAGCTTTGCTTCAAATGAAAAGAATTTTCTTTTAAATGTGTCCAAAAATATATAATCTGAATTCAAAATTCGGTGTCTCGAATCTGCTGGAAATGTATGCAGTAAAATCTAGAGATGAACCAGACATGAATTTTACCGGATTTGGCATTTCGGATATTTGATCATGAATTTGTAATATTAAAAAAAGTTATATAGTATCGAGCCGATCTTGTGGTTTCGATTCAGATATCCTACGGTATTTTGGAAATTAAAAAATCAGTCGAATACGGGACATTTTCTGGATATCCGGTTTATCCCTAGTAAAATCATCATGAAAGAAATTGATTTTGTGAGTGATAGGTGTAGACATTCCAGCATTTTAATTTATTTCGGAGTACTGATAGAACCATTTTTTACACCATTTTATTTGTAGTGAAATTTTCTACAATATGTAAATATGTTATACGCTACCAAAGTGATGACGTCACTGACCCTCTCTAGGCGCACACCAATGACTCTCGAACCAATTAGCTCCCACTGACTCTCAGACAATGCCCAATTAGTACGGAAACACATCATCGTTATCAAAGTGCTTGTTTTAGTGTTCCTGAGAGCGACGTTCCTTCACCACTAGTATTAGTGTGTGAATCAGAAAAAAAAAATAATAACCATAGCCACAGACCAGCAAAACAGAACACTGGTGACATAAAATGGAGGCGAAATAAAGCCCTCAAAATTTAGGAAATAATAACAAGAAAAATATGAAAAAAAAAAGACAATGTACAGAGAATGATTAAATAAAGAACATAAATATAAATATGAATAATGAAAAAAAAAAGTGATGATAGTAATAAAAATAATAGTAATATTTAAATGATAGAAAGATAATGCCAAGAAAGGTGTTGAAGTTCTAGCAGTAGAGAAATAGAAATAGGAGCTTTTAACCAGGGTTAAAACCTTCTGGAAGGTAGAGAGTGGCACGTGGTGGTGGTCGTGGTCGTGTATAACTCGCACAAGTATCATAATCAGTGATGTTGAAAATCTCTTCGTTAGGAATACAGGGTAGATAATCGAAAAATTTAGTAGCCTGCATTTTGATTGTTGTACGGATAGTATCTGACCCATTCTTGCCGTCAGGAGGCGGGCTGTTCTTCCACTGGAGATCGTCTGCCTATTTTTATGTTTTATTGATTGGCAACATGGTTTTTCTGATGATAAAAAGTTTTTGTTTTTCTGTTGTAAAAAGAAGGAATGTGAATCCGTAAGGATATGAAAGAGCGTTCTGACGCTCGACAGCTAATACTAAATATTGTGATAGCTGCAGATATTAATGAAACAATTATGTATTATAAATGTAAATAGTGCGTCTAATTAAACGTTTGTGTCGTGAAGCTTGAGCTGTGTTTATTTCGACTACTTTGTGATTACTTAGAATAAGCCGGCGAAAAAGAACAAGACCTGTCAGGTAAGAAATATTTTATCCTCTTTCTTATGAAATTTATAAAACCTGACGGGACATTTAATGGCGCCCGTTCACAGGGACGCCGGTAGAAAAATTTGTTCTAAGTAATAAATTCTAATTTGTTCTAATGAATAAAGTATAGAAATAGAATATAATTTATTCTAATTGAAATATGATCTCATTTTTATGAGAAGATAACATTAAAAAATTTGAAATACTTTTTGTAAGTATTATTGAGAATAATTTTGAAAACATAAAATGTATGTTTATTTTTGAATTGCTCATTTGATATTTGGAACAATATGAAGAATTTGTTTATGTTGAAGAAAATGTTAATACATATTCTATGAATGCATATTTTGATTTTACATTGATTTTGCATATTTTGATTTAATAAAGAAGATTATTATTTTATATGAAAATTGTTATTTTGAATCAAAGTGTTTCGAAAATTGAATGTTTTTGTTCTCAAAACATTATTTAGAATTCTAAAATTTCTTCCCAGAATTACTTTCGATTTCGGAATATTTTTTGTTCTCGTTTTATGAAGCTTTGATTTGAAGTGTTTGTTTATTATTTTATCAGTCTTTATTTGAATTATGGAAGCCGCAACTAAATTACGCGGTTCTTATCGAGGTACCTTTACAAAATTTACTGAAAAGGTAAAAAACCTTTTAGAAACTGAAACTTGTGACATCGATTCTTGTGCTGGGTTCTTAGCACAGTTACAAGAAAAATATTCCAAAGTTGAAACGCTTGATAAAGAAATTCTTCAAATTTTACAAGGTGATGAAAAATGTACTCAGACCATGTTGGATAGCGAAATCGAAAGTGCTGATAATTATAGTAGTACTTATATTGATTTAAAAACAAAACTTGAACGTAGAATAAATTTACCTTCGGATTTAAATTCAAGTGTACTTGAAAACGAAAGTAATTCTAAAAGAAGTTTTAAGTTACCAAAAATTGAATTACAAAAGTTTGATGGTAATTTAAAGGACTGGTTATCATTTTGGGGATTATTTAAGAAAATTCATGAAGATCCAAATATTTCGGAGGTAGATAAATTTCAGTATCTACTTCAATCTACTCAAAAGGGGTCTAGAGCCAGAGAAGTCGTAGAATCTTTTCCCGTAACAGCTGAGAACTATTCACAAGTGGTTGATTGTTTACATACAAGATTTGGCAGGGAAGATGTACTAATTGAAGTTTATGTTAGGGAATTATTAAGCCTTGTGCTAAGTAATACTGTAAATCAGGAACATAAATTACCAATTGTGAAGCTTTATGATAAATTAGAAACACAGTTACGATCTTTAAAAATGCTTGGTGTAACAAGCGATAAATATGCCTCAATGTTATACCCGTTAGTTGAATCTTGTTTACCAATAGATCTTTTGCGTATTTGGGAAAGACACTTGAATTCTGTTTCTCTTAGTTCGGAAGATAAATCTTTTTATAAATTAGAAACTTTAATGCAGTTTTTACGTAATGAAATTCAAGGTGAAGAAAAAATTAATTTAGCGACAAGTGGATTTGGTTTTGAAAACAAACCCAAGAAATTTAACACAATGAAATCTAAAAATTTTCTAACACACAATAAAATTATTCCAACAGGTATGGAACTTTTAACCTCGCCCCAAAGTAAACAAAACCGAGAGCAAGAGTGCGTGTTCTGCGATAAGCCACATCTAAGTGCGGAATGTAGAAAAGTAGCAAACTTGACTTATGATCAAAGAAAACAAAATGTTATGAAACGGGGAGGCTGCTTTAAATGTTTAAAATTGAACCACATTTCTAGTTCGTGTAGAAGTAGATGTAACTGTGCGATTTGTGGGAAATCCCACCATACTCTTCTCTGTAAGAATGATCCGAAATCAGCTGCGCACGCACAAAGGGTTAAAAATGACAAGAATACTTCCGATCAAGATACAACATTATCAAATGTTTCATCAACTCCCAGTGTTTTGCTACAGACACTCGTGATTAATTTAAGAGGTGAAAACAGAATTTTAAAAATTCGGGCGATTATTGATTCCGCTTCCCAAAGGTCTTACATCTTAGAAAATACTGCAAAAAAGATTGGATACAAGCCAATAAGAAAAGAAAAACTGAAGCATTCCTTATTTGGTGGTTCGAACACGAATACTTTGACACACAATGTTTACAAAGCTTACCTTTCTGATGTCAGCGAAACTTATCGTTGCAATTTTGAAGTTTTGAGTCAGCCTACAATTTGTTTTACTATGCCACCGGTCACTCAAGAACTGTGTGAAGATGATTTATCAGGTACGGGGATATATTTAGAAGATTGCCTTAACCCCATAGAGCTCCTTATATAGGTGCAGATGTAGCTGGCAAATTAATGACAGGAAAGCTGAAGAATCTGAAATCCGGCCTGACCGCTATTGAAACAAGGCTAGGTTGGACTGTTATGGGACGCACTAAGAAGTTTACTGAAGATACTGAAAACCTTGTAGTCACTTCGATGTTAGCTAGAGAAGTAAAAATTTCTGATCTGTGGGAACTAGATGTCCTAGGAATTAAGGATCCTGCAGAGAAACAGTCAAAGGAAGAACTTGAAGAAGCATCCAAAAATCATTTTGAGAAAACTCTAAGTAGAGATGATGACGGTTGTAAAATTACCATGGATAGAAGGACACCAAGAACTCCCAGACAACAAAACAATTGCTGAACGAAGGCTAAAATCAACTGTGAGGACTCTGAAGAATAAGGGTCTTATTGAAGATTATGAAGAAGTTTTTTGTCAATGGCTTGGTGAAGAAATAATTGAAGAAGTAAATACTGATGAATTCGAGAAGATAGATTGCCATTATCTGCCTCATAGAGCAGTTATAAAAGAGCATTCAACGACAACAATTCGTCCTGTTTTCGATGCTTCTGCAAAAGAAAAGAAAAGTTACTCTTTGAACGATTGCCTAGCTAAAGGTCCAAACTACATGGAGTTGATTCCTAACATTTTGAATAAATTTCGTTTGAACAAGTATGGGGTAGTATCAGACATTCGCAAAGCATTTTTACAAATAAGAATAAATGAAGAAGATTGTGATTTTCTAAGATTTCTGTGGTGGGAGGGCGGTGATCCTAATAAAGTGAAGATTTACAGACATCGTCGAGTAGTATTTGGGGTAAACTGCAGCCCATTTCTTTTAGGAGCTACTCTAAATTTCCACCTAAGTAATGTTCCAGATTATTTGCAAGAGACTGCTTCTAAACTTAAAAACTCTATGTATGTCGACAACTGTGTTACAAGTTGCAGTTCTGAAGAAGAAGTAGTTAATTTTATGGCACAATCTAAAGAAATCATGTCAGCGGGATGTTTTGATCTTAGAGGATGGATAGGTAATGGTCTACCACCAAGTGTGTACGGAATTCCTGAAGAAGATTTTCCAGAGACTGTCTCAGTTTTGGGCTTAAATTGGAATATTTTGGAAGATACTCTATACTGTAGTTTAAAGTTTGATGAGTGCGAAAATGCAAATCTAAGTAAGCGATTTATCCTGTCCTTAGCAAGTAAGATTTTTGACCCCATTGGGTTTCTCTGTCCTGTCACTTTAATTGCAAAGATCATAATGCAAGAATGTTGGCGTAGGAAACTGCCCTGGGATGCCAAGCTACCAGATGACATCGAGAAAAATTTCTGAAATGGGAAAATGCATTAAAATGTTTGGAAGGCATTAGAATCCCTAGAAGGATATTAGAAAATCATGCTCGAAATACAAATGTGTCATTCCATGTGTTTTGTGATGCATCAAGCCACGCTTATGCAACTTGTATATATATCAGAGAAGAAAATAATTTTCATGTGAGATGTCAATTGGTTCAAGCTCGTGCTCGAGTAGCACCCTTGAAATCAGTCTCCATTCCGAGACTAGAATTATTAGCATGTTGTTTAGGTGTTAGATTAATGAATTCTATAAAAGGAGACTTCTGTGACAGCCAAGTTCAAACTTTCTATTGGTCTGACTCCATGAACGCATTGTTCTGGATAAAAAATCAAGAACCATGGGGAGTATTTGTGCTGAATCGTACCAGAGAAATAAGATCTTTGAGTCATCCCAACGACTGGAGATACGTCCCGGGTAACTTAAATCCAGCTGACCTTCCATCAAGAGGTTGCAATGCTGATGCTTTACTCAAATCCCTTTGGTGGGAGGGTCCGGAATTTTTTAAGACACCAACGAGTCAATGGCCGAGACAAGAAATCTCACCCGAAATACAGATTGTCAATTCAGAAAAAAAAAGGTCGATCATTTCTGCTCTAAGTACTGAAACTACTGAGAAGTTTTATGAGAGATACTCGTCTTACGTGAAATTATTAAGAGTTACGGCATGGATATACAGATTCATCTCGAATCTTCGAAATCATTCTAAACGAAATTCTGGGGATCTTACAAATAAAGAACTTAAACATGCTGAATTAATCCTGTTAAAGATGGTTCAAAGGGAAGACTTTCCTAAAGGAATAGATGATCGTTTACGAAAACTTCATCCCACCGTTGACAAAGATGGCCTTCTAAGGGTAAAGTCTCTTATACTTAGAAGTAAAGATAATACAGACTTTCGTTTGCCTATCATTTTACCAGGAAATCATTACATCGTGCAGAAATTGATAGAATGGAAACATAACGAATTAAACCACGCAGGAGTACAAATATTAATGAACCATCTCCAAGAAAAATATTGTATTCTCAGGTGCAGAAAGTCCATACGGCAAGTTACCTTACGTTGTATAAGATGCAAACGCTTCACCGTAAATTCTGTTCAGCCTGAAATCACCGCCTTGCCGGAAGACAGGATCAGAGATGCTGCTATCTTTGAAATTACCGGGGTTGATTTAGCCGGACCTTTGTACTTGAAAAGTGGTAAAAAATGTTGGATTGTGCTGTACACCTGCGCTGTTTACAGAGCGGTACATCTTGAATTATTAACATCATTATCCTCTGAAGCATTTTTGCAAACCCTGCGAAGATTTGTTGCGAGAAGGGGTCGACCTTCTGTAATATACAGCGATCGAGGCACAAATTTTTCAGGAACTTCGAAGCTATTTACTGATCCTATACTTGCAAAAATACGGAAGGAAGCCCTAGTACAGAACATAATATGGAAGTTTATCCCCCCAGCTTCACCATGGTGGGGTGGCTGGTGGGAACGCTTAATAGGCTGTACAAAGCAAATTTTGAGAAGAGTATTAGGACGAGCAGCTCTAGATTTTGAAGAACTTTACACAATTATATGTGATATCGAATGTTTGATGAATTCCAGACCATTAACTACTATTTCTGAGGATCCCGATGATTTAATTCCATTGACTCCGAGCATGTTTTTGCAAGGAATTAAAGAAACTGGTCTTCCTGACCTAGATAACTTCGAAAATGTGAATTTAAAAAGAAGACTTCGATATTTGTTAAAATTGAAGAAAGATTTACGGAAAAGATTCAGAATTGAATATCTAGGACAATTAAAAAATTCAAAGGGTATCGCTAAGACTGACAAAAAAATTGCTGTAGGAGACATAGTTCTCGTCGGTCATGATAATCAAAAAAGAATCAACTAGCCATTAGCCAGAGTTGTGGAAACTTATCCTGGAAAAGACGGAATAGTTCGAGTGGCAAAAATCAAGACAGAAAATGGGTTTTTGATACGCCCAGTTCAAAGACTTTATCCGTTAGAGATCTCTTCTGATGAATCTAGTGATTTTCGTGCAAAGTATGCTGCAAATGGAACTTTTGATACCTACTCGTTCTACACCGAAAAGATGCCCTGATCCCTCTGAACTGTCTAGAACTGTTTCAAAGAATGTCAAGAAATCTGTTGAGATACCTGACGAAAAACAACGATTTACCAGGAGGGGTAGATCCATTAGAGCTCCAGATAGACTGAATTTATAATTGACTGATAGAACTTTTATTTACCTTTTTTTTTTTTTTTTTTTCTCTCTGTTCCTTTTCATTTTTGCTTGATGTAATGTTTATTAATATGTCTTTTTCTTTTTTAGTTTGATTTTGTACAAGATTGCCAGAATCAAAGGTGGGAGGATGACCCATTCTTGCCTTCAGGAGGCGGGCTGTTCTTCCACTGAAGATCGTCTGCCTATTTTTATGTTTTATTGATTGGCAACATGGTTTTTCTGATGATAAAAAGTTTTTGTTTTTCTGTTGTAAAAAGAAGGAATGTGAATCCGTAAGGATGTGAAAGAGCGTTCTGACGCTCGACAGCTAATACTAAATATTGTGATAGCTGCAGATATAAATGAAACAATTATGTATTATAAATGTAAATAGTGCGTCTAATTAAACGTTTGTGTCGTGAAGCTTGAGCTGTGTTTATTTCGACTACTTTGTGATTACTTAGAATAAGCCGGCGAAAAAGAACAAGACCTGTCAGGTAAGAAATATTTCATCCTCTTTCTTATAAAAATTTATAAAACCTGACGGGACAGTATCGATATGAAAATCATGGTGGATAACTGAATTACGACAGTACCAGGGGGCATGCCGAATGATGCGAAGAGTTTTGTTTTGTAAAATCTGGACTTTCTGCAGATTGGTATTCGCTGCAAACCCCCAAATCTGGACACAGTAGAGCAAAATAGGTCTCAGAACGGTTTTATAAAGTAGGAATTTGTTACCCATGCTAATCCCATTACTATACAGAAGATAAGCAAGGTCATTCTTTGCTTTGTAAAATTTTTGGACGGTATAATCGATATGCTTGCGCCAAGTAAGTCTGCTATCGAGGTATAGACCCAAGTATTTGACTTCCCTTCCGAAGTCAACACAGGAACCATATAGGTGTAGTGGAGGAGGCAGGTTCCTTTTCCTTGAGAAAAATACTGCCTTGGATTTATTCGAATTTATTTTGATTCTCATTTGTTAAAATAAGTTTCAAGCTGATGAATATGATTTTGTAAGTGAGTGTGCATTAAATTTACATTAGTACTACGAGCCATGATTGTAGTGTCGTCCGCATATAAAGCCAATAATGTGTGAGGTGATCTTGGACTATCATTAATATAAATTTTATAAAGCCATGGGCCCAATTTGGAGCCTTGGGGAATCCCAGCTTTAATAGGTCGTATAGTAGAGCATTTATTTGCATAGCGAATAGTGAAGGTTCGGTCGCAAGGATACGATTGGATAAACCGAAAGTAGGAATTTTAAGTCTGAGAAGTTTATAAATAAGACCAAACAGTGTCAAAAGCTTTTGTCACATCAAGGAAAAGTGCTCCTGTGTGTTCAGAGTTTTCAAAACCATCATGGATAAATTCAACAACCCGAAGGAGCTGATGAGCAGTAGAATGCTTTGGTTTTTCAACGATAAGGTTGTTATGTAATGTGATGTGAAGACAATAATGAACACTTATATCTTTCTTTCACAAACGAAAACTATATTTAACAAACAATACACAGAATTAAATATGCGTGAAGAACATAAGGTGCGATAAATCATTGCGATTTAGTAATAAACAATAATAATGTAAAGTAATAACTGCGAAAATAAGAATGCGAAAGATAGCATGCAAGCTACCATGCGGATGAAAAAGAATAAACTGTTCTTTGCGGTTGAATATTTACGATACAATATAATGCGAAGATAATGCGTAAATAATAATATGAAGTAATATTTGCAAATAATGCGAAAGATAGCATGCAAGCTATCGTGCGGATTGAAAAAGAATAAACTGTTCTTTTCGGTTTCTGTTCGAGTAGAGTTGAGATGTTCGTACCCGTTGAACAGAAAAAAGTAAAGTTGAGATGAAACAGTTAAATCGAAAGTGTCATTGAGTGCGGAGTTCGATTACGTTAGGAATCGAATATGACTGTATGGTGGAAATCGAACATGACTCCCACCCTATCAGGGCGCTAGTCCTGATATAAAGGAAGAACAGCAATTGGCCAGGATAAAGGTGAGCAGCTGTGGTTCTCCTTCCTTGATATTTGTTGCAGAATGTTGCCATCGGTTCTTGAGATTCCTGCTGCAGGATAATGGTTCGTCTGCAGGTGAAAGCATGACATCACCTGTAAGAAAATGTGATGGGGTGAGAACATTAATAGAGCATAAGTGTGCAATATGTTTCTCTTGTATAATAAGGTCGCTCAATTTGTAGTTAGACGGCAATATTACCGGCTGCTTTTCGTTAAATGATAATTGAGCATTTTGTAAGCGACCTCCCACCCGTAACAGACCGTTCTGGTCAATGAATGGATGTAGAGAGTGTAAAGGACTTTTTCTAGACAAAATGTTTTGATTCTTGATGTGTTTTAAGTCTTCGTGAAAGTATTTATTTTGTACCCATCGAATGATGTTCTCTTCGGCGTATTTAGTTTTCCTACATGTGAGAGAGGAACAAGAATCATCTGTTGAGACATGAACTTTACTTGCTGACTTGCAGTTATTTATGAATCTTAGGCAATATGCCAGAATGCGTTTGATTTTAAAAAATGAAGAAAATTTATTGAATAGTTGATCATAAAGATCATTAGATGTATCAATATGGTAAGACAAAATGGGATCAGCTTTCTTTTCAGCCGAAATTTGATCTTCGATTTCCTTGGACTTAGGCGCGTCATTTGGCCAATGTGTAGGATCCAAAAGTAGCCAACTTGGGCCATTCCACCACAAGTTGCATTCAGGTAAACTTTTAGGATCTATGCCCCGAGAAGCGATATCAGCGGGGTTTTCTTTAGATGGAACGTGTCTCCAATGTTTTGTGGGAAGAACATCTAATATTTGTGACGTTCTATTTGCAACAAAAGTTTTCCACCTACGTGGATGTGCGGATAACCAAGAAAGAACAACTGTTGAATCTGTCCATGCGTAAATGTCAAAGTTATAATTTTCTAATATTTTTATGACTGAAGAAAATAACTTAGATAATAAATGAGCACCACAAAGTTCCAATTTGGGAACGGAAATTTGCTTGATAGGAGCTACTTTAGTTTTGGCAACTAAGAGTGAGACTTTTGATTTGTTATCGTGAGTCTGTCGACAATAGATTGCAGCGGCGTAAGCATGTGTTGACGCATCGCTGAAACCATGTAATTCAAATGTACAGTCGCGGAAAAAAAAAAACGCAACACTCAACGTAACTTCGTTGCTAATCAATGCAGAAAAATGTAATAGGTATCATTCGATGGGGAATTGTGAGTAGTTTCAGAAAATGAACTGAAATTTTGAATTGGGGGTCGTCTACATATTAAAACGCGCACCAACTTTGATTTTTTCAATGGTAATCCCCTATTTTTATTTTATATTTGAATTCCTGGGGTCGCGACAACGCGAAAAAGTATATTGGTTGTATATTTTACTCATTTTTTCACAGAGTTATAAGCATTCAAAGTTTGAAGGTGCTAATGTTAAATTCATATTTCAAACTTTTATTAATATCTTCATAAAAAATAACTTGATCGATATAATTTTTTTTTTACGAGATACAGTGAAGAAACCCAAACATAATCCATCATTACTTTTGATTCTGGAAAATATTTTTAATTTTGAAAAATATTAATAAATTCATATTCATAAAAATTATGAATTATGACCTACATTAATTTTTACATAAAATGAATCCTAATGCTGAAAAATATGGGTGTGCAAATTTGCAGCTCATTCCAGTTATTAGTTTTCGAGATATAAATAAATCTTTCTTTTGGAGTGGTTTAGGGGGCCGTCTCGTATATAGTTTTGCATGAGATAACGAATCAAATCTTAAAAAATACTAAAGAAAATTAAACAAAATACTTTTATTTTTTATTTACGGGTCAAATTATATAACAGCAGCGTCAAACGCAAAGAAATGAAACAAAAATGATGATTTTTAGACATTAGTGTTAGCGTCAAGAATTCCTGTTTTCTAAAGAAGACAAGCCCCGCCTTCATCGTTCTTCAAAACAAAACAATACATTAAAGAAAAGTAAATGTGACCAGGGCCTGATTAAGGGGGAAGCTCGCTCTTCACACATTATTTATACTTACACCGTTATTTTTTAACAAATACTTTCCTCGTATAATAAACAGAAAATTTTCATTAAAAATTATTTTAAAAGAATTCTGGTGTCTAATAACGGTGAGTAAATTGGATTGTTTTACACCGTTCATTTTTTATAAAAAATATTTCCTCGTCAAAGCGCGGAATTTTTATGACATGAAGTAAAAAATAATTGTAAAAATATTCCGGTATGAGCGAGCTTCCCCCTTAATCAGGCCCTGAATGTGACACTGAGTATTCGTGTTAAACCCCTTATTTTAAGTTGACAAAAATATGCACAAGTGGTATTTACTTCATTGATTCATTGGTGATTCATTTTGAATCTTTTAAACAAACACTAGAAGAAAAAAATTAACTAAATAGGCGGGGTTTACTGTTTTAAATAGAAAAATAGGTTTAATGTGAAATTGTCAAATATAAAAAACAAATGGAATTGGAATGCAAGACAGACCTGTAAAATCGTTTCTTAACTACCGTCATAGTTAAGAAAGGCTTAATCATTTGCTTCATATATTGCTTTATTTTATTTTATTTATTTACTTATTTATTTATTTTGTAGGGGGACGATTATTATTTTAAGGACACTTTATTCTTTAAAATTTTATTAATACATTTTAACTTTATACATTTTTAAAAACATACTTTACCTTTTATAAATATATTTTAACACTTTTTGCGACTGCAGGAGTTTGTCTTTTTGACAGTAAAACCCGCCTACGGGCGTTATACTCTCAAAATAAAATATTTCAGAACAAATTTTCTGTATTCACAATTATATTACAAATGGATATACATTATAATTATATTCTTTCTAATCAATACATTTCTATCCATAGTATATTTTATTGCAAAAATATGAACACTGAGTACACACTTAAGAAATATGTAACACACAAATTACGAAAGAAACGCCCACTGACAGAGTTACAGATTTTCAAATGGCGTGAATCTACGTAAGCGGTCGCGAAAGGGTTAATTAAGAAATTATATTTTCATAGAAATTATAAAACGAATCGTACAGTTCCAAAGATTTCAACTGATCCAAAACTGGTAAGTGCGATTAAAATTGTTTAATATTTACTTCATGAACACTTACAATAATTTATCCGAAAAGATTTAGATTATGCGTTGTTGTATATATATATATATATTATTTCATTTCGTATATTATGTTACATCTACGAAAGAAAATTTAAGCCTTATTGGTGATCAGTACAGCCATAATAGACGCTTTTACTTGAAAAATATTGCGCTTTTTTCAGAGAGTACTGTATGGAGTAATCGCAAGTGTAATGTATTTAAATAGACCTAAAATTACCTAAAAAAGTACTGAAGTATATATAAATTTAAAAAATTGAATTCAGGATAATTAAGGAACTGAAAACGAGGCAATGTTTTATTAATATAAATATTTTTTTTTTCCTGAAAGATTTCCGGTGTGAAACATTAAAATTTTCTCAATTTTTTATAGGATCTTAATTTTATTTTTCTACATTTATAGATAACCCCCTAACACATTTTTCATTATAACTCTATAAATACTAAAGATAAAGTATACAAACAATATACTTTTCCGCACTGCCAGACTCTCAGAAATTCGAAAATGAAGTCAAAATTGGGTGATGCTATTGAAAAAAATCAAAGTTGGCGCTCATTTCAATATGTTGATGACCCCTAATTCAAAATTTGACGACATATTCAGAAAGTGCTCTGAATTTCCTGTTGAATGATGTGTATTAGATGTTTCTGCGTCAATTAACAACGAAATTACAGCGGGTGTTGCCTTTTTTTTTTTCCCCGACTGTACTATCGGATGAAAGCGTGACGCATCTAGGAACAGAAAATTGGCTAATTTTATTGAATAAATTCTCATATTTAATGAGCTCCTCTTCAAATTGTTGCGGAATAGGAGAATCCCAGTCTCCTTTTGTTAACCATAGCTTTTGATAAAATATTTTTAACACTACTGTACAAGGTGAAATTAACCCTAGAGGATCAAAAATGCGTGCGGATTCAGACAAAATGCGTCTTTTTGTTAGTGGTGGTTTGAGAGTAAGTGCGGTTTTGAAAATAAATGTATCTGCTAAAGAGTTCCAGTAAAGCCCTAGAACTTTAGAACCTTCATTGTTGTTTGGTATTATTTTAAAGTCTGTATCTGTGATGCAATTTTCTCGAAATTCCGCAAGGAATTCATTCGAATTGGAATTCCACTTTCTCAAATGAAACCCATGTTCTTCCAAAACATTAGCAGTTTCCTTAGCAATTGATATTGCGCTATTAACTGAGTTTGAACCAGATATCAAGTCATCCATACATATATCTTTTAACAAAGTACGCGAGACGTGTGTATTTTGATTATAATCTAGAGCGATTTGCTTAATGCACCTAGTGGCCAAAAAGGATGCTGGAGCAAGGCCATATGTAACTGTCTTCAATTTATATTCCTTTATTTCCTCATTAGGGTTGTATCTCCAAAGGATTTTTTGATAATTTTGATCGTCCTCAGAAATTAAAACCTGGCGGTACATTTTCTCCACGTCTGCAGAAAAAACTATCTCCGGTAATCGAAAATTAAGTAAGATCTCAAAAATGTCTCGCCAACACCTAAAACTGAATTTAATGATTTACCATCAGAAGTTTTACAGGAACCGTCAAAAACGACTCTTAATTTAGTGGTAGTGCTAGAAGGTTTAATAACTGCGTGATGAGGTAGGAAATATTGTTCCCTTTGAGAAATATTTAGTGAATTCTGAGTAATTACCTCCATGTGTCCTAATTGTTCGTATTCATATAAAAAATCCTTATATTGTTGTTCGAATTCCGGATTTTCAGAAAATTTCCTCTCCATTGCATACAATCGGGAAAGTGCAGCGGGTCTTGTATTACATAATTCAGATTTACATTTATAAAATGGTAGTTTTACCACAAAACGGCCTTCTGGATTAATTGAATAATTTTCCTGAAAATGTGACTCCACAAACTGTTCCTCGGGTGAAAGTAACTTCTCACTTGGATTAAAAACTTCTTCTAATTCCCAAAAACGTTTTAACTCACTATCAATATTAGTTTCGTAAATATGTAAATTTGAAATCGAATTACATTTTGTCTGAGATTCAGGTAATTTTCCGGATACGAGAAAACCAAAAATTGAATTTTGAGCAATTAAACCATTCTCAGTACAAATTGTTTGACCAGGAAGTAAAATAGAAAAAAAAATAATCAGATCCCAAAATCATATCAATTTTACTTGGAATTTCAAATTTGGGATCGGCCAGTTGCATATTTTTTAAATGCGAAAAATGTTCCTTGTTTATTTTCTCTGATGGCAATGGAGCTGTTAATTTATCTAATATAAAAACTCGCATGGATAACTTGACATCGGAATCGTGAATGGAAATTAAATTAATGTCTGTATAACCTTTAGTTATTGCAATCTTTGAATTTGCTAACCCTTTGACGGGAAATCTTGCATTTTTTCTCTCATAACCTAAAATACTCATACATGATTCAGTGATAAAAGAACTTTCAGAGCCTGAATCGCATAAAATTTTTAGCACATGTCTCTGACCCATTGAATCATAAATATAAGCGCTAGCTGTAGGAAGTAAAGCGAAAGATGTTTGTATAGAATGGTTATGAGTACTTGTTTGGAATTGAGATATGCCAGATGGCTCTGTGCGATTCTCAGAGTTTTCAAAATTATTACCAGCAGATGAAGCCGAAGCTGTATAAGTTTTCAAATTATTATCGCATATACTAGAATGATGTTTTGCATTACAAAAATGACAGGTGTAAGTGGAATTACATTGAGCGATAGAGTGTTTATTAGATAAACAATTGCTGCATAATGAGTTCTTTCTAACAAATTGTTTTCTATCCTTAACAGGAAGTTCTTTAAATTTAAAGCATTTGAACAAGAAATGATTATTGTTTTTACATAAAATACATTTGTAATTAACGTTAGAATGAAACTTAGTTAACTTAAATTGTTTATCCTTATTTTGTTTATACTCATTCTCTTTACTCTCATTTTCATTACATAATTCCATAGATGCACATTTATCATTAATAAATTGTAAAAAGATCTCTAAAGTAGGAAAATCAATTTTTGCGGAATATTGTGCCCAATCTTCACGTGATTTATGGTCAAGTTTTTGTAATAAAATATAAATTAACCATACATCTCTTTCAGTAGCTTTAGTGTCAATAGTTTTTAATCCCCTAATTACTTCATCCGAAGTATCTGCTATCTTACGTAAGTTATATGCAGTAGCATGACTTACAGTTGGTTGATCCATAAAGGTTTTAATAAGTGCAGAAATAATTTGTTTTTTCTTATCATACCTAGTAAGTAATTTTTCCCAGGCTTCTAGATAACTATTCTCAGATATTGGAATGTGTTTAATAATAGAAGCCGGTTCGTCTTTTAATAAACCCTTTAGGTATTGAAATTTTTGTACATTACATAAATTAACATTTTCATGAACTAATGATATATACAAATCCTTAAAAGACATCCAATCTTTATAATTTCCAGAAAACGGACAAATATTTAATTTAGGCAACCGAAAATTACTAGATATAGAACTTGTATTAATGGGGGGATTTTGAAAATTTAAAATATTTGTTTGCATGTTTACAGATAAATTTTCAAGTTTTTGTTGAAGCTTGGCTTTGGTTTCATAATATTTCAATTCAAATTCTTCTATTTCTGAAATTTCATCAGGTAATTCAGAATCGGCTTTATCAAAATCAGAATAAATAATTTCAATCTTTTCAAGTTTATTTAAGAGATCATGTTTTTGAAAAATTTGATTGTCATTATTTATGAAATTCATAATTCTAGTAAGCGCAGATTTCGCTCTGCCTCGATAATGTTTTGCTATTTTTTCAGCATCTTCTAAAGCAACAGTTTCATTACTGTCATCGTCATTGTTCTTTTTGCTTGCCATTACTACGTAATGGAGTAATGCGAAAAACCAAAGTCAAACTTGTAAAATAGGAAAATAAGTACTTATCTGTTTTATTCCTTAATAGCTGCGCTTGGATATCCAAATTTGTAAGCTAGCGAAAATTCACACATGTTCACCAAAAATCTCGCCGGTGCCTCCAGAAAATGTTATGTAATGTGATGTGAAGACAATAATGAACACTTATATCTTTCTTTCACAAACGAAAACTATATTTAACAAACAATACACAGAATTAAATATGCGTGAAGAACATAAGGTGCGATAAATCATTGCGATTTAGTAATAAACAATAATAATGTAAAGTAATAACTGCGAAAATAAGAATGCGAAAGATAGCATGCAAGCTACCATGCGGATGAAAAAGAATAAACTGTTCTTTGCGGTTGAATATTTACGATACAATATAATGCGAAGATAAAGCGTAAATAATAATATGAAGTAATATTTGCAAATAATGCGAAAGATAGCATGCAAGCTATCGTGCGGATTGAAAAAGAATAAACTGTTCTTTTCGGTTTCTGTTCGAGTAGAGTTGAGATGTTCGTACCCGTTGAACAGAAAAAAGTAAAGTTGAGATGAAACAGTTAAATCGAAAGTGTCATTGAGTGCGGAGTTCGATTATGACTGTATGGTGGAAATCGAACAAAGGCCTTATTTTCATTTTTTATTTGAATTCTCGAGATTGCGAGACTGGAAAAAAATATATTGGTTAAGGTTGTATATTTTATTTATTTTTTCATAGAGTTATAAGCGTTCAAAGTTTGACGATGCTAATTTTAAATTCATATGGCAAACTTTTATTAATATCTTCACAAAAAATAACTTAATTGATTTGTATGTATACATATATTACGAGATATAGTGAAGAAATCCAAACATAATGCATAATAACATTTATTTGATTCAGAAAAATATTTTTAATTATGAAAAACATTAACAAATTAATATTCAAAAAAGATATGAATACCTATTTAATTTTTACATAAAATGATTCCTAATGCTGAAAAGTATAGGTGTACAAATTTGCCGCTCATTCTGATTATTAGTTTTCGAGTTATAAATAAATCTTTCTTTTTAGAGGCTTACGAGACCACCTCTTATCCCTTTCTGAACAAAGGCCGTATGATCGTGTGGGTTAGACATCCACTTACATTTTTGCATCTGGAACAGTCATGTGCAATAAAATCAAGAAATGAACGATCGAGCTAATTAGCCGAAAGTGTAAAGTACAATTTTCAATCAACAAATGTCGGTTATAGTCCATATTTTTATTTCTGTTTGTAAAAATAGAAGAATGTAATGTTTTAAGGTAAAGATGTTTCGAGTCGGAAAAAGTTATAAAGTTTTGTACGAGTTAACAAAGAAAATCTTAAAAAGTAACAGAGAAAATTAAACAAAATATGTTTAATTTTAAATTACGGGTCATATGACGACAACAACGTAAAACAAAAAAAAAAAAAAAACGATCTGAAGACATTGGCACACCTGTCTACCATCTAATTATGAAGCGTAAAATTTTTAGTACCCGCCTTTCTTTGCACACCAGTCATCTTTTAGAGTAATTTTATTCTTATTTAATAGCAAGAACATTTGAAGAGAATTATACTCTAAAAATAATGTGGTGTGAGAAAAGGAACGTTAACAATTTTACGCTTATTAATGAGATCGTTGGCAGGTATGCAATGATGATAGCAAACGAGAATCTTTATTTCTTAAAGAACACAAGGCCCACCTTTCAGCGTTTTTCTAAAACAAACAATTACACAACAAGTCCTTCCGTCTTATTCTGATGTGTAGGTTAATTTCTTTTTTCTTATCCAGTAGCCACCACTTTGTTTCAAAATGGTGGCTAAAAATTATTAATGAACTTTGCTAGAAATATTGATGTGGGCTATGTACATATGGAGTTTAAAGCAAATCAGTTCATAAAAACCTTTTTACCTACCTTAAAACCTTAAAATTTGAAATTTTCAAGAGGCCGGCACTTGGAAATAAGGTGGCGGGTCAAGTTGGTAAACAAATACACTCATGTCCAGAATTATCTTTACATATCCAAAACTAATGATATTAATTGAAATATCCAATCAATATGATCCATTTTTGCAGAAAATGTGTGAAAAACAAGCCTAATTAGCATTATCCAATCAAAAGTAATCAAACGATTCTGTAATATGCAAATCTAGGCTTACGTCATCCGACGCTGAATCAAGCGCTTTGCGCAAAGTGAATAACTTGGGGAATCTCTGCGATATAGCGTTTGATTGATTTCAGTGTGTAAGGACTCAAATCGGTTTGCTATGGCTTCGAAGTATCATTTGGAAGAATCTATGAAGTGGCGACTCATCGGCCGTTTAGAAGCAGGACAGCCTATCACGGAAGTAGCCAGATGTCTGAATATTTCAAGACAGACAGTCTCTACATTATGGAAACAGTTTCGAAACGATGGAACTGTTGTAAGAAGGCCTGGACAAGGTCGTAAACGAATGACAACTGCTTCTGAAGACCGATATTTGGCACTAACTGCCCGTCGTAACAGGAAATCTACTGCTCTCCAGTTAACTTCAGAGCTTGTAGCCGCCACTGGAACTGCTGTATCACGGCAAACGGTATACGGAAGGCTTAATGAAAGAGGTCTTTATGCCAGAAAGCCAAGGATATGTGTTTCACTGTCTTTACAACAGAGGAGGGATCGGTTTAATTGGTGCAAAGAACATCAGAACTGGAGTCAACACCAATGGTCCCATGTTCTGTTTACTGATAAGTCGAGGTTTAGTTTTACAGGTGATTCTAAACGTGTTTACATATGGAGGGAGTCAGGAATACGAAATTATTCCTCAAACATAATGGAACATGACCGTTTTGGTAGTACAGGTGTGATGGTATGGGGTGGAATAATGATAAATGGACGTACGCCCCTACACGTTTTCGACAGTGGATCTGTGACTGGCGAGAGGTATCGGGATGAGGTCCTAGAGCCTTATGTTAGACTTTTCATGGGTGCATATGGATATGACTTTTTATTTATGGACGATAATGCTCGTCCACATCGAGCAAAGCTCGTTGACGAATTTCTTGAAAGTGAAGGCATTGAGCTAATACCGTGGCCAGCAAAGTCTCCTGATCTTAATCCAATAGAGAACTTATGGGACTACCTTGGAAGAGCAATTGCACGTAGACATCCTCCTCCTAGAAATGTAAATGCTCTGAAGACGGCATTACTTGAAGAGTAGAGCTTAATTCCCCAAACTGTGGTTAACAACGTTATTGCCAGCATGAAAACACGTTGTGATATGTGTGTACAAGTCAGGGGAGATCATATTCCATATAAAATTCGTAAGGCTTAATTCTGTTCTGCGTTATTCCTTTTTTTCTGAGCTCTCTTTGTTACATTTTATTACCACTTTTAATGTTTCATGCTACAATCTTATATTATATGCAATGCCCTTAATTTTTTTCCTTTGTTATTTATGTGTCATAGTGTTATATAACATTCCAAAAATAAATCACAAGATCATAGTTCACAGCTTCTGAGAAATCCGTGAATTTATGCATGTAAAGATAATTTTGGACATGAGTGTATATCAAATGCATTTGTGAGATAAGTCTATTGTACAAATTTAGTTTGAATTAATTCAGAATTTCAAAAGTTATCGTGTTGAAAAATTAAGTGGCCGTCACTTGGATCAAAATGGCAGAGAAAGTTGTTCAATGAACTAATCCAAGATATTTGTAAGATAAGTCCAATGTTTAACTTTGGTTCGAATAAATTCACTATCTCAAAAGTTATCGCGATAACAAATTCTCAAGTGGCAGCGTTCAAGTAGCCTCAACTTGGAAACAAAGATGTCAGAAACTTGCCCACCGAAATCACAGATATTGGAAAGATAAATCCAGTTTTCAACTTTGGTTTGAATTGATTAAGTATTTCGAAAGTTATCGTAACAACAAATTTTCAAGTGGCCGCTGTTTGGAAACAATATGACGGAGCAAACTGCCCAGCAAACACGTCCAAGATATTTGAAGCATAACTTCATTGTCCAACTTTAGTTCGAATCAGTGCAGTATTACAAAAGCTATTATTATGACAAATTTTCAAGTGGCAGAGTCTAAGTGGCTGCAACTTGGAAACAAAATGGCGGAGCAATTTGCCCAGCGAAATTAGCTAAGATATTTGTATGATAAGTTTACTGTCCAACTTTAGTTCGAACTAATTCGGTATTTCAAAAATTATCATGATAAAAATTTTCAAGTGGAACCGTGATTTCTAGTGACCACCACTTGGAAACAAAAGAGCGGAATGAGATGCCCAGCGAACTTATCTGAGATATTTGAATGATAAATCCAGTACCCAAATTTGATTCGAATTGATTTAGTATTACAAAAGTTATCATAATGGCAAATTTTCAAGTGGCCACCACTTGGAAATAAAATGGCGGAGCAAGTTACCAAGTGAACTTATCCAAGATATTTTAACCGTAAGTTCACTATCCAGCTTTTCTTTGAATCAGTTTAGTATTTGAAAAGTTATCGCGATGGGGCATTTTCAAGTGGCTGCCACTTGGAAACAAAATGTCGGAATAGTTACCCCGTGAACTCACCCAAGATATTTATATGATAAGTTTACTGTCCAACTTTGGTTCGAAATGAATCAGAATTTAAAAAGTTATCAGGATTATAAATTTTCAAGTAGCAACTTTTCGTTTCAAGTTGTCTCCCTTTGTTTATAACATTCGCACTTTGTTAAAAATTGCGGATAAATTTCATTAATAAACTTGTTTGTGATCCTTATATGGTCTATGTATAAATCAAAATTCAAGCAAATCTGTTCTTAAATACGCTTTTTTACAATGTGAATTAAAATTTTTCAAGTGCCCCCCCCTGAAAACAAAATGGCGGAGCAACTTAGTTAAAAAATTCATCCAAGATATTTATAAGATAAGTTCACTGTCCAAACTTGGTTCGATTTGGAGTATTATTTCGAAAGTTATCAAGATTATAAATTTTCAAGTTGTAGCCTTATTTAAAGTGGCTCCGTTTTAGTTTAAGATATCCGCTACTTTGTTGAAAATGGCGGATAAAGTTCATTAATAAACTTCGTTGAGATCCTCATAGGGTCTATGTATACATCAAATTTCAAACAGATTCGGACGCTTTTTACAATGTGAATTTGAAATTTTCAATTGGTCTCCACTTGAAAACTAAATGTCAGAGCAACTCTGTTAACAAACTCATCCAAGATATTTATAAGATAGGTTCACTGTCCAAATTTAGTTCGATTTGGAGTATTATTTCGGAAGTTATAATGATTTCGTGATGTTAAATTTGCAAGTGGTAGTGAGTCTGATTTCAAGTGGCCTCGCTTAACTTAAAATAACCTCCCCTTTGTTTAAAATGGCGGATAAAGTTTTTTAATAAACTTGGTTGAGACCCTTATGTGATATTATATTTACATCAAAATTCAGGCATGTCCGGCTTTAAAGACGTTTTTTACAATGTGGATTTTAAATTTTCAAGTGGTTGGTCGATACTTAAAAACAAAAAAGTGGAGCAACTTGGTTAACGAACTTATATAATATATTTATAAGATAAGTTCGCTGTCCAAATTTGGTTCGATTTGCAGTATTATTTTGGGAGTTATCGTGATGACAGAATTTTCATTATATATTGATTGCAATAGGTCTATTTCTAATGAAATCAACCTAATATAGAAAAAGAAAAGAAAAAGTGAATTTGCGTATTCGGGTTTAACCCCATAATTACGTTTGCAAAAATATACGAAAGTTCAATTTATCTCATCGTTTACAGGTGATCTATTTTGAATTCTCTAAACAAACACTAGAATTTCTGTTTAAAATATAAAAGTAGATAGACGTAAAAATTGTCAATAAAAAAAGAATTGTCTATTTACAACCATTGGAATACAATGTACTTTTGTTAAATAGCTTCTTGACTACCGTCGTAGTTAAAGTATTAAAATCATCTAGTTCATATATTGCCTTTTTTATATATACAGTGAAACCTTTGTAAGAATGCCACTCGTGCTGTTGTAAAAAAATGGCCTTTTAAAGAGGTCGCCTTTAACTAGAAGTCGTTCAGAAAATCACAATTCAGGCAGTAGCGCAGCCAGAAAATTTCTGTTGTCTGTGTGTGTGTGGGGGGGGGGGGGTCCCAAAAAAATAGCTAAAAAGCACGAAAAGATATTCGAAAATATATATGTGCATGTGTCATAGCTGCCATTATTTAAATTTTCAAAATCAGGGTTATTACAACTGTTTTTTATAATCATTGATGGTAATTTTGTATGATTTTATTTTTATTCAATCTTCAATGAGGTTCACTATAATAAAATTCTGGTACTAAGTTTATTCAAAAAATTGGATATACTTGAAAGCTAAGGTATGAATGTACTTCTAGTCTAGAAGCATAGCCTCCTAAACTAGATGCCTGTCACGTGGCTCAGAAACTTGGCAACAGCTCAAGCGGTAGATAGCGTCACCTGTACAGATTGTGCGACTTTTTTATTCAACTGTCACCAATAATTGTAAGAAGTGATATATGTTATATATAATCGACGTTTATTCGATTCTATTCGCCTTTTATATATATCAAATCCCACTTTTAAAAAATTTCGGTGGCTGTTGAATAAAAAATCGCACAAACTATACCAGGTGGTTCTGTCTACCAATTGAATTGTTGCCAAGTTTCCAAGCCATGTGACAGGCATCTAGTTTAGGAGGCTATGATTTAAGTATAAGTTGTTTTCATTTATTTATAACTTTTGTGAATATCAAAATCTTTGGTGAGGGCTTCAGCCCCCTAGTCCCCACCTTTGGATCCGCCACTGGTTCTTTCTGTTAATATTGTGAATTTTAAGAAGTGTTAGGTATATCTATAGACTATTAAAACCCGAATAAACTACTACGTCAGGAACGCCAAAGAAAAATATTGAAAATGCATACAGCTGTTTCGGTAGCCTAAAGCGTACCGTCTTCAGTGCAAAAAGGCTTTTGCACGCTTTAGGCTACCGAAACAGCTGTATGCATTTGCAATATTTTTCTTTGGCGTTTCTGACGTAGTAGTTTATTCGGGTTTTAATATTCCAACGCCAAGTCTCCTGTTATTATTTATTATATCTTTAGACTGCCTAACGGTTACATGCAAACGTAACACTTGCAAATAAATCGTTTGCAATTACAAAAGGTTGGTTGGTTGGGTTTTACGTCGCATTAGTGCTGCGCATATGGGCAATTGGCGACGGTCTGGAACTCACCACTAGAGATGGGCCGGAGACATGCCATAGCAATTTTGAGCCTCCATGGAAAAATTACAAAAGGAAATTCTGCAAGGGATTTGCAAATACACATTTATTTGTAACGCTTGCAATGAGCGACGTCTGCTTGCAATTATAAATGATTGCGATACACGATAAACCAATAGGAAACAAGAAAACGTACATCGAACAGCATCCGAATAAAAATTCAGTGTTTTTTTATTCATTTATTCATTTTGAAAATAAATATAATATTTTGAATGTTGATATTATATAAATAGTACAGTCGGGGAAAAAAAACGCAACACCCGCTGTAATTTCGTTATTAATTGACGCAGGAACATCTAATACACATCATTCAACAGGAAATTCAAAGCACTTTCTGAATATGTCGTCAAATTTTGAATTAGGGGTCATCAACATATTGAAGAGAGCGCCAAATTTGATTTTTTTTCAATAGCAACACCCAATTTTGACGTCATTTTCGAATTTCTGAGAGTCTGGCAGTGCGGAAAAGTATACTGTTTGTATACTTTATCTTTAGTATTTATAGAGTTATAATCAAAAATTTGTTAGGGGGTTATTTATAAACGTAAAAAATAAAATTAAGATCCTATAAGAAATAGAAAAAATTTTAATGTTTCACACCGGAAATCTTTCAGGAAAAAAAAAAAAATATTTATAGCAATTAATAAAACGTTGCCTCGTTTTCAGTTCCTTAATTATCCTGAATTCAATTTTTTAGATTTATATATACTTCAGTACTGTTTTAGATAATTTTAGGTCTATTTAAATACATTACACTTGCGATTACTCCATACAGTACTCTGTGAAAAAAGCGCAATATTTTTCAAGTAAAAGTGTCTATTATGGCTGTACTGATCACCAATAAAGCTTAAATTTTTTTTCGTAGGTGTAACATAATATACGAAATGAAATAATATTTATAAATATATATATATATATATATATATATATATATATATACAACAACGCATAAACTAAATCTTTTCGGATAAATTATTGTAAGTGTTCATGAAGTAAATATTAAACAATTTTAATCGCACTTACCAGTTTTGGATCAGTTGAAAGCTTTGGAACTGTACGATTCGTTTTATAATTTCTATGAAAATATAATTTCTTAATTAACCCTTTCGCGACCGCTTACGTAGATTCACGCCATTTGAAAATCTGTAACTCTGTCAGTGGGCGTTTCTTTCGTAATTTGTGTGTTACATATTTCTTAAGTGTGTACCCAGTGTTCATATTTTTGCAATAAAATATACTATGGATAGAAATATATTGATTAGAAAGAATATAACTATAATGTATATCCATTTGTAATATAATTGTGAATACAGAAAATTTGTTCTGAAATATTTTATTTTGAGAGTATAATGCCCGTAGGCGGGTCTTACTGTCAAAAAGACAAAATCCTGCAGTCGCAAAAAGTGTTAAAATATATTTATAAAAGTTAAAGTATGTTTTTAAAAATGTATAAAGTTAAAATATATTAATAAAACTTTAAAGAATAAAGTATCCTTGAAATAATAATCGTCTCCCTACAAAATAAATAAGTAAATAAATAAAATAAAATAAAACATTATATGAAGCAAATGATTAAGCCGTTTTTAACTATGACGGTAATTAAGAAACGATTTTACAGGTCTGTCTTGCATTCCAATTACATTCGTTTTTTATATTTAACAATTTCACATTAAACCTATTTTTCTATTTAAAACAGTAAACCCCGCCTATTTAGTTAATTTTTTTTCTTCTAGTGTTTGTTTAAAAGATTCAAAATTAATCACCAATTAATCGATGAAGTAAATACCACTTGTGCATATTTTTGTCAACATAAAATAAGGGGTTTAACACGAATACGCAATGTCACATTTACTTTTCTTTACTGTATTTTTTTGTTTTGAAGAACGATGAAGGCGGTCTTCTTTAGAAAACAGAAATTCTTGATGCTAACACTAATGTCTAAAAATCATCATTTTTGTTTCATTTCTTTACGTTTGACGTTGTTGTTATATAATTTGACCCGTAAATAAAAAATAAAAGTATTTTGTTTAATTTTCTTTGTTATTTTTTAAGATTTGATTCATTATCTCATGCAAAACTATATAAGAGACGGCCCCCTAAACCACTCCAAAAGAAAGATTTATTTATATCTCGAAAACTAATAATTGGAATGAGCTGCAAATTTGCACACCCATATTTTTCAGCATTAGGATTCATTTTATGTAAAAATTAATATAGGTCATAATTCATAATTTTTATGAATATGAATTTATTAATATTTTTCAGAATTAAAAATATTTTTCAGAATCAAAAGTAATGATGGATTATGTTTGGGTTTCTTCACTGTATCTCATAAAAAAAAAATTATACCAATGAAGTTATTTTTTATGTAGATATTAATAAAAGTTTGAAATATGAATTTAACATTAGCACCTTCAAACTTTGAACGCTTATAACTCTGTGAAAAAATGAGTAAAATATACAACCAATATACTTTTTCGCGTTGTCGCGATCCCAGGAATTCAAATATAAAATAAAAATAGGGTGTTACCATTGAAAAAATCAAAGTTGGTGCGCGTTTTAATATGTAGACGACCCCCAATTCAAAATTTCAGTTCATTTTCTGAAACTACTCACAATTCCCCGTCGAATGATACCTATTACATTTTTCTACATTGATTAGCAACGAAGTTACGTTGAGTGTTGCGTTTTTTTTTCCCCGACTGTACATAAAATATACAAACCAGTTGTATATGTAATCAATAAATAAACAGTATATATAAAAGGAATAAATGTAACTATTTCAACTAATTGTAGTGAACTTTAAAAGTGATAATTAATAAAATTTATTAAAAAGTTTAGCAAATATTCTGCATAACACATGTAATGTTTTTAAATTATTAATATATGTTACAAAACTATTTGATTTGGAGAGAGATTTTTGAAATATGGACTGCAATGCATTCTAAAATAAAATTATAATTAATCTCTGCAAGTTAGAATTAAAAGAAAGAAAAATCTATTTAGAAAATCATTTTAATTTTTTTAAATGAAATATCTGCTAATCTGGATAAATGAATGATTATTTGACTTTAAGATATATGAAGAATAGACCATGTTTATGTGAGTAACCATAAGATACTGTGTCTTATGGTTACAATACCTAACACTTCTTTAAATTCCCAACATTAACAGGAATGACATGACAGTATATAAAACTTTAAATAATATGACCAATGACTATTAAGATTATCAACTGTCAATAAAAAAGGATTGAATATAGACTTTTTTTATAAACGTAAATACATGAATATACGTCTAAACTTTTGTAAATAAAAATACTTTTTTTTTTTTAACCGACTTCAAAAAAGAAGGAAGGTTCTCAATTCAAACCATTTTTTTTTTTTTTTGTTAGCGCATAACTTCTGAACGGATGCTCCGATTTTGATACTTTTTGTTTTGTTGAAAAGGTCTTGGTCTGAAATAGGTCCCATTGTAATATCTTTACGATCTAAAGAAAATACAGGGTGCCCCAAAAAATCAGTCTCAACTCTTTTAACTGCTAAACGGCTGCAGCTATAGTGATTAAAACGGTATGTAAGTATAGCAAAGTGGCCATGCAGTACAAGGTTAAACCGCTTGAAGCGCCACCCGGTGGAAAATAGCAGAGTTGGTGTTCCTATCTCGAAAACGGTTCTAGAGAAAAAGTTAATTACAAAGTTGAAGAGTATCATCGATTTAGTACAAAAAGATAGTTTAGACATTCATGCTAGCGTTCCTATCTCGGAAACGGTTCAAGACAGGGGAAAAAAGTGAATTATAAAATTATAGAGCATCATCGGTTTAGTACAAAAAGATAGTTTAGACATTGATGCATAAAATACAATGCTAAAAACGTGCATTTGTTTGTTCGCAATTTCTTAAACTATGTACACTTGAGCTACATTGCACACGTTGTAGCGTAGCTGGTGAGACTTACACTATATAGTTCAAAATACGGTTACTTGATACTTTTTGTTTTGTTTTAAAGATCTTGGTCTGAAGCACAGATTATTATACAGATAGGACACTCCCGTATATTCTTCGGTAACCAAAATTTGACTGCAACGACCCTATTGTCAACGGCTGTAAGTTTCTCGAGCTCTCCAGCTTACGCAATCGCTTGTATTATTTTTATTGTATCTATGTTCATATCGTAATATTAGTGCAACGCTAAACCCAACATTCAACTAACTAACCAATGTATGTTTACGTTTGGCAACTCTGTTATTGTTTACGAACTTGATTGTCGAAAGCAAATTATTTTAAGAAGCAAGTACTGAATATTAAGCAAATAAATTTCGAAAATATACATAAACCAGAAATATTTTTTCATTTTAAAGCATTTTGTATTATTTAAACCAAGCAATGTTAAATATTTAAGATCTCATACCATATACTGCTCTTTCACTATTATAGTTTGTTATATTAATTTGTACACTTGAACACAAATGTGTTTGGCAAAATTTATTTTCAAACATAATAAAAATTAGTTTTATTTCTTAGAAAATAGCTGTGAATGTTATGGTTTTGTGAATTTAAAAGTGGTAGAAAAGTGAAGGAAAGAAAACTGCACATACGTTTTCGTTTGGCAACTTCATTATTGTTTACAAACTTGATTGTCAAAAGCAATTTATTTTAAGAAGCAAGTGCTAAATATTAAGAAAATAAACTTTGAAAATATACATAAAATAAAAACATTTTTTTCATTTTAAAGCATTTTGTATTATTTAAACCAAGCAACGTTAAATATTTAATGATTTCATACTGGTATTTCAGAATTACAGTTTGTAATTTTAATTTGTACTTGAATATGAATATGTTTGACAAAGCATATTTTTAAACATTATAAAAATTAATTTTTATTTCTTAGAAGAATAGCTGCGAATGTTTTGAGGATAATTTTGTGAATTCAAAAACAATAGAAAGTAAAGAAAAAGAAAACTTCCCATACTAACCTGCTACTAACTACTCGCGAAATAGAAAAATAATTTTCGATCACAGATGCTATTCATGTAGACTTAACACATGTAGTTCCCCTCTGTTGACACTAGTGAGTAGTGGCAGTGTTGTGCACGAACGCGTTCATTTGAACGCGTTCATGAGCTTAGCTCAAAAATTTTGAGTTTTGAGTTGAACTTCGCTCGTTTTTTAAATAATGAACTTGAGTTGAGCGTAGTTCGTTTTTTACACGAACTTGAGCGTGAAAAAGCAATTCAAACTCAAACTCATATTAAATATTTCTGTCTGAAATATGAAAAGTAAAGTAGAAGAAAAGGACAGAAAAGAAAATAACTGTGCAAAATGGATTCCTGAAAAAAAAAAAAAAAGGCATTTGGGAAAAAAGGAACCATAAAAAGGGGCACCCGGAAAAAAGGACACCTTTGCAAATTTGCATTTCACAAAAACAATAAGCATCAAATAACGAATTTAAAGCGTGATTTTTCATAATACATTTTTAGAAATTTCAATCAATTAAATTCGTACCATTTTTACTTACTATATACATGGGGAAAGGGGGGGGGGGTCTAGGAGCAGACAGAAAGAGAATAATTGTTTTTATATCACTTTCTTATTTATTTTAATTAAACTTTGTCTAATAGTCACTTGCTGTTTATGAAAAAAATACAGTTTTACGCATACTTCGGGGGCTGAAGATGCGGGGGAGAGGAAATTATTTTATATCATCGACCTGGGATCGAACCCAGCACTTCCTGTCTAGCAGCTCTGAAGGCATTTGCACATATATTAATTTGCAATTCGAGTGTAATATTATAGTGATATTTAATTACATTTAAAGTTTTGTGGAAATTATGTTATCAAAGAATGGCAAAATTTCGTTGCGTATTTTACGAAATATTTGTAAATTGTCTGTATTTTATGGGATGCAATTTTTTTATTTAATTAATTAATTTATTTTTTAATAAATATTTATGATTTTGAAACTATTTTATATAGATTCAGTATATTTTTAGTTACGAGAAACGATAACCATATAATATAAATAACTTTTTGAAATATTTAAGGCAGCGTTTAATGGAATAATCATCACTTTTGTAAAATTCTAATTTTAGTTTTAGGAGCTATCTAAGATGAAAATGGTAATAAAAATTTCCCGCTTTCATATAGTTGAATAGTTATTTCTTAAAACAAATAAAGAAATAAGTAATAATTATTTGTTTAATAAAACAAATAAATAAATGAGTAAAATTTGAATCCATATAAATATTATGATGCGCATTATTAATACAGCATTTTCCCCCGTTCTTTGTATGCCCTAACTAAGGAATCTAGAATCTACATTCGTTCTTCTTGGTCAAAATGTTTTCGACATCATGTGGTTTTCTTGGAACTATAAGCCGAATCCAATGTATTGAGAATTGTGACTGGTATACGCCGATTTGTCTGTGGGGGAGATTTGTTGTGTGGGCAATTCTGGTACACAAAAGCAATTGCCTAAAGCCCTTTCCTTTTTTCATTGATAAGAAGAATAGTTAATGGTTAAAATGAGCGTTATCGCATGGGGGAATAAAAATCACACAGAAGTACAGAAGTCGTTTGCTTTGCAACGTGGTAGGTCTTGTATAAGATAAAAATAAATTACTTCTTTGCTTAAATGTGTATTTTTAATATTAAGTTCTTAATTTAATGATTTAATAGAAATAAATCTATAAGATAGTAGAAATAAAGTCATATATATATATATATATTGAAAACCTTTTCAAACATTGCATTAAATGAAAATAAGCGTCACATGAAGTACTAGAAAAATTATGAATAAGTCCATGAGGCAATTAATAAATTTTTATAACAGGAGGCTTGGCGTTGGAATATTAAAACCCGAATAAACTACTACGTCAGAAACGCCAATTTTGCATTTCCAATATTTTTCTTTGGCGTTTCTGACGTAGTAATTTATTCGGGTTTTAATTAATAAATGTTATTGAAATGCTAAAAGTTTTATGATGTTATATAATAATAATAATAATAATAATAATTGAAATTAATTTTTATTTTCCCTCCATTTTCGGCTTTTACAATCAAATATATTTTTTTTCTATTTTATGATAGATGCGATATATATTGAACCGCAGTGTACTATGCATTTAGAATTGCATAAATGCATATTAAAACATATATTTAAAAAATCCACTGTTCCACGTATTTTGACAGTAAAATAAGGAAGCAAATATAGGTCGGAAAAAAAAATAGTTTTCCATATAAAGCTTTAAACGTTAAGTATTAATATTTAGGTAAATGTAATTAAATTCATGTTATCAGTCATGTCTTTAAATTACTAGGAAGGAAGACAATGTCATCCAATCTCTTCATTTAAAAGCTTAGATTCATAAGTAAAGCAAAAAACAATCTTCGGAGAAAACATTTTGTGAATAAAAATTAATGCAAATTTTACCTGCACCCGACCAGCAAAGCAGGTAATAAGCGATTACCCGACCCGATCCGTTTCTCTCTTGTGAGAAATGCGTCCTCTCTTGCGATTAAAACGGTAGAAAGTATGGATCCCAGAAAAAAGGGCACCGGAAGAAAGGGCACGGAAGAAAAAGCACCGGAAAAAAGGGCACCGGAAAAAAGCGCACCCGGAAAAAAGGGCACTTTTCCAATTCGCAAATCGCAAAATAATAAATATCAATTAATGAATTTAAAAAATGACTTTCAAACTACATTTTTAGAAATTTCAATTGATTTGGTACAACATTCATTTAGTATATATCTCGGGGAAGAGGGGGGAGGGGGGCAGGAGCAGATCGAAAGAAAATAATTGATTTTACAAAAACTCTTACCGATTTTAATGAAACTTTGTATAATCACGCACAATTTGTGAAAAAAATGACAGTAAGTGGCAGGCAAACTTGGGGGGGGGGTTAAAGAGGGGGGGGGGCAGATGAAAATAAAATTATCTTTTATAGCACCGTTTTAATGATATATTCTATAATTATCACTTACTTTTTATGAACATCACAATGAGTGTATTACACATTTGGGGGGGGGGGCGCAGATAAAAGTAAAAAATATTATTCTTTAAACTACCGTATACTCAATTAAAAATAAAAACTTTGTATATATACAACTTCCTGCTTATGAAAATTACAGTGAGTCTACACGGGGGGGGGGGGGGGGTAGAGTGAAAAAAATATTTGTTTTTATATCACCATGCTACATATTTATATTAAACTTTGTACGAGTATCTTTCATTTTATTAAAATTATAGTGAAAGTTAACTATAATTGATAAGGGGGGGGGGTAGTGGGGGCAAATGAAAAATAAAATAATCTTTTTAAAAAACACTTATTACCGTTTGTTTTATTGTTTTATTTGCATTTTGTGTAAATATCAGTTAGTATTGATGAAAAATTACAGGGAGGTACTCAAAAATTTAATGTATGATTTAAATCTGTAAAAAAGTTGCTCAAAAATGAAATTTCTTCTTTTAATCTGTCTCTTTTGTCCATCCCCCCCCTCACGTAGAAATAAAACACTTACGCTTTCGTTGATGATTAGCATGAGTTTTACAAGGAGAAATTAAGAAAAGTGCCCTCTTTTCCGCAATCCTTAAAAAAGGGCACCGGAAAAAAGGGCACTTTTCTTAATTGTTACTTGTAAAATACTTGTTAAACATAGACGATAGCAAAATTTTTTTGTTTCTACGAGGGGAGGGGAGAGACAGATTAAAGAAAAGCATTCTGTTTTAGAATAATCTTTTACCAATGTTTGATATTAACTTTTAATTAATGTCTGATATTAACAATGTATTGAATTTTTGGATTGCGGAAAAAAGGGCACCTGAAAAAAGGGCACTTTTTTAAATTTCTCCTTGTAAAACTGATGCTAAACATCAACGAGAGTGTAAGTGTTTTATATCTACATCGGGGGAAGGACAAAAGACACAAATTAAAAGAAGAAAATTCATTTTTGAATAATTTTTTTACAGATTTAAATTATACATTGAATTTTTGCATACCTCAGTATAATTTTTCATTAATAGTAATTGATACTTACACAAAATGCAAATAAAACAATAAAACAAACGATAATAAGTGTTGTTTAAAAAGATTATTTTATTTTCCATCTGTCCCCCCCTACCCCCCCCCCCCCCCTTATCAACTTTAGTTAACTTTCACTATAATTTTAATAAAATGAAAGTGATAGTGGTACAAAGTTTCATATAAGTAGGTAGCATGGTTATATAAAAACAAACATTTTCTTCACTCTGCCCCCTCTTAGCAAATCGTCCAGATATGTGTACACTCACTGTAATTTTTCATAAGCAGAAAATTGCGTAGATACAAAGTTTTTTTAAATCGACAATGCGGTAGTTTAAAGAATAATATATTTTACTTCTATCTGCGTCCCCCTTGTCCCCCCCCCCAAATGTATAATACCCTCATTTTGACCTTCATAAAAGTAAGTGATAGTTACAGAATATGTCATTAAAATCGGTAAAATGGTGATATAAAAAATATTTTATTTTCGTCTGTCCCCCCTCTCTTAACCCCCCCCCCCAAGTATGTCTGACCTTACTGTGATTTTTTTCACAAATTGTATTCTATTATACAAAGTTTTTGTGTAAATCGATAATAGTGTAGTTTAAAGAAGAATATATTTTATTTCCATCGGTTCCCCCTTGCCTCCTCCCCCCCAGGTATATAATATAGTTATAGAATATATCATTAAAATCGCTAAAATGGTGATATAAAGAATCACTTTATTTTCCTCTCCCCCCCCCCTCCCTCTTATTTAACCCCCCCTACCCCCCACTAAGTATGTCTGACACTTACTGTAAATTTTTAATAAATTATACGTGATTGTACAAAAAATTTTTGATCAATAATAGAGTAATATAAGAAGAATATATTTTATTTTTATCTGCCCCCCTTGCTCCCCCCAGGTATATAATACACTCACTGTGATCTTCATAAAAAGTTAGTGATAGTTACAGAATATATCATTAAAGTAGGTAAAACTGTGATATAAAAGATAATTTTATTTTCTTCTGCACCTCCCTCTTTAACCCCCCACCCCTAAAGTTTGCCTGACACTTACAGTAATTTTTTCACAAATTGTACGTGATTATACAAAGTTTCATTAAAATCGGTAAGAATTTATGTAAAAACAATTGTTTTCTTTCGATCTGCTCCTGCCCCCCATCTTCCCCGAGGTATATATTAAACTAGCAGGCAACGCCCGCTTCGCTGGTCCCTATTTTTAAATGAATCACTATAATGAATTCTCAAAATTGCATTAATTTTTATCACGTGAAAAAAAAAAAAAAAGAAAGAAAAAGAAACAAAATCTGAGTAAGAAAAATGTCGCACCGGGTTCTCACTGCCTTCGTGCTCTAACCCTTATTTCTATTATTTTCCCACTTCGCCCCCCCTCCTGTCTATCCTAATAATTTTACAAATTTGAAATATCCGCAATCGATTTGTAAGTATCAAAAACCTCTATGCACCAGTTTTGAACGATATATCTCTATTTTTATTTTTTTGCCGCTTTACTCCCCCCCCCCCTTCCCGCCATCCTAATAATTTTAAAAATTCGAAAATATCCGCAATCGATTTGTAGGTATTGGAAACCTCTATGTACCAATTTTGAATGATCTAACTCTATTTTCTTTTTTTTTTTTGCCCCTCTGCCCCCCCCCCCTTCCCGGCCCTCCTAATAACTTTACACTTTCGAAAATATCCCCATTCGACTTGCAGGCCTCTAAAACCTATCTGTACCAATTTTGAACGGCCTAACTGTATTTCTATTTGTTTTTGACCATAGCCCCCCCCCCTCCCACCCCACCTAATAATTTTACAAATTCGAAAATATATGAAATCGATTTGTAGGTATCGAAAACCCCTATACACCAATTTTGAACGATCTAATTCTATTTTTATTTTTTGCTCCCCCTCCCCCCTCACCCCTCTTCCTGCCCCTCCTAATAACTTTACACAATCGAAAATATCCTCATTCGACTTCCAGACCTCTAAAACCTATCTGTATCAATTTTGAACGCCCTAACTGTATTTCTATTTGTTTTTGCCTCTTAGCCCCTCCCCCCCCCTGCTGCCCCACCTGGGGGCTGAATTTCTAAAATTCCAGAAATTGGTTTTTAGATATTTGCATTAGCTATATTTTAGGGCAAAAATTTCACGCATATCTATTTTTTTGTTTGAGATATATAGGATTATGCGAAATCACGTTTTACGCATGTGAAATCACGTTTTGCCCCCCCCCCCCGCCCCCCTTGGGGACCGAATTTTGAAAATTCCAGAAATTGGTTTTTTGACATTTGTATTAGCTATATTTTAAAGCAAAAATTTTACGGATATCTGTTTTTTTGTTTGAGATATGAAGGATTTTGTGAAATCACGTTTTGCCCCCCCCTCCCCCCCTTAGGAGACGAATTCTGTAAAATCGCTTCTTAGTGGATGCCTACGTCATGGAAAGAACATTGTCACAAAATTTCATGCTTCTAGGTCCAGGGGTTTGGTCTGGGCGTTGATAGATCACCCCCTCACTCAGGAAGTCTTCTTTTATATATATAGACTAGCAGGCAACGCCCGCTTCGCTGGTCCCTATTTTTAAATGAATCACTATAATGAATTCTCAAAATTGCATTAATTTTTATCACATGAAAAAAAAAAGAGAAACAAAATCTGAGTAGGAAAAATGTCGCACCGGGTTCTCACTGCCTTCGGAAAAAATTCCCAAAATGCTCTAACTCTTATTTCTATTATTTTCCCACTTCGCCCCCCCCCCTCCTGTCTATCCTAATAATTTTACAAATTTGAAATATCCGCAATCGATTTGTAAGTATCAAAAACATCTATGCACCAGTTTTGAACGATATATCTCTATTTTTATTTTTTTACCGCTCTACTTCCCCCCCCCTTCCCGCCCTCCCAATAATTTTAAAAATTCGAAAATATCCGCAATCGAATTGTAGGTATTGGAAACCTCTATGTACCAATTTTGAATGATCTAACTCTATTTTCTTTTTTTTTTTTGCCCCTCTGCCCCCCCCTTCCCGGCCCTCCTAATAACTTTATACTTTCAAAAAAATCCCCATTCGACTTGCAGGCCTCTAAAACCTATCTGTACCGATTTTGAACGGCCTAACTGTATTTCTATTTGTTTTTTACCATAGCCCCCCCCTTCCCGCCCCCCCTTCCCGCCCCACCTAATAATTTTAAAAATTCGAAAGTATCCGCAATCGATTTGTAAGTATCGAAAACATCTATATACCAATTTTGAGCGATCTAACTCTATTTTTATTTTTTTGCCCCCCTCCTCCCCCTCCCCTCCCCCTTTCCCGGCCCTCCTAATAACTTTACACTTTCGAAAATATCCCCATTCGACTTGCAGGCATCTAAAACCTAACTGTACCAATTTTGAACGGCCTAACTGTATTTCTATTTGTTTTTTACCATAGCCCCCCCCTTACCGCCCCCCCCTTCCCGCCCCACCTAATAATTTTAAAAATTCGAAAGTATCCGCAATCGATTTGTAAGTATCGAAAACATCTATATACCAGTTTTGAACGATCTAACTCTATTTTTATTTTTTTGCCCCCCTCCCCCTTTCCCGGCCCTCCTAATAACTTTACACTTTCGAAAATATCCCCATTCGACTTGCAGGCATCTAAAACCTAACTGTACCAATTTTGAACGGCCTAACTGTATTTCTATTTGTTTTTGCCCCATAGCCCCCCCTTGCCGCCCCCCCCCTTCCCGCACCTCCTAATAATTTTATAAATTCGAAAATATCCGAAATCGATTTGCAGGTATCGAAAACCTCTATATACCAATTTTGAACGATCTAACTCTCTTTTTATTTTTTGCCCCCCCCCTCTCCCCCCCCCCTGCTGCCCCACCTCGGGGCTGAATTTCTAAAATTCCAGAAATTGGTTTTTAGATATTTGCATTAGCTATATTTTAGAGCAAAAATTTCACGCATATCTATTTTTTTGTTTGAGATATATAGGATTATGCGAAATCACGTTTTTACGCATGTGAAATCACGTTTTGCCCCCCCGCCCCCCTTGGGGACCGAATTTTGAAAATTCCAGAAATTGGTTTTTAGACATTTGTGTTAGCTATATTTTAAAGCAAAAATTTTACGGATATCTGTTTTTTTTTGTTTGAGATATGAAGGATTTTGTGAAATCACGTTTTTCCCCCCCTCCCCCCCTTGGGGGGCGAATTTTGTAAAATCGCTTCTTAGTGGATGCCTACGTCATGGAAAGAACATTGTCACAAAATTTCATGCTTCTAGGTCCAGGGGTTTGGTCTGAGCGTTGATAGATCACCCCCTCACTCAGGAAGTCTTTTATATATATAGATTAATGTTGTACCAAATCAATTGAAATTTCTAAATGTGTAATTTGAAAGCCATTTTTATATATCATTATTTGATATTTATTATTTTGCGAATTGAAAAAGTGCCCTTTTTTCCAGTGCATTTTTTTCCGGGTGCCCTTTTTTCCGGGATTGCTACCAAGAATATAAAAAATTTTTCCCAAAGGAATAAAATCCATATGAGTTTGAGTTACTTTTCCCGCTCAAATTCATGAGGAAACGAACTTTGCTCAGCTCAAGTTCACAATTTAAAAAACGAGCGAAATTCAGCTCAAAACTGAAAAAGTTTTAATTAAACTCATGAACGCGGTCGTGCGCAACACTGATTTAAAACAACGGAACCTCTAAATGATAGAATTTGTTTTCTATTAATAAGTTCTCATGCCCATAAACAAACGTATTGAAAATTTGAGAATAAAAAGCCATGCAAAAACAGTGGGTACAATATTCAGAAGTGTTTGCTAAATAAATTTTTACCACAATTAAATTAATAAGTTATAATTAAGAATTATAAGTTAATAAGTTTAATTAAGCGTAAAATAAAAAATAATTTTCATGGTAATTGGTAATTTTAGAAAAAAAAAAGGGGGAAATTACCTATGAAAGTGTTCACAGAGGATAAGATCTATTTAAAAAAAAAAAAAAAAAAAAAAAAAAAAAAAGAAAGTAAGAAAATGTACGTAAAAATGAACTTTTAGTGAGCTTCGCTCGTTTTTAAAAATGAACTTGAACTGAACGCGTTCATTTCTTTCAGACATGAGTTTGAGCGCGAACTAACTCGTTTTTTACACGATGAACTTGAGTTTGAACTAGTTCGTTTTTTTTGTGAACTTGCACAACACTGAGTAGTGGTGCTACTATATTTCCGGTTCGCGTTTTAGCTTCACTTTCCTATCTGTATGATAATCTGTGGTCTGAAGTAGGTCCCATTGTAATACTTTACAATCTAAAGAAAATAAAGCGCCATCTGGTGAAAAACAGCGGAATTAGCGCTCCTACCTCAAAAACGGTTAAAGATGGGAGAAAAGTTAATTACGAAGTTGTAGAGCATCATCGATTTTCTACGAAAAAGTTTTTAGACATTATTGCTAAAAATAGAACGCTTAAAACGTGCAGTTGTTTGTTCGCATTTTCCTACACTGTGCACACTTGAACTACGTTGTACACTTTGCAGCGTAGCGGATGACACGTATACTCTGTGGTGCAAAGTACGGTTACTGTAAGCAGTCACATCGATTAGCGCAAAGTCATTTTCAACCAACTTCAGAAAGGAGGGTGTTCTTAATTCGAGCTATGTGTTGTTGTTGGTGTTTATAAGCTTATAACTTCGTAAGAGATGCTCTAATTAACCGACTTCAAAAAGGAGGAGGTTCCCAATTCAAAGCGTGTGTTTTTTTGTTTTTGTTTGTTAGCTCATAACTTCTGAACGATGATCCGATTTTGATATTTTTTGTTTTATTGTAAAGGTCTTGGTCTGAAATAGGTCCTATTGTAATATCTTTACGATCAAAAGAAAATACAGGGTGCTCAAAAAAGTCAGTCCCGACTCTTTTAACTGCTGAACAGCTGCAGCTATAGTCATAAAAGTGGTATGTAGGTATGTAAAGTTCACATGTGCTACGCGATTCAAAATCCTACAGCGCCACCTGGTGGAAAACAGTGGAGTTAGGGTTCCTATCCCGGAAACGGTTCAAGACAGGGGAAAAAAGTGAATTATAAAATTGCAGAGCATCATCGATATTGTACGAAAAGATAGTTCAGACATTAATGCTAAAAACAGAACGCTGAAAACGTGCATTTGTTTGTTCACAATTTCCTATTTTATGCACACTTGAACGACATTGCATATGTTGTAGCGTACCGGATGACATTTATGCTATGTAAAATTCAAAGTATGGTTATTGTAATTCTCTCAAAGTCTATTGTAAATCAAATTATTGTAAAATCAAATCAAATTATTGTAAAATCAAATCAAATTATTGTAATTCTCTGAAAGTCTATTGTCTATTGCTCTCTATTGTATCGGTATTCTCTCAAAGTATGGTTATTGTAAGCGGTCACATTGATTAACGCATAGACGCTTTAAACCGACTTCATAAAGAAAGAGGTTCTTAATACAAACTATGTTTCTCATAGTTGTTGTTGTTCAAATTTGTTAGCTTATAACTTCGTAAGAGTTCATTTAATTTTAATACTTTTTTTGTTGTCGTAATGATCTTGGCCTGAAATAGGTTTCATTAGTATTTCATTAAGATATAAACAAATTACAGATACTCACAAAAGTCTGTTCTCACTCTAACTGCTGAACGCATGCAGCTACACTGGCAAAAGCAGTACGTAAGTATCGATGCTGAAACTTCTGTCCGTCAGCTGCAATGCATATTTTACTCTTTGTTTGAACTTTACGCTGCGCAGTTTAGAGCGCAGCGGGTGACACGTATTCACTGTAAAGTTCAATATATATTTTTTGGTTACGAATACAGCGTATCCGTTCTTTACATTTCTAAAAGCTTTTTAATTTAACGTATGTTAATTCAATAGATAGTTTTTGCTCATATCTGATAAAGGCAAGAAAAGTGACACAACTTAAAAATGTAGCATTCGAGAAAAATCAACTTACAAATAACTTGAATAGAATAAAACTGACACAACTGTCTCTCGAGTGGATAACTTTCTAGATGGAGATGTAATCTTTTTATTCACATTGTGTGCATTTCATGTATTTTTCAGTGACATAAACCATTTTTTGAGTTATGTCACTTTTCTTGGAAGTTGTGATTTGTGAAACTGCCGTCGAACGTCTTCTGATGTTCTGCTACATGAATAAGTTTTCACTGAAAAGAGAAAAATAAAATCTTTTTGTAAAAAAATAGAACCGACTCCAAAAAGGAACTATTCAAACAACTAAAAAAAAAGAATATTTGCTAAACAATTTTCATTGGGATGTTGTTCGATGCACTTTTTCTTGTTTATTATTGGTTTATCGTTCATCGTAATCATTTATAATTGCAAGCAGATACACTCCCTTGCAAAATGCTTGCAAATAAGGGGTACATACAAATGAAACACTTCCAGTTGCAAAACCGTTTGCAAGCGTTCCAAATGTATGACTACAATCGGCAGCGAAAGTATTCGAGCACTGGCAAAAATTCCTATGTAAAAAAAGCGCACTTAACACTGTTTTGTTAAATAAATCTTTGTCTAATCATGTTCGTAGACTGACTAAAGACAGGATTCGACAAGGATTTATTTAACAAAACTGCATTAAGTGTAGTTTTTTACATAGGAATTTTCGCTAATGCTCGGATACTTTTGCTGCCGACTGTATTTGCAAACAAACTTTCACAATTTTCGTCATCGAAGTTGCAAGCGTTCCGTTTGTATGTAACCCTAAATTGCAAAACTTTGCAATCGATTTATTTGCAAGCGTTACGTTTGCATGTAATGATTTGAGGAGAATGATGTTTCTGTTCCCATTCCGTTAGCAGACAGCAGACGTTTTAACTAACTAATCAACCAACTAACAAAATATTTACAATTACAATAGTGATATTGCATGCTGTTGTATGAAATTAAAAATTTATTATAATTTTCGCTAATAACTATCTATAAGTAGTGGTTAAATTATTATTGTTTGAATGATGAATAAATCATTTATATCAAATAATATTTTCCAGAAATTAAATGTTTCAGTTATAAATTTCTAGGGATTTACTTGAAAATTAGGTATTTTGGATAACAAAATTTTCTGTTATACCTACAATAGGAATTGAACCAGGTTTTAATATTTGAGTCCTATTTTTGCGAAAAAAAAAAAGTAATTTTTTGAAAAATCAAAATATTTTTGTGATTAAAAAAATTTTTTTTTTGTGAAAAAAGCATTTTGCAAAACATTTCCATTTTAGCGCCACTCTAAATAATGTTTAATATCCTTGTAACCCCTTTTCTGCTGACGAAAAATTACGAGATTCGCTTCCCAGTGCCGCCATTTTTCACACAAGCGCGTGTAGTTATGCGATCACCGTTCCAGAAACATTCCCATTCCCCATTGTCTCTTAAATAAGTAAATCCTTCAAAAACACTATGATGGTCATTTATTTGCATTTCAAAGCCGTGAGAATAGCAGCGTAACACAAAGAATCGTACTTCTGCAAGACGAGTATACACGGCCGGGGCAGTTAAGGGGTTCATAATGCTTCATCGAACCAAGTATGGGCAATAATCTAAAATAATTCTAGAAAGATGAAAAAAGATTGATAAATGAATCATTTTTATAAAACGAAGTTTTGTAAAAGTTTTTCTTCCTCTTTTTTTCTAAATACGAATTTAAATTTTGTGATAGGACCTGTTTTATGAAATAGAATTTTGTGAGGAACGAGAAAAGAATCTATATTTTTGCCTGAAATGGTTCATGTATAGCACAACTTATTTTGTTGCTTTAATAAATTTTAATTTTCTTCCTAGATGTTCTGTGTTTGTGTAAATACAAAATTGCTCAAAGAATGATATCAATTTTACTTTATTATTTATTTTTGGTCAACAACCTAACACTTTTTTTAAATATGGACATAAAAAAAAAAAAAAAAAAGTAATTATTCTTGTTTTTATTCTTTTGTCATTGATAAATATTATTTATTAAAAAAAAGGTCACTTTTAAAATAATGCTCTGCTTTTAAGCCTGCAATAAAGTTATCCATGTTAGTTAAGAATAACAAAACTTATGATGATTATAATAATGTAATATGGTCGGTTTTTATAAGAAACTTAATAAATATCTAGATTAGACAAAATTAAAAATAATGGTATTTTTCTTCTTATTTATAGCTTGTTTATAATTTTTTAGTATTTTTATAGTACCAAATTATTTAATATTGCAATAGGGGGAAATATATATATATAAAAGATTTTAAAGAATGTGAGTAGTTTTAAAATATCATTTATGATATTTACATGCAGACTATTATTGAACATATAAAAATTCGAATTCAAAAGCTTTGTAAGTTATTCAAAATTAAAGTTTATTTATTTATTTATTTTTTAAGTTACTTACATGTTAACCACATGCTATATATATAAATATATAAAAAAGTACAATATGTGGAGGATCATTTCTATAATATTTGTACATATTATATACATAAATACAGTTGAAGATCTTTAATCCGCACACCTTGGTTCTAGAACTTGTGCGGATTATAGATTTTTGGAAATTATAGATCAATGATGCCATTTCCTCGCTATATGAATTACTATAAGGTACATAAAACAATAAACTTTGTTAAATGAAGCTAAAATTAGAATTGTTTGTTTTTATATAATGTAAGGAAGGTAATACTAATAAATATAAAACAATAAAATTTATTTAATGAAGTAGAAGCAATGTATAATTTAAACCTTAAATGAGTAATTCATTAAAAAAAATTGTACTCCTACTTCTGGAGTGTGATTAACAGTATGCAGCCAGATACTTGCAATGCGATTAGTTTGATGCAGTTTTTAATGACTGCATTGTAGATCTTATCTTCAAAACAAATGCTGGTATAAATTTTTCTTTAAATAGTTTTGTGTATTTTTGAAATACCACCCTAAAAAGAACATTTACACTAATAGTCCTTAAACATCTGTGAAAATACACAATCCCACCAACGCATATGATGTCATTTTTTTCAACCAATGAGCAATGCTGTTACTGGCAGGAGTTAGAAAACTGTACTTGCATGTGTTTTGTTTGATCACTAATTGAATATTATTCAGACAATGTTCAGATTCGCTAAAAAAGTATAATGGCAATAAAGTATAATTACTACTTTTTTTTCTTTTAAAATTAATTATGTATATCTAAATTAAATTTTACACTCATTTTTTTTTTCATTTTAGTATGTGAATTAACATCGTATTTTCTCATATTCATCTAAAATATCAGATTTTCGTTACTGCAAAATCTTTTGTTTACATTTGCTAAGGGAGTGTGGATTATAGACAATTGTGAATTCTGGGTATGCGGATTATAGATCCTCAACTGTATATACATAAGTATATATTTGTACATATTATATACAAAGTAAAATATACATATCATAGTATCCCCATGCCAGTGATAAATCACTGGCATTTGGTTAATATGTAAGTAAAAAAAAAAAATTACATTCCTCTCTCTCCCTCCCCCCTCTCACTCCAAAAAGAAAACCTTCATGTTGAAGTGAAGAAGCTATATATCTATGAAATATGTCTAATTAAAAAATGTGTAATAAGAAAAAGCTTTTGTTTTTGATTGCTTAATGTTTAATCTTTTTATCTTAATATAAGATCTGTTAGTTATTATTATTATTATTATTATTTTTCATTTAATTGTTGTTGTTTTTTATACTCAAATAATTTTAGTTACATACAATACATAAATATACAAAAAAGAAACATCACTTGCTTATGAAAAAAATCTATGTAATAAAAATTAAAGAGCTGTTTTGGGGTTTTTCGTTGTTTAATCTATTAATCTTGATATAAGATCTGTTAATTATCAATTTGTCATTCTTCTAGGTATAAATTACAATTTTATACAACCTATAAAAATACAAAAATAAAACTATTCAAAATATGTGTATCCCCCTCTTCTCCCCTTCCTATTATCCAAACATGTTTTCTGTTATATGTTCTATAATCTGTCAATTGGAGAAACCTTTATTTGCTGTTATTATTTTTATGTTTATAAATGAATGTTGATAGTGATGCATAATAATTTTATTTATATCTACAATAATCTCTTAATATTCAAAATTTTAACATTTGAAAACACAAAAATGCAGCAAAACTTAATATTTGCATGATTTTTTTTCACCTAGCCTTTTCCCCTGTAACAGAATTTAGGTGATACAGTGACATTGTCGCAGAAAAAAAATTATCACTTGCAGAAATATCTTCTCATAAAAAATAAAGATATTCTTAATTTCAGTAGAAAACAGTAACTCACATATCTTATATATTTAAAAATTCTTCTAAAATATATTAATAATATTGACATCTTTATAATTAAATGTACATATTATGTATAAATTAGAAAATATGTCATTATGAAATAACACATTGCAAAAAAGATTTGTATGAACGAGGCTTGTCACAGAAATCAAAAAAATTTTCTGCCACAGGGGCCTTTTTTTTTTGAACAAACAATGGACGAAGAATTTTTGGGTGAAATTTAAATTAGAGATTTCATTGTGTTGCAAGCGCACAAACCCACATGCAGTTTCTTATGTTCAGAAGACGGGACCCGGACATAATATCGTGTCGAAAAAATAATATCTATTTGAAAATTTGTATTTCTGTCACGTGTGATCTCTGGTGAAGGTCACAGGCCCTTAAAAATTAATATTTATTAAAATAAATAAATAAATACGTTATAGAATGGAATTTTATTATTTTATCTATATTTAATTTTAAGTTATTTTATCATTTGATTTTCACCATTAAAAATACATTTTTAAAATATTTTACATTACTGCTGACATCAAAGCTGAACACTGTTTACAAACCTTAATTAAAAATTTTAAACCAGATAAGCACGATTAAATTCTTTATGACTAATCTTAAAAAAAAGTTAATAAACATACACTTTTAAGCAAAATTTATAACAATTTTTGTGGTGGGTTTGTGTGTATGCCAGTGCTCTGACTAAGGTATGTGTTGTCATGAAATTTTATACAACATTATTAATAATTACCAACTTCTTTATGCTTTCCATTAATTTATGTAGGCGATATTTTGTCCACGCGAGATTTTGTCCCCAACTCTCAGAAGACAAATCGGATGTGCACTTTTTTCTACATTATTAAGTTGATTATCTTCTGAAGTTAACAAATTTTTCTTATAGAATTTTGTTTTTGTATTCAATTCAAAAATGGGTGACACTTATGTACTTCTTGTTAAACACATTTCTTTATTCATTAAATGTTCTATGATTCTAGTTAGAATTTTAAGGAATGTAACCTCCATTTTTCCACAGAAAGATAGCCTTAACCAAGCTTGTATAATATGTGTAAAATTGTATAATACAAAAGGCAATAAGGGTTCAATTTTTTTCTATGAAGGGCAAGAAGGGTGCTATTTTTTTCAACCAAAGGGCAAGTAAGGTGAAGTCATAGGCGAGTCGTATTAACCCTGGACAATATATTTAACACCCCAGCCCACCCGTTTCCGCTCTTCGATGTCTTTTTCTAGTCAATTTTGTCCTTTTATTACTTCCGGTGTGAGCCTTGTTTTTTTTTTTTTAACACACTTGAGATTGTGAGTTTTTTTGTTTTTCTTCCCATGCTATTTCTATGGGTTTTTAGCTTTTTTCCCCCTCGTTTTCTACATTCTAAAGTTTGGTGGAAAGGACTTGAAGGGCTTGAAAGGAGTGGGGGGAAGAGGCTAAAATTAAAAAAGAAAGAGTTACAGTGTTTGAAATTGGTATTATTAGGTTTTAAGGCAAGATAAATAGATTATGGATATTTTCGAGTGTAGGAGGGAAGGAAAGGAGGGGGGGGGCAAAAATGTAGAAAAGGAACGGGAGTTTCAGAGAAAACAACGGAACAACTCCACCACACTCTAGAATGTAGAAAACGAGGAGAAAAAAAGCTAAAACCCCATAGAAATAGCATGGGATGAAAACCAAAAAAACTCACAATGTCAAGTGTGTAAAAAAAAAAAAAAAAAAAAAGGTCTCACACTGGAAGTAATAAAAGGACAAAATTGACTAGAAAAAGACATCGAGGAGCGGGAGGGTAGGGCTGGGGCATTAGACTATCGTCCAATATTAATACGTCTCGCCTATTATGTACACCCTCCTGAAATTGTCTGGGGGGAAATTCTACTTTTATTATTTTTTTGCTTCTTAAAAATGTAGAGAGAAAATAAAAAAATAAAATAAAAAGCCTTAGTTTAAAGAAATTTATAATTTTATGTTATAATGGTTGCTTTTAATAATTCCTTATGATTTGTTATTTATGTAATTTAATTTGTGAATGCAATGATTTTATAATAATGATATGACTCTGGAAAAACTTTTATAGGTATTTTCATCATGTACTATGCATGAACAGGTTTTCAAAGATAGTTTGGTTAAAATACTAAAGATCTGCTGCCGAAATGGATTTTTCAACTTACAGACAACTAGGAACTCATTAATGTCTATTCAATATGGACCTCTTGGTTCTCTGTTTACGAAAAATATATGGAAAGAATGGTATGGATTTAATATTTTACTGATATTCAAGTCATATTATGGCAATTATGATAAAACAGCTATGCTATTTAGCAGTTTATACACATGCATACAATTGTAAACCAAACCATTTGAGATTGTCTTTTCTTGTGTGATTTATAAACAAGATATTTGTAATAAATAATGATATATAAATTAGATATTGCTAAGTTTATTTGGAACAAATTTATTATGATTTATGGTATTAATATTTTTAAATTATTTATTGTTTAAATTTATTGTAATCATATTATGTTTTTAGAGTTGCCTCTGATTTGGAATTTTTTTTTTTTTTTTTTTACGCAATTTGATGGTTTATCATGGAAATTCTGAAATAAACCTGCCAAATCATCAAGAGGCAGTGTTTAAATGGAAAAATCTGGAGTGACTCCACTCGACTTTCCGAACATTGAGTAACTAACAGTTTTGTAGATAAAATAAAGAAAGAGGAGTTGCTAAACAAACAAAAAAGAGAGAACCATAACAGAGTGTTTAAGTATTTTTTTCCATATATCACACGAGGTTTTATTTAACGCTACTGAACTTTGAGCCCTTAGATCATAAGGATAAAGAATTTTTCGTTGTGTCCCTGTAAAAATATATAAATGCTAGATTCACCAAAATGCTTATAGTTAGTGCAACAGTGATTTATAATATTAATACAAATTTTCAGCTCAATTGAATAAGGCGTTTAGATGCTATCGCTGGTCTCATAGGCCATAAAGATAAAGAATTTTTCTTTGTCTCCCTGTAAAAAAACTGTAAGTGCTAGATTCACCAAAATCTATACAGATTGAGTATCTGTGACCTATAATATGTGTATAAAGTTTTTGCTCAATTGAATAAGGCGTTTAGATGCTATCGCACTTTTAAAAAATTGGCAAAGAATTTTTCTTTGTGTCCCTGTAAAAAAACTATAAGTGCTAGATTCTCCAAAATCTATACAGATTGAGTATCTGTGACCTATAATATGTGTATAAAGTTTTTGCTCAATTGAATAAGGCGTTTAGATGCTATCGCACTTTTAAGATTTTGGTCCCTTGGCCATAATGATAAAGAATTTTTCTTTGTGTCCCTGTAAAAAAACTATAAGTGCTAGATTCACCAAAATCTATAGGGTTCGTACTATGGTGACTTACAATATACGTACCAACTTTCAGCTTATTCGAACAAAGCGTTTAGACGCTAGCGTGTTCACTCACAGACATACACACATACATACACACACACATACATACACACATACATACACACACACACATACATACATCATCATAAAAATAGTGAAAACGGACTCGTTGGACCTCGAAACGTATAGAAACATCAAAATCTCGAATTCGGATTTTTGACATGATTACAATACTTTCCTCACTATAGTGTTCGGAAAGTAAAAATATCAAATATATAAGTAATGATGCATACATAGTACTTTAATGATATATACATAGTACTTTATGAAAATTAAATACTGTATTTTAAGGCATATAAGTCGAGGGTAAAAAGCAAAAAAAAATCGTGCGCAGAGTGGTCTATGTTTGAGTCGTTTCTAGTTAGGAAGGAGGAAGAAAAGAGAAAGCGTATCGCGCTGGCTGATTAGACGATTCATGAGTTTCGATGTGCGCCTTGAATTTAATGATTCAAGTTTGTGCATGAAAATCGGATTGACTCATATGGCGAATATAGCTGAAATTCAACACTTTAACTCTAAAAAACCACTTCAACTTATACGCCGGTCAACTTATATGCCGGAAAATATGGTATGTGAAATCATATAAAATATTGCATTAAATCTTATTTAACCATATCTACATATTTTTCTTTTTAATTTTTATTTTAGCAAGCAGTTTTACACTATATTTTTTCAGCATGTATATTGATATGAAATGCAAATATAAACTTTTTAAATTATATTTTTACTCATTCTACACTTCTCTATATTTAAGAAAAATGTTAAGTTCATTTAAAAGTTTTTAAAATACCTTATATAAAATCCTTTTAAGTGCAGCATTTTCATGATATATTTCGACTCGCTAAATATCGCGATCATTTTCAGGTGTCAAAATTGCTGCCTTGACCATTGTCGCTGGACTTCTATTTATTCTCTTCTTTTCTGACATCATCATTTCGTTTATTCTTGTGTATTAGCTGTTGCCAATTGTACCATGCTGCCGGTCGTTAACTGCAGTGTTAGTTGTTAGTATCTCGAGGGCTTCACGTTTTAATACGTATTGATGGGAATTATAGAGGGTGATTTTTTTTAATGGTTATTGTATTAGGATTAATGAGGTTAGTAGTGTGAATTTGCGACAATGTGGTGGAGGAACGGTTACATTTAATGTCAGTAATATGTTCAGCTTCGCAATCTTTTATTTTCCTCTTAGTCATGCCGTTATAACATGCGCTATTATTGTTGTTTTCAAAATTGAATTCTATTTTATAAATGCCGGAGGTTTCTTTGGGGTCAGTTAAATCTTTTTCATTTCTAATGCGTTCCTCGTTAATTCACACTACTAAGCCCATTAATCCTAATACAATAACCACTACAAAAATTGCTCTCTATAATTCCCATCAATACGCATTAAAACGTGAAGCCCTCGAAATACTAACAACTAACACCGCAGTTAACGACCAACAGCATGGTACAATTCCAGAAGATTGGCAACAGCTAATGCACAAGAATAAATGAAATGATGATGTCAGAAAAGAAGAGAATAAATATAAGTCCAGTGACGATGGTCAAGGTAGCAATTTTGACATCTGAAGTTGAACACGATATTTAGTGAGTCAAAATATAGCATGAAAATGCTGCACTTAAAAGGATTTTATAAAAGGTATTTTAAAAACTTTTAAGTGTTCAATTAGTCCTATTTTAAATTTTAATGTTAAATTCATTTTTTATATTTAATAATTAATATCAATACATAATTGATATAGTTATATATTAGTGATTTTTTCATCTCACCTCCCATTTCTGTATTATATATAATTTTTCTTTTATTTTAGGATTTCTTCTGTTATAAATAATGCTGATGTCTGCATGTTTCCCATCGAAATAATAAAATTAAAAAATGAAACTAAATTGAAACAGTATTCAATAAAAGTTTCACCTTTCTTTCCAGGTAAGAATTCAGTGTTAAAGTTGCATGATTCAAAAATTCAATTAATCTTTTGATTAAAGATTGATTTTAATAAATCTTTGGTCAAAGAATGAGGATTACTTTCCTGGATTTGAAAAGAAACTTCAAAAGGTAACGAATAATGGAATTAGTAAACAATATTAATTAATTTTTTTATAGATATTTAATTAACTGTTTGTTCAATATAAGTAAATTAAATGCATTCCATGTTCCCTAGCGCTTTCCTTTGAGAAAAATCACCATTACTTTACCAAAAGTTCACACTGTTCTTACAGACTTAAAAATTTTCCGTTTAAACCTCATGAATTATAGTAATTTCAAAATAAGAACTAGAAATTACCTTTTAATAATTAGAAATTTAAAAAAGAAATATCATTTTAAATCAAATTTGTAAATTATTACTGTGCTTTGAAGAATACGTTCCTTGAAATTGTTGCGGAGATAAGTTATGGGCCGTGTTTAATTTGTAACTGTGCTGCAGGGTTTATTGTGTTTTAATTTCTTTTCTATTTCAAAAAAAAAAAAAAAAATCACTCTGTTAAAAAAAAAAAAATAAATAAATAAATTTGTGTGCATAAATGATATTTTTGGCTGCTGAGGAGATATTTTTGAGTTTATTAACGGGCGATGCTGATTTTATTAAGCAGCGGCTTTAAAAGTAGTTCGTATTGATTTAATTTCGGTCCTGGAAATTTCATCGGATTAAGCAGCTGATTTTATTAACCAGTGAATTTATTAAGCGATGGTTACTGTATATCTCTATTAGAGTGGTTTCTGTCAATGTGGTTTTCAGTTAGAATGGTATTTTTTTCAGACACTTTCTCGGTTAATGCAAAAGAATTTTGATTAATGCACTTCTAATTATGTGATTTTTCTTTTCTTTTTTTTTTAAACATCAGTAGAAATATTTATATGCATTGAGGTTAGATGATGAAAGTGACTACAAGATATATTTAAAAAAAAAACTGTCCAACTAACAGTTAATGAATTTTTTTAAAAAATAGTTTAAAGGTTTAAAATAATTTAAATTAACCTAATTGTAAAGTTAACCATAAATTGAGATTTTTTAAAAAACATAATGTGTTTTTTTTTTTTTTTTTTTTTTTTTTACACTAATGAAATTTAATTTTAAGGATACTAATATAATTAACTTAAAAAATTCTAGTGGTTGTATGGAATTAGTAAACTGAAAAAAATCAATTTCTTAATTTTTCTTTATTGCCTTGCCATTTATTAAATTAGCACATACGTTTATGTTAATATATGTTTATGCAAATTGGATAAATTTTATTTAAAAAGTGTCAAATCAAGCTATATTATATAGTTTCTAATTGCAATGTATAAAAAAAATTCATAAAATGCCATTATATTGTTTATTTATGAATATCAGGTTTATAATTAAACTAGCTATGGATCTGTTGCATGTTTTCCTATTGAATGTATAATTTAGTTATCATGATAATGTCACATACCCACTCAAATGCCCTAATCAAGAATATCTATGCATTTATCTAACATATATACCATTTTTCTTTCCTTTCTATTTTATTTTAATTATAATATAAACAAAAAATTTCACAGCTAAAAAATTATTTTTAAAAGATAATCATATAGAATTGAAATAAATAAATAAAATAAATAAATAAATAGTAATAAAAATAATAATTTGACAGTTTATCAAGAATTTTAGAACTGTTTAATGTTGTATAGTATTAATAATGTAAATTATAAATTTATTTATATTCTGTGTGGAATATTGTAACATTTGCTACAGATATTAATTTAAATCTTGTTGATTTTTTTTTTTTTTTTTTTTTTTTTTATATCATAAATAAATGAGGCAAGCTTCTGTGACATTTTAAATCCTTTATTCAGTTCTTTTGTTATAGTTCACTCACCAAAGTAGTCTGAACCTGAACGACAGTCAGAGGTCTCACAGTAAAATCCATTCAAAACTGAGTCCTTGGAGAGTTATGGAATTGATGACGACTCTTAGATCGCAAAAAGCCTATATTTTCCCCTCACTGGCTTGTTTTAATTTAATAATTTCACCACTTGTCATCAGAAGCTTGTTAACTACCACTTACTTTCATTGGCAGCTCATGATTGACATTTTAGCCTGGTTCTGAATATTCAGAATTGTAATTAATATGCACCCCACATCCCTAACAGCTACAGTCGGTAACAAAAGTCTCCGAACACTAGCGAAAATTCTTGTGTAAAAAAATACACTTAATACAGTTTTGTTAAATAAATCCTTGTTGAAACCTGTTTTTAGACTAAGAACAGGATTCGACAAAGATTTATATAACAAAACTGCATTAAGTGTACTTTTTTTATATAGGAATTTTTGCAAGTGTTTGGAGACTTTTGTTACTGACTGTACATAAAATATTGGATTCAGCACTTTTATTTTTTGCTTTTAAAAACCATTCATTTTATCGACTCTCATGTGATAAAGGGTTAAGCTAGAAAAGTTAACTTACAGGCTTGTTTTATGATTTTTTTTTTTTTTTTTTTCTGTACAAATCTTGACTGTGATTATTATTTAAATGTTAATTTTTTTATGATTATGAGTCAGACTTTTAATTAAATGTTAAATCTTTTATTGTCCTTTCATATATATATATTTCACAATATTATTTAGTGACACAATATCCATAGTGATAAAGGGTTGTCTTTTGAAGAAAAGAGTCCAGTTGTTTCACACAGTCATTTATTGAGTGCTCTTGGACATATTACAGTTAATAGCTTCATGAGGTGCAAGCATGCTGAGTACTATCTGTCTCTTTTACGATCTCATCTCAGTACCACAGTCTAACTGCTCCCGAGGTGATATTTGAGTTGAGTTTATTTAGTCAGGAAGAACACACAAAAAGGCACCGATTTTGATTTTTATGTGTGTGTGCTTAAATAGTGTTCATTTTGGCATGAATTGTAATCTCCTCTTACACTTTTTCATTACTTATTAACTTAATGATTACTCAAGCCCAGATATCTAGGGTTAATTAATGTGCATAATTTAACCACAAGAAAAAACAATTGCACAAACTCAGCACTTTTTATTCTGAAAGTTGTCCGATTTTCTTACTTTTGTGTTATGAATGTGCTTTACCATGAAACTAACTTTATTGGGAAGCTACAGAATTAATTTCAAGTTATGAATTTTCAGTGGGATTTTCTTTAGATTATCATGCAAAATTAATTTAAAATTTTAATTCTTTATATGTATATATTTGGGATTTGTTCTATTCTTATTTTTATTCCTTTTAAAAATTTTAATTAATAATGATATAAACTGAAAAAGTATTTTGACTATTTAAGCAAAATTCTCTCTCTCACTCTCTTCTTCCTTCTTAGTTACTTTTTTTTTTTTTCTTGTTTTGCTAATAAATTATGTCAAAATTAATAAATTTATTTTATATTACAGATGCTTTAAAAAATTATTTTAGATATTTGTCTGCCTTAGGAACCAGCAATCCATATGGTTTTGCTGTATATGGACCTTTAATTGGCCCAGATCAAAATGATGTGTTGCTTGATATCCCAATCCTTAGGTGAGATAATTCTGGGAATTTTTATTTACATTTATTTTAATTTAGTCATGTATTGTGAAGGCTTTAGTCAAAAAGATTTTTTGGAGATGGTTTGAACTTTATAGTTAAATTTTGAATAATCAAACTTTTTTTTTTTTTTTTTTTTTTGTGGATCATGATTGGTTTGGGTTAGCTGAATTATTTTTTGCAAATATTGCAAATTATTTATTGAAAATATTTTCTGCAGGTCATGTCCAAGTCGACATATTTTTAACGAGTTGGGTCAAATTGAAAGCGTGTTTAAAATAATGGAACTGTAGAAGTTTATATTTATTGTAAATAGTCTAAAAATTTCTGTTTATAAAAATATATGCAGCTTTTTTTCTTTGTAATGATATAAAATCTTTTTTTTTTTTTCAGGAAATTTGAATATAGATATGGATTATGCATTACTTTTTTTTGTCCAGCAAAAAAATCATCGGATTGGTTTAATTTTTGGTCAAGATATCGATACCGGTGGTGGAGAAAGGTAATTTAAAATGAAATTTGTATACTTATAAGGCATTTTTACTTATTTAATCATACTTTTTACATGATGTATTTTTTACGATGAGCTTAAATTTTTTATCTTGAAATTATAAAAATCATAAATACCAAAACAATGTTGCTACAATAAATAATTACTCTTTAGGAAATACTAAATTATTCAAACTGTTAGTTTTAATTAAAAACTGTAACTCTGACAAATACACTGTTCGACATTGAAAATGCAACACCAAGAAGGAATGATAATAACGGAATGAAATTTGTTGGACACATACATTATAGTAGGAAGAACAATTGATTAAAATTTCAGGAGATTTGGAGTAATATGTACTGAGAAAACAGTACATAAAGCAGCGACCTCTGTGAGCAATAACAGCACATATCTGCCTAGGCATTGAATCGAACAGCGATTGGATGACATGTACAGGTAGAACACTTCATGGAGCTTCAACACGCCACAATTCATCGATCAAAGTTACTGGTGAGTGGTGGGGGGGGGCAGTCACTTTTCAATGATTAAACAGTCATTTTCATTGGTGCGAGATCAGGAGAACGCGCTGGCCTGAGCAGCAGTCGAACACATTCTGTATCAAAGAAGGTCCGGACAATACAAACAACTTGCGGTCATGCATTATCTTGCTTAAATTTTGCGCTACGGAGGTCTCGAATACAGGGCAGAGGGGCAGGCCTTAACTCATCAGAAATTTAATGGCTGCTGTTCAGAGTGTCTGGAATACGAACATGAAGTAATCGAGATGTGTATCCAATGGGAACCCATAACATCATTGCAAATGATGGACAGTATGATGATGTCGAATCCCAGCTGGCAATGTGCATTATTCATAAGGCCATTAAATACGGATAAGGCAATCTTGATGCTGTAAACAGGATTGTGATTTTTCTGAAAAGTGACTTCACGCCATTCCTGCGTCCAGGTTCATCGTTGATCACACATTAATGGCGCCCATATCAGTGATGCAGTTTTGAGGGTAATCAGAATTTCGGTAGCCGCATACTGAGTCACCACTTGGATTGATGGTAGTTGTATCATTGGATACACGTCCCGGTCACCTCTTGTTTTTATTCCCGCCACTCTGAATACCAGCCATTACATTTCTGACGAGTTAAGGCCCATAGCTCTGCCCTATGTTCAAGGCCTCCGAAGCACAACATTTAAGCAGGACAAAGCACGACCACAAGTTGTCCATATTGTCTGGACCTTCATTGATGCCGAATGTGTTCGACTGTTGCTCTGGCCAGCGCGTTCTCTTGATCTCGCACCAATGAAAATGACTGTTTAATCGTTGAAAAGCGACTGGTCCCCCACCACTCACCAGTAACTTCGATCGATGAATTGTGGCATCGTGTTAAAACTTCATGAAGTGTTCTTCCCGTACATGTCATCCAATTGCTGTTCTATTCAATGCCTAGGCAGATATGTGCTGTTATTGCTCACAGAGGTCGCTGCTTCATGTACTGTTTTCTCAGTACATATTACTCCAAATTTCCTGAAATTTTAATCAATTGTTCTTCCTACTATAATGTATGTGTCCAACAAATTTCATTCCTTCTTGGTGTTGCATTTTCAATGTCGAGCAGTGTATATAAATTATGCATTTTAGCGGAAAGACCAAATTTGAATAAGAACAATGTAGCATCAACAAGCATGTTATATATGGCTAGGAATTAAAAAACTTTTTTGGGGAACATTAATTATTTAGTATCTTAAAAAAAAAAAAAAAAAAAAAAAAAAATTACAAATAAAGATAGTTATGAGACATATACTATTCATTTAACTGTTTTTTAATGTTTATTTTTCACCCTATATTTCATTCATTATCTTAAACATCAACAGGATGAACTGGTGTTCCCTCTGTTTCTTCTTTTCAGTAGCTTTTGTCTTTTCATTATGTGGCTCAGTTTGTTATCAATACATTATGTAATGTCTGGATGGTATGCAATCATGGATACAATAACAACTCTGGATTAGTTCACAGGAACATCTCTATTCAAGCCAGTCATTGGCTGAGAATGGCATCGAGCACCGTTTAAGGCAGTGGAAAGCCCTGAGAGATGTTTAGCAGCTGAGATCAGGATTAAAGCTGTACATCAGCCAGATAACTTTTTTCTCCCTTTCCATGTTATCCTATGGGTTTTTGTTGCTTCGTTTTACAAGGATATATCATTCAAAAATGAAGTTTTTCGAATTATGTTTTTTGAATATTACTCTGAATATGTTGCCCTGTTTAGAATTCTTAAATTTGGATCTCTAATCGAAATATTTAAATTTATTTTTTCAAAAAATTGCTCACTAAGCTAAAAGGCAACATATTCAAAGAGTAACATTCAAAGCACAGAATTCGAAAAACTTTATTTTTAAATGAGCTATTCTTAAATACTTATTTTCAGGACGATAATTACATTCTCACAAAAATAAATTTACCTTATAAATTGTCCTTTCATTCTCACTATGCATTTCGGGTGCTTCCGCACCTTTCTTCAGGTGATTTGTGACTCTCATCAACTGTCTTGTTGTCATCTGGTAGACTCCGGTTTCTTCCCTTCACTTCGCTTCGTTTTTCTTTGATTCTATTGATTAGTCGGTTCCATATCTTGGTGATGTTGGCGTGTTCATGTTCATTTACTGCTGTTGGGCAAGTGTAAAAATACAATACGAAGCCAAAAAACACAATATTAACATCCCGATTAAACCAAACTGCAACATCTTTCAACATATCAGAAATGAAAAAGACAATATCGACAACCAATCCACATCAGGAATTTATAAAATTAACTTCAACCACACTAATGATTCCAGCGCCTGCTATATCGGAGTAACAAAAAGAAAAATTCAGGACCGCGAGAAGGAACACAAAGCAGATTTAAAGCACAACCGTCAATCCACCTCACTTGCCTCCACCCACATTACTAACCCCATTAATCTTAACACTATCCATACTAAAAAGATCGCCCCCTATAATAACCATAGTTACGCCCTAAAACGAGAAGCTATCGAAATCCTTACTAACCCAACAGCAGTAAATGAACGTGAACACGCCAACATCCCCAAGATCTGGAACCGACTAATCAATAGAATCAAAGAAAAATGAAGCGAAGTGAAGGGAAGAAACCGGAGTCTACCAGATGACAACAAGACAGTTGATGAGAGTCACAAATCACCTGAAGAAAGGTGCGGAAGCACCCGAAATGCATAGTGAGAATGAAAGGACAATTTATAAGGTAAATTTATTTTTGTGAGAATGAGCTATTCTTATAAAACGAAGCAACAAAAATTCCATTGGATAACATGGAAGAAAGAAAAAGGAAATCTTACTGATGTACAGCTTTAAACAGTGCTCTGATTACATAATTAATTTATAAAGGATTGAACTTTAATAAAGATTTTGGTAAAAATTACCTTACAAAACATCCTTTCACTTTGAGCATATATATTTCGAACCACCATCCGGTTCATCACCAGTGCTCACAATAACACTGTCGGCTCCAGTTTGCCTTTGTTCTTCCTTCCTTCGTCGTAACTTCTCTTCACTTTTTCAAGATGGTATTGTCAGTCCACAGGTATTATGCTGTGCTCTCTATCATTGACGGCTATGTTTGTAGTTAGGAATTCACAGGGTTACCACGGTCCTTGAAAGTCCTTAAGAAGTACTTGAATTTCATTTTCTTTTTCAAGGGCCCTTGAAAGTACTAGAATTTTGTGCAAAGTCCTTAAAAATCCTTGAATTTTCCATTCCAATAGACGAGCTTATCGCGAATTCTGTCAAGGCTAAACTATCTCCATCTCCACATGCGCACACCATTGTCTAATATAATGATTTTGTCATAAAATTCTTATTTCATTGTCTTGCTTTTGCATATAGTTTCAACTTATTTGGTTTTTTTTGCCAGTCTCATACCTGTTTGATGGACTGGTCATTAATTTTGAGCAGAAAGTGACTAGACCAGGACTCAAACCTAAAAATTTTGGAATAATCATAATGATTCCAAATCTTGAACTAATCGTTTTTTGACTCTTGTAAAAATTAATTTGGTCAATTCATCAAAAATGTATTGTGAAAACAGGCAAAGTTATTCTAATTGTAAAAAAAATATTACTAATGAAAGTAGTTACTAAAGTTTTGTGTGTATGCCTAGCGTTCTGCTATTTTCCCCTAGTCCTTGAAAAATTTCAAATAAGCCTTGAAAAGTCCTTGAATTTTTTTCTTTTTTAAGAGTGGGGACCCTGTTTCAATAGCTTCACGCTTTAGTGCAAATTGGTACATGTTATATGGGGCTATTTTTTTAATTTAAGGGTGCTAGGGTTAATAGGGTTAGTGTTATTAGTTCTGGAGAAAACGGTGGATTGTTTATTATACTTTAAATCGATGAGATGTTCAGATTAACGATCTTTAATATGGCGCTTAGTCATACCTATATAACTGGACTCTCTATTATCCTCAAATTTAAAGCTGATTTTATAAATACCAAAGGTTTGTTTAAAGTGGATGGGGTCTTTTTCTTTTTGAGGTTTTTAAACCAACCTCTGGTATTTATAAAATCAGCTTTAAATTTGAGGATAATAGAGAGGCCAGTTATATAGGTATGACTAAATGCCATATTAAAGATCGTGAATCCGACGAACATCTTGCCGATTTAAAGTATAATAAACAATCCATCGCTTTCTACAGAATTAATAACACTAACCCTATTAACCTAAGCACTCTTAAATTAAAAAAAATAGCCCCATATAACACACACCAATTTGCATTAAAGTGCAAAGCTATTGAAATCCTAACTACTAACAAAGCCCTCAATTATACAGAGCACAGTATACAGGGGTCGATCCAGGCAAAAATTAGGACCCTTTTGCTGCCCCTTCACAAAATTCAAATCTCTAAAATGGGCCCTTTCACAAAATTCAAATCCATAAAATGGATCCCTTCACAAAATTCAAATTCAGAAAATGGGTCCCTTCACAAAATCCAAATTTATAAAAACAGCCCTTTCACAAATTTTTTTTTATAAAAATAATACTTTTGTAAAATTTTCCGTGTTTTTTACAGCATTATTTTTAATAAGTGTACTTGTTTAACAAAATGCTATTAACTTGATATTAAACATTAGATAGAGTAACTGCTAAAATGAAAGGTTTCTAGCGACAGTTCTTTTTTCACAAAAATAAATAAAAATTTCACAAAAATAATTTGTTTTTCACAAAAATAAGCCCCAAAAATTAAAACCTGGATCAATCCCTGGCATAATATCTGTGGACTGGCAAAACCGTCTTGAAAAAGTGAAGAGAAGTTACAATGAAAGCAAACTGGAGCTGGCAGTGTCATTGTGTGTACTGATGACTAATCGGATGGTTGTTTGCAATATATACACTCAAAGTGAAAGGATGTTTTGTAAGGTAATTTTTACCAAAATCTTTATTGAAACATGTGGAAACATGTGATCCTGATGGGCTTATAACTCTCCTAGAACTCACAAAAATATGTTCAGGCTTAATTTTTATATAAGATTTTACCGTAATTAACTTAAGATTGTGCTTAGGTTGTAAAACCAATCTTTTAAATTTTATCATTTTCTAAGTTTTGCATAATAACATCTTCTCCCTTGAAACAAAGTTAAAAGAGGAAATTATGAATTATTAGCAATTTTTAATTTTCAATAGTAGTTTCTAAATTTTTTTAAAAGGATTTTTTTTTTTTTTAAATCAGTTATTTTATATTCTTTTATACATGCTTTGTATCATTAAAAAAAGCAGGTTCATTTATTGTTTTAATAATTGCTTTCTGGAAATATGGGTATTTACTAGTGCTGTGCCGATTAATCGATTAATCGGTTCGGTTAATCGATCAATGCTTTGTTTCGATCAATTTTTTTAATCGAGTTAATCGGATCGATTAAACCGATTAAAATTTTGCAAAATCCGATTAAAATTTTCAGACTACGAATTAAAGTAAAAATGTTGTTCTGCCTACAAAATATTTTTTCACATATTTTGCTAACAAACATTCTACGAAACATCCATCAAACAATGAAAAAGCAAAATAATAATAATAATAATAATAAATAAATAAAAATAAAACCTTTCAAAAGAAGTTGCACGTTTGTTGATAGATAAAGGGGGAGGATAGTTATTGAACAAAATGCCGCTTCATGTGCATGCTGGAGAAACACCACCTGTCTGTAGCCTTCTACAGAAGGTGTTGGCTAGGGCAATAGTATTCTCAGAAACAAGAAGCTTTCAAAAAATGGAAAAGCTAAAGATTAAAAAAAAAAGGGATTGAGATTTCCGCTATCCCTCTGATGGGGGGAAATGTCAACAGAATTTCACAGTATCTTCAAGCATTTATTGTCTGCTCAGAATTGCTTATAGTAACTATTGAAGTAGAAACAGAAAATAATATTTCGTGTTCTAGTCCGAAGTGACAAAGAAGAATTTGAAATTTTTATGATAATGATATGGAATTTTGAGTATTCATTTAAAAATAGTGACAAGCGAAATGGACAAGGCCTGCAAAAATAAAACTAAAATATGTGTAAATTCATTTAATGTTTTTTTCAAAATGAATCGAAATATTAATTTATTAAAAAAAAAAAAAAAATGAATAAGTGAAATTATTTATATAAAATTAACACTTAAAGTCACCAATTATTACTCTGAAAATTGATTTAAATTTCAGTTATGAAACAAATATAATTGATTAGACAAAAATTTTTGAAAAAAAAAAAAAAATCAGTCAAACTTATGAATAATATATATATACACAATATGAGAGTTTTATTCATCATTGAAATAAAATTATAAAAAGAAAAATGAAAACCGATTAAAAATCCGATTAATCGACCGATTAATCGATTAATGAACTACGATTAACCCAGTTAAAACTCTTAATCGATTCCCACCCCTAGTATTTACCATTGTTGTAATTAGCTAGTTTAATGATGTTTTTAAAATCAGTTATTATTTCTTCATTATTTACTGTTTTGGCTAAGGCATATACAGAATTCGAAATTTAATAAAAATGGAACCACAGTAGGAACAATAGAAAATAGGTCTTGATTATTGTATGTATTATAAACATTATTATTGTTTTTTTTGAAAAAAATTAAAGATAGTTATACAGGGTGACAAGAAATAACTTGGATACACATGATACATTATAACTTTCATGCTAATGAAAATATTGCGACCAAACTTCAATAAATATGAATACATTATTTTGTCTATTATATTTACAAATTTTCAAAGTGGCTACCTTTAGCCTTATTACAGAGTTTTAAACATGTCACAAAATTTTCGGCTATGGGCCCGCAACTCACTTACTGATATTTTATCCTATTCCTTGCATAAGAATTCCTTTAGGGATGCCAAAGTTTTATGAGGTTTAGCACACACCAGGGGTTAATACAGGTCGAGTTTACTACCGTTTATGGATACCTTCACAAAAATCGACCTGGCAAAAACGGTATCTTCACAAAAATCATACAGCTAAAATCGGTACTTTCACAAAAATCTTAGTCCTCCCAGCAAAATCTAACATTTTTAATTAGCACATTTTTAAAGGAAAGTAATTCGTGCATTTCTGTTGATTCGATTTGCGAAGCAAGAATCATACAGAATGTTGGTTTTAATCTACACATAAGCGTTTGTTATGGGCAAGAAACAGTGCAGCATATGTAAACAAAACGATCCTTGTGTGTATCGGTACAGACACGCTCTGAAATTGTGGCCATAGTGTACTGTTTGCTGATTCGTCAGGTGGTTTAACATTTTGGTGACTGTATGGTGATGTGTTTATCCTCCCTGGTACAATTCATGTATACTGCAGTGATACTAACACAAATAAAAACAACTTCTACTTACACTATCTCTACTGAACTGTTTACTTCAGAGTGAAGTAAGTTTTGGATTTTGGTTCCTGTTCTGCTATAAGCCTCACACTAGCTGCTGAGAGTTAATTTTATTACTCTACTTTGTTCAAACTCCCCCCCCCCCCCCATCATACACACAGAGAGAAAGAAAAAGAGTGCACTACAATTTTTCACAAAAATAAAATATAGTTAAGATTTTTCACAAAAATAGGTATTAAGTTTGAAATCTTAGATTGGCCCCTGCACACCCTTGTCTCCAAGATGGACCAAACAGAATAATCCATTGGGTTCAAATCTGGGGAATATGGTGGCCTATCTTGAGCTCCAATGAAGTCAGGAAAAATTGTTTTGCACAAATCTTGAGTGCCTTTAGCTCTGTGTGCAGGTGCGGAATCCTCTTGGAAGGTCCATCTTTTGTTTCCAAAGAACTTTTGCGACCAAGGTAAGACAACATCTTCCAAAATGAGTTTGCGATAGTGGTAGTTAAAGATATTTGGGTTGAAACTTCGTCCAAGTTATTTCTTGTCACCCTGTATTTATTCCTGTACTGGTATTTTTAAACTATGTTGTAAAAAAATAATTGTGATTTTTGTAAAACCTCGTAGTTAAAAAAAAAAAAAAATCGTAATATAAACTTTCTGATTCTCAACATGAAAAGGGAAAAAATATGGATTTAATAGTCTGAAACTCTTTAATTTGTGCTTACAACATAATAATAATAATGATAATAAAAATAAAAATAAATATATAAAATAAAAAATAAAAATTTAGGATATTAATTAGTAATGGAATTGATTATTAATATTTTTATTATTTCAATTATTGGCATATATTTTTTAAAGGTACATATTAATAAATAAAATAAGATTTTTCATTTCTTTTCTTCTTTTAATGTCAAATCGTAACAGTACAAAATTATACCAAATTAAAAATAATAAAAAAAAATACTTATTTTCTACCTTTTTTATTTCCCCATTATTAATGCCATAAAATAAAGACATCCCCCCCCCCTTTCCTTAAAATAAATAAACATAAGTAAAATATAATTTTATAAAAAAGAAGCTCAGGAAACTATTTTATTTTTGAAGCCTAATTTGAAAAAAAAAAAAAAAAAAAATATTTATCTATGACTTCTTATGCAGACACTTTTAAAGAAGAATTATTTGCATACTTTCTTTGCTCATTCTTACTTTAGCATATTACAAATATTCATAAATATTTTCATATTAAAGCATTTTTTAAAGTGATTTTTTTTTTTTTTTAATTAGTCTTATTGTCATGAGTTTATCTTCCCAAAACTTTCATTAATACTCAATATCATCTGATAGTCATACTTTTTATTGAAATAGTTAAAAATATTTAATGTCATTATTAAAAATATCATATATTATGTGTTAAAAATATTTAATGTTTTGTGTAAAATACTGCTTATATATATTGTTGTGTTCTTGGGGGTTTGTGAGTTGTCCGAGAATGAAAGGCGAAACTTGAAAAAGCTTAGTGGTTTATTTACAGGAAAATTTTAGAAGAATACAGGTCTATAAACTGGATATCAACTTCAGTTCCACCAGTAAACACAGCTTAAATAACAGCCGTCAACAGCAAAACCACAGGACAAACTGTATAGCATTAACACATAAAGAAAGTCTCATTCAAAGAGGCTCAGAACTTCTTCAATATCAATGCAAGCGTTTGGCGGAAACTAAACGGAGACCAAGTATGATTTGATGTACTGGGCCTCTTTTTATACTCCTCTTCCTCTATCGAACCCAGAATGTTCTGGAAATTGCTAGTATATCTTTAACCAATCACATTACAGCATCCATTTTTGGTATATTGATAATAAGGATTTTCTTGCCAAATTTGGTGCCAAATCCATTACCTGTCTTATTAGAGCTTTTTAATGCATTTTTAAGGAAAAATTAGCTATTTTAACGCGAAAAAGAGCTAGAAATGCAGAATTAACATTTTATCAACTTACTAAGCCTCTTTGAAAGAATTTCTACAAAAATAAATAGAATTATTTACAAATTCGCAACAATATGTATCTTGATATTTCAAAATTGGTCCATCTCTATTTATCATATTATTATAGGAAAATGTTTGTGTGTTAAAAATTGTAAATATTTGAAAATTATGACTTCTGAAATTAAAAAAAAAAAAAAAAAAAAAAAAGATTTTATTCATAAAACTTTGAAAATTATTGTTAGTAAAACAAAAGATCTAATGCTTCTTTTATTAATTATGTATACATTACAAAATTAAATATCATTTATGACTATAAAATATTTTGAATTTTCTTCAGTGATGTTTATCTTTAATGTACTGTAAGATTGTAATTATTTAAGGTTTAGTTTTCTAGCATTCCTTCAAAATTCTCGATGTCTGATGTTACTGAAATTAAAGGAGGCCATCAACAAATCTCAATTATGATGGAATTTCCTTGGGGAAAAGAAAACTTAGAAACTATAACTTTATATGAAGAAAATTTCATAAAAAATTGCTGTCAAGCATTAAGTATTCAGTATTTAAACAATCAGAATTCTTCTGCAGTTATCATATGTGAATCCGAGCTTAACTTAGCTGCATTTGCCTATCTGAGTAATTCATTTACACAGAAATGGAGAGATGGAGAAATTCGAAAAGTAATAAATTTTAAAAGTATTCACATATTCTTTGCTTACATATATATTGTATGTATGACATACAATATATATGTATGACATACAATATATAATGTATTGTATGTATGACATACAATAATGCATATGTATTATATGTATATTTTGTTCTTTCCTTACATATATAATGTATAATCATAGCCTCCTAAACTAGATGCTTGTCGCATCACTCGGAAACTTGGCAACAGTTTAAGCAGTAGACTGCGCCATCTGGTACAGATTGTGCAACTGTTTTATTCATCTGTCACTAATAATTTTAAGAAGTAAGATATGATATATACAATCGATGTTTCTTCGATTCTATTTGCCTTTCATATATATCAAGTCCCACTTAAAAAAACTTTTGGTGTCTGTTGAATAAAAAAGTCGTTTAATCTGTACCAGGCGGCGCTGTCTACCAATTGAACTGTTGCCAAGTTTCTGAGCCACGCGACAGGCATCTAGTTTAGGATGCTATGGTATAATACTGCAAAAGCATGTCCCCTCCCCTTCTTGATTAAACACCCCACTGCTTTTCATATGAATTTTATTTGTTCTGAAAATATAATCTCTAATAATAATATGTGTCCCATTGCACTCACTGGTAGATGTTATCTAAGTAGGAGACAGTTTGTCATGTTAGTTATTTTATTTATAAGATTTGCCTTTATAGAAAGCATAATCTTTCTAAAACGATGGCAAATTTTTTAAGAAAATTTATTGGAAGTGGGAAAAATGAGTTTCTCAAATTATGGTTTGTTGAATGCTAGTTAACCAAGAATTTACTGTATTTATTTATTTATTTTTAATCACTGTAACTTAATATATATAAATTTTATTTTAAAATCATTTTTATGCCACTTAAATTTAGCAGGAAAATACATATTTTTGCCAATTTTTACCGTTTGTTTCCCTCCTCCCCAAATATATTCAGATTTTCCTTGAAGATTGAGAGGGCGCTTGAGCAGTATTTTACAATATATGATTCTTTAGAGATATATGTACTTTTTTTCTCATATCAAATGAATAATAGTAATAATAATCTGGGGGAATGAAAAAATTGTTATTATAAGCAAAGTAAACTTTACCCTTTCGAGAGAAAGGTGAAATTTTGTTTAACTAATGTGAAAAGTATCAAGGTCAGGAATCAAACCTGGTTTCTTAGCTGAAAATGCCAATAATCTTATGTCTGAGCTAACCTATTTGATATTTAATTAGTACAGTTTGCTAAAGGAAAATTAACAATTTTATCTGCAGTGCTGACTCTAGAATAAAAGGGCCACATGGGGAAACTCAATAAAAAGGTCAACCTATTTTCAAAGAGGGCATTATTTGTATAATTTGCAGTCTTCTATGCTTTCATTTTTTGTATGTGACAAAAGTAAATTAATAATTTTACATGCATACCTGCCAACATTGAAGAATAAAAATAATGGAGATTTTATAAGCAGCATTTTCAGGCCTAGAAAACATTGATGTGCTTTCGACATATGACAGTATTTTAATAGTTTAATCCATGGCTTAAATTATCAAAAAATTATGTGGGTAACTTAAATTTAATATTAAATAAAAATTAAGTAATTATCAATTAAAAATAGTAATATTTATAGAGATTCATGAGAATGTTTTTCAGCAAAAGCAAAATTTTGCTTAAAAAAATGAAGGTTTGTTGAAGTTTTGAATAAATTATAGGTATAATTTTTAAAATCTTCAGAATAATGGAGAAATGTTTGAGAATAACGGAGAGTGAAAGACAGTCCCAAAACAACGGAGTCTCCGTTGAAATAATGGAGAGTTGGCAGGTATGTACATGTATATATTATATAGGCTATATGTGTTTGTTTTTCAGGAATGCTGTAAAACTATTGCTAGAAGGTTACATCTTAGGAAAAAAAAGTATCTAAAGGCCACTTGATATTAAAATGTTTTTAAAAGGGCTGCCTGGTGCTAAAATGAATTGTAAAAGGGCCGCCAGATGCTAAAATGTGTTTTAAAGTGCTATAGGGTGGTGCACCCTGCCAAATTAGTCTAGAGCCAGTACTAATCTGTTTTGTAAATAATGGCACAGCTCTTTATTATGGAGAAAGTTTTATATTGCTTGAATGCAGTGTATAATAATTTTAGACTATAAACAAAAGTAATCCTTGTCTTTTTAGGGTAATACAAATTATTTCTTATAAAAATGAGAAATGATCAGGCCATGAATTGAATCTAGGTCATTTACTAAATGTAATAATGCTGTACCACCATCACGAGAAAAACCCTGAGCAGGGTTAAAAGCAGCTGCAGAATATGTCGATTTTCAATGTTGTATGCAGAAGACGGTTGAAATTAGAATCCTTGTCATAATGTTTGTTTTACCTGAGTGAATATTTTATACTATTAAAGTAAAAGTATTTTTTAAATAATTAATTTAAACAAAAGTATAGAAATGTTTGGAACATTTATATATTTAAATTTTTATTACTTTTCAAAAATGCAGTTAGAAAATATTTTTGACTTTAGTTCGTCTATGTATCGTTTGTTTCTCTCTTCAAAAACTGTATTATGCTGAAGTTTTCCTCAGTTAGGGATAGTTATATCTCAGTTTCTGTGTGTGTGTTAGTAAAATATTGTGGATGTTGTAAATGAACCAGTGGAAGATATTTAATTAAACTTTATATTTGACTGAACATTGACTTGAATTGGTACTTATTAGTTTTCGGGATCTATCGTCCAACTGATGGTGCTGTTATGCACCAATTTCCTCAATTTAAGAGACGATCGTATCTCAGTATAGTGTCATGCCAAACTTGAAATGCGAGTGGATAATATGTAAAACTATACTGTATAAATTCATGACTGTTTATAAGATGGCAGAATAGAACAATGTTTCACATAAACTTGCATTGTGGGGTTCATTTCATGGAAATAGTATGGAATTACATGAACACTAAAATACGAAACTGAACCTCAAAAAATTACTCGCAAATTAGGATAAGGTAATTGAAACAAACTGAACACTGAGTAGTCTACAAGGTGGGGACATTTTAGTTTGTGATTGTGTCGAGCAATTCGCAATGTTCATTTCTCTTCATATGAATATAATATGTTCTCTAGTAGAAATTTTTGCGAACAAATATATGATGAGGAACTGAGCAGAATTCACCCAAGTAGATTTTATTACTTGAAAGTGATATTCAGGAAATTTTAAACGTGTAAATTTGTTAAGAGAGATGAAAAATTAACAAAATTTGTGCAAATATTTATTAAAATATACGATTAAAAAAGACGACATGATATTCTTTTTTATATATACATAAAAGAAAGTATTGGAATTGAAAAAATTTTGATCTCTTGTTTTCGATGGATTTACCCGTTTTGAGATGTCCTGAAGATGACTTGACTATTTTTAGAAAATATTTGTCTCTTTTTGTTTACACATTAGTGTTACTACAAATTTGTAGACTCCGTATGTCACAAACTAATGGACGAAATTTAATCAAACTTCATATTTGGTGAGGTCTTGACATAAACTTAACCCTTTCAATGGCGGTGGAATCTATTAAATCTCACCAAATTTTAATTCCATTCAGTTCAGCAAAAACTCCCCTCCTCCAGATTTTTTTTTTAAATAAAATTTTACTTATATAAATTTGAAGAAAAAAATTTATTTATTTCTTCTCGTCTAACATTGTTCATAAATTTCGGCAGCTGTTGATTTTGAATGAACAAAATTCCATCGTCCTTCAAAGGATTAAACTGGTGCTGAATAGCTTTTGTATAGGTGCGTAACTTGTACGATTTTTTAACACCAATATTATTTGTAAAAAAAAGAAGAAAAAAAATCATTATGATTAATTGAAGAAAACTGCTAAAAAAAATTATTAAAAATTTCTAGAAAAAATTTGTGGCAGCCAACATTGGCCAACATGTTGCGTTGTTATGTTGCAGTATCTCTCTATTTAAAGGAAGGCTATATCTCAGCTTCTGTGGAGTATGAAAACCATAAGCTTGGTATGTGAGATGTATATTATGTAAAACTATGCTGATTCAATTTGAATAAATATTGAGCGACTGGTGCCACTGTAATTTTTTACAGTGTACTAAAAATTATATCTCAGCTTTTATCTTATATAAATGCACAAAACTTGGTACGGAAGATTTATTTTAAGAAAAATTATATTGATCCAATTTGGCCGTATATCGACCGATATGTGACATTCTTATTATTTTTTACGATTTTCCAGATCTCAACACCCAGATCTACGAGATTCTGTATCTGAGCATCTATTGCTTAAATTTCACTAAAATACAAATGTAAAATTTGTATTGTGAGAAGCTATGTTGATTCAATATTTGTGCATGGAAATTTATAGGTGGCGCTGTTACATAGAAGAAAGTTGTGAAGGCGTAATATATATTTGAAAAAAAAAAAAAGCTATTTTTATTCAATAATATTTTTTAATATGATTTAAAAAATTGTGTTTAAAATTCGTGTTGGTGTTAAGGTTAAAGCCAATTAACTACTCTAAGGTCTTAGTCCTGTGGAAAGGGAGGTGCTTTCCATGGAAGATCATTCTAAAGGTTTCTAGCCCGTATTTCTGCATGTTTTGGAGAAAAACAAGGGAAAGTCCAAACAGCAAGGTGGATTTGCATGACCTGGGGTTGAATAAGGCACCTCATGTCTACCAGCTTTGAGAGCAGAACCTCTCGGGCACTGATGAGGCGTATTTAGATATGTATTGCATATAATGTGGGTTTTAGTGTAAATCTTTTATTTATTTATTAGTCCTGAGAAGAGCTTAGACCTAAAAAGGACTTTTTTAAATTCTAAAAAGAATTTTTTATACAAATGTAATTTTTCAATTATTTATTCTAATGGCCAAATGCCATCAATATCATCTCCACTATCATCAGTGTATATCTCATCAATATCAGATTCAGACTCATTCTCATTGATTAAAAAAATTAGTGTGTGTACAATATTTTCCATTAATCCATCTCTTTCCCAATATATTCATTATCTCTATTCTCAATATGTCTGCAATATTTTCCCCATTCGTTCGTTGTCATTTTTACGAATGCCTCACTTAATAGAGATTGTAAGTTTGATTAACTTAAATCACCAGTTACATTATTTTCTTTAATGTAACCTCTTGCAGATGACCACACATATTCAAATGCATTAAGGTCGCAGTGATAAAGTGGTAATCTAATAATTCCATGCCCTGCATTTTTCAATAGCTTGTCAATTTTATATTCTGTTGATTTAGAAGACTTTTTTGAAATTATTTCAAATAATTCTACTTTCTACATACTTGGGTCATGAGCGATCCCCTTCGTTTTTAGCCAGTCAATCATTGCTCCTTTCATAGAATACTTAGTAGAAACAGGATCAGCTTTCTTTGTATGGTATGAGACATTATCCATACAAATAAGATTATGGGGTGCTAAATTTGGAATGAGCTTTTCGAAAATCCATTTTTAAAATTTTTTGAAATTCCTCTGACCATGGTAATTCTTAATAGTTGAGGAAGCTTTGTAAATCAGTTCAGCTCTAAGAATAAAACCGTTACAGGATCCGTCATGCACTACGATCAGATGATTTTTTGAACTTGTGTCAATTTGGATACCTGTCATTTTATTAGCATTTTATTAGCATTTTCCAAAAGTTAAATTGCCATTGATCCAAGTTTTATCGATATAAACAATACATCGATCATTGTTTCAGTGCTTTTTCATCTCCCTCAAATAACGATCTGCCAAAAGACAATATCAGGCCTCTCTATGAGAATCTTTCTACGACTACTGCATTTTTTCCTGCAAAAATTTATGGAGTGCAAAATTTGTAACAGAGATTCTCCTTGCCATTTAAAATTTATTTATTTATTTTTTTGCAGGATTGGCAACAACTTGGAGATCATCCTTTTTATTAATATAGACGTCCTATATGACTTGCCTGATAACACATTTATCAAAATCATCAATTGACCAATTACGAAAATCTGGCCTTTCCCTGTGTTTTCCTGGAGTCGACAAAATATCATGACTGCTTTTGTCCAGTTCCTTAACTTCTTGTTTAATTTTTTTTATTGTTTATTCTGAAACCTCTGTTGCTTCAGCTGCTCTTTTTGTAACTTGAGTTATTGGGATTTTTAAAGATTTAGCAGAAGCTTCCTCTCTAAAGTAATTGGTTACATTCTTTACAATTTCCTGTGCTTGAGAATGCAATATTTTCCCTCTCTTAAAAGGTAATGTCATTTTAATATGATAAATTATCTCAGAATAACAAACTTGCAAGAACAATTAAAAATACAACTTCTACAACAAACAAAACAACAACAAAAAAAAAAAACTGAATAAATATGTGAATATTTCTCAACTAAAAAATGACTGTCAGACAGTAAAGGAAGCTTAAAGCAAACTGCGCATTTTTCTTTTCTTTACATTTCTTCCTCCCTTATTTCTCGCCAAATGAATGACAAAAATACCCCTAGCACCCTCCCTACCTAAAATGATGTCGACACACCCATTTCTATGGTGACCATCTCGCCCATTTACAGACTTTCTTGTGACAGTAGGTCAGTACTTCAATCTCAGAGTGAACACAGTTAAAATTTCCATTTTTCAATTAATCAGTTGTGCTAATTAGATGTTGACTAAGTTAGCTCTACTATTGAAATAGTCATGAATTAAAACATTTACAAAGGTTTTGATTTCTGTCCTGACATTTTGATTTATGAACATGCAAGTAAGTAAGGAAAGTATTGTAATCATGAAAGAAATCTAATTATGACATTTTATTATATCTATATTTTCTGAGGTAATTTTATCAATTATTTACCATTTTTACTGTGATGTATGCATGTATGGGTATAAGTGCACATGCATATAAACACTTTATTTGAATGAGCTCAAACTTGATAAATATGTTTTAGATCACTGTCACACATCTGTATAGATTTTCATGAGTGTAGATCTTATAGTTGCTTTATGAGCTCCTATGCTACATATGTTTTTTTGAGCTCATACTTGAAAAATATTTTTTAGAGCACCATCACACAATCTGTATAGATTTTATAGTTGTTTTATTTTCATGAGAATAGATCTTATAGTTCATTTATGAGGATACAAAGAAAAATGCTTATACACTGTGGCCCATAGACTCAAATTATTTTAAGTGTGCATGAATTCATCCTCGCAGAAACTGTAAAAGTTTTCATGAATATAGATTTTATAGCTTTTTTACAAGGATGCAAAATAGAATTCTTATGCATTACAATCTATGGATTCAAACTATTTGTTTTACATTTTAGTTTTCGAAAATTACTTGCTCATTTGTTAAAAAAATTAAAAAAAAATTGTTTGCATGTTTTTTTTTTTGAACATTTTTCTTATTCAAACAAATTTTAAAAATAAAGTAAAATTAAAATAGCTTTCCTATGAAATATTTCAAACAAACAAATTGTGAATGTCTATGTTAATGTACTTATGATTTCTTTAAAAATAATTCTTTTAAATATACATTGACTGAAGTTATACAGATAATTAATGTCCTTATCTTATGTCTAATTGATTTATTTTCATTGTATATAATCAATATGCTGTGCTTAATTTTTGTTATTGAAAATAGATCACTAAATAATAATTTATATTTTTCAGCTATTTCAACTCAATACAAAATTATCACCATACAAAGTTTGTATATCTGTTAAAAATAACTGTACAAATGATATTAAGAAACTTAAGGATATTGCCACACATCTTGAAAAAGAACTTAAAAAATGTCGAGTGCCCATCTTTCCATTTTATGAGGATTTAAAGAAGAGCAATGTACAAGATTTTAGTAGGTGAGATTTATCAATATTTTGTTTAATTTGTTTTATTTATTTATTTATTTTGAGTAGTAAATATCATACAGTTGTAAATGGTTAAACATCTTATTAGAATAGGACTCCTTCACATTTATATTGATATATCATTTAATTTTTCAATAAGTTCAATATTTTTTTGTCCTATATAGAATTTTATTTTGGATAAAAAACTACTTTTTTAAAGTGTGTGTAATGAATTTATTGTAACAACTGTACACTGTTGTTGTCCATGTATTTATTTGCTTTTTTTTTCTCTCGTGCCATATTTAAATTTGACATTTACTATTTTTTCTTTTTTCACTATTATTATTTTTTCTTATATTAAATTTGGCATATTTCTTTCTTTTATTCTTTCTTTCTTTCTTTTTTTTTTTTTTTTTTTTTTTGTTGCAGTCTACTGCAAAACGAGGCAACACTTTTTTGCTGTCTGAAAAAAAAAAGTCCTCACATATATATATTTTTTTTTTTCTTACACCTTTTGTGAAATCTTAGATGAATTGCTGAGCTCTAAAATGTATTGATTTTCACTAAGCTGTTTGAGCCTTATTTTTCTAATTGTTACAATATTTCAAGTTAAACAAATGATTTATGCCATTTTCCTTTCCCCGTTTAATCCTTCTTTAATCTAAGAAATCTAAAATATTTGATGCGAAATTTTTCATGTTTTTCAAATCAACATTTTATTTTTAATATCTTAAATGTTTTTTAATTAAATACGAAAGATAAAATCCGACTTTAATTCTTTTAAATATCTACTTTATTAGAAATTTTTCTTTATACTTCTCTAAAATTGATTTCATGACCTTATCAATGAATTGCTTGTTTGTTTTGGGTTGATTTCTGTAGAAATTGATAGCTTTAAATTTCATTAATGAGTGTATATAAAGGGATTTAGCCATGATTTTGAATAGCTGAAAACAGTTGTTAATCGAAATATATTTATTTAAATGCTTGAATAATTAAATTTTTTTCAAAATTAATTTAAATATTACAACCAGTGAAGTGTGCACCGCAAAGCCCACTAGATAAGCTGCTGCGGGGTTTTAATGAGCAAACTGAGAAGTGGGCACAGCCCTTTAGTACTGATTATTATTATTTAATCGTCATAAAATTTCATTTTTATGAAAATGTAATATTTCCTTTTTTCCCGTTAAAAAACAAAGAATGGTCAATCCAAACTGTTTTAATTTGTCATCCATGCATCTCTATTTTCCGATTTAAATATTATTTGTTTCCTCAATCACTACTTTATACTTTTCATTTTCCAAAATTAATGTCACAATAATCTATTCCATTAAATTTTATAATTTAAAAATTTTATTTAATGAACAGTTGTCGAAATGCTTTTTAGAATAAAGAGCAAATCTAAACTAAAATTTTATTAAGATTAATCAGTTAAGTTATTTTGTTTCTTATTTAACCGTTATCACTCCATCCAACCAGGGCCAGATTATGGCACGGGCACATGGGGCACTGGCCCAGGGCCTCCAAATTTAGGGGGCCTCATTTCCAAAACTTGAGAAGTAATAGTATAAATTTCTTCATTATATGTGTATTAAAAACCAAAATTGATTACATTTTTCTTTCTATATTTTATTAGAGAGCTTAAACAATTATAAAATTTTGTGACTAAGGGGTACATACAAATGAAACACCTCCGGTTACAAAGCCGTTTGCAAAAGTTCCAGATGTATGACTACAGTCGATAGCAAATCTATCCGAGCACTAGCAAAAATTCCTATGTAAAAAAAGCACACTTAACACTATTAGCTTGGCAGTTTTACAGTTGGATGATCCAACTGTAAAACTGCCAAGCTAATTTTTTTCTCCAACCAACAGTGTCACTGTCAGAATTTTGGAGTTTTATTATATAATTGCATTTAGTACATTGCAAGCCAGTGTATATTATGCATAGTGCTTCTAGAAATATCAGTTAATGTTTCTGAAAAATTTGTTCAGCTTTATTTTATTTAATTATAATGTTTTTCCTGAATATTAAGTTAATATAAAAGTCTTGCAAAAATGAATGAAGAAATAGACAGTAATGATAATTAGTTTTATATTGAAGGGCTTTAAAATAATACTAATAATTCTGATGATAGCCAGGGCCTGATTATCGTGCGGGCACTTAGGGTTAGTGCGTGTAGTAAACTAGTCTGTTGTCTTCAGACACTAATTACAACTGCATTGCAGAGTAGGGATAATTAAAATCAGAAATAGTTATAAAAATTACTTAAGAATAAATAAAGGTATTTAATTTACATGAATAAACTTACTTGATATTTAAAAGAAAAAATGGTTTTTATCCACCCTCCTTTTTATATGAATTAAAAAAATTACCCAACATAACTATTATTCTAAAAGACTCTTATGGTTGTGTAAAAGAAATATGGCATCTTTTTGGGAGATAAAATTTCATTTTTAAACAATTATTTTTTATGAATTTATATTTAAAATCTATTTTCTAATACAGTTTAATAATTATTTTATTTGCTCTTCAAAATGAATTTTCATGAGGGGTGAGAGTGGGGGGCACATAAATTGGATTGTGCCCTGGGCATGAAGTCTTAGTCGGGCCATGGTTATAGCCGTACATGAAGTTTATAATAGCCATATCACACGGGAGCATATATACTCAACACAACATTATACGCAACAAGTTGACTATGCTGAACGAACGAGAAACCAGTCAGCTGTCCGTAGGGTTCTCCCGAATTGATAGCGTGATGTATTCCCTTCTCTGAAGGTATTCCAGGAAAAAATCCTGTTTATTCCTCCTATTGGTCAATTTTGATCAGCACGCTCAACATACTCAGCTTTTTCTAAACGGTTTCGTAAAAGTTGATCATCCGAAAACTTGCTGTCCTTGAACAAAATCAGGCTGAGTATGTTGGTTATAATGCTGTATTTAGTAAAATGCTGAACGAAAGTCTCTCATGTGATATGGTCATAAGGGAAAAAAATAGTACCTCTAAATTTTTCGGATGAAGACAATGATAGAGGTAGTTATTCAGTAGACTAAGTAGACAATGAAGAAGTACTGTTGAAGATTTCCTTTTCAGTTGTTTGCAGAAGTGTTGTATTACAAATTAATGTAAGTATTATGGGAACTTGTCAACTTTTAAAATTATTTTTTTTTTTTTATAGCTGAACTGTTTGAAAATAAAGTTCAACAAACAAACACATACAGAGATTTTAAAGAAATCAGTCTGAAAATTCTCATGAAACTAATATTTATGGAAATAATAAATAAATAACAGTAAAATTAAAAAAAAAAAGAAAAATCTTTTTTGTACTACTTTTTTATTTTTTTAAAACCCAACATTTAAAAGTAGTCTCACAAATGAAAAATTATCCCATAAAACTTATGTTGTGTCTTTACTTAGCATTTTGAAATTAAATACGTTTGTTTGAAGTTCACTGAAAATCATTTCATAAAAATCTTGGACTATTAAAGGTTGAAAAAAAATTCTTTTTTTTTTTAATAATAATAATAATAATTTATCATTAATATTTTGTTTATTTAGGTTTGATGAAATGGCTGTCCCATACATTATAGTACTTGATGAAAAGGCATTAAATTCTGGCATTGCTGGTTTAAGGAATAGAGATACAACATTAGAAGTAATAAATATATAAAATTAAGATCTGTTATTTTAAATAATTGTGTTTATTTATATTTAAAAAAATTAATATTTTTAAAATGTTCTTTTTATATTTTAATTGATATTCTATTCTAATTTAGAGAGTGGGAGATTTTTCAGCTTTTTTGACTGATTTCGGTTTTTTAGCTGATTTCAGCTTTTTTGTAAATATAGCTTTTCAGCCTTTTTTTTTTTTTTTTTTTTTTGGGGGGGGGGGGTAGGTGTGGGTATGTGTTTCTGATGTGCATTTGGGACACCAGCTAATCAAATAAAACTTGATTGAATACAAAAGTATAATCATTTGTTCTTTTCTTATACATTGAAGATTAAAAAACATATTTATTACTTTAATATAATAGATTTTGTCTTCTAGTTTTTCATTTCAATATCTTACCTTTGCATACACTTTCAGCATTTTTGTCTTTTTGGTAATCTCATCCCTGAATTTAGAGCACTTCAGTTCTTTTAATATTTTAATTGATGTGTTATTCTAATTTAAAGCATTTTTAAAATGTAAAAAAGTTTTAGATTTTTAAAATATTCTTTTAATATTTTTTTTCTGATATTTTAATTAATATTTTATTCTAATTAAACAATGGTGCATTTATACATATATATATATATATATATATATATATATATATATAATGTTAACACTTAAAAAAAAAAAAAAAAAAAAAAAAATATTTATTACTATTTTTAAATTTCATCTTGCCACATACTGCATCAGTAATTCTTAAATCTTCAGTTTATTATCTACACTCGATAATAAACAATATAAATGATACTAGAAATAAAGTATTTACTATACACTTATGATTTTGTCAAACAGACCTATTACTTATACATTGTTATAATGATTAGTACATTTTACTATTCATATACAGAACAGAAAGCATGGTTTTGAAGTTAGATTGTCAAATTTGAATTTTTGCTATGAAGCCCCTTGAATATGAAAATCAGTTTCTTAGTGGTTTGTCCGTGTTCCTCACCATGACCCTGTTGTGAGCATAATTCAAAAAGAGATACTAACAGAAAGTTCAATCTTGGTATTCCAAATCTTTTTCATATAAGAATATTAAATGGAACTGTTTAAGATTTGACAAGTGTTTTGTGTATAAGGACAGGCAGAAAAATTCAAATGCATTAAGTCTTTTGGAGGAATGTCTTGTTGCATTTTGACATTATATTATTCAAAACGAAATTAAATGAGTATTATTATTTATATACACAAAAGCATGTTTCACATATAATGTGGTATAAAAAGCATTCACCATTTGTTTTCAGGTCGTCTCAAAGACTTTGGATGTATTAGGGGCTAAGTGAAAATTATTTAAAGTGCATTTCAAATTGTGTTATGCATTTTTCTTACTGTGTTAAAAATAAATGCATGGTATGTTATAATTTAAAAATAATATACAGGACTACCAAAAATTAAGGAAATACATTAATTTTTATTGAATGTAATTAATAAAAGGTTTTTTTTTTTTTTTTTTAAACAATAATACCATGTTTAGAAAAATCATTTAGGATTGATTACTCTCTTTTACCCGTATGGTAGAAAAAGTATTGTTTGATACCCGATTTTCAATACCATGTTTTTGCTATTATTATGCATTCTGAGATCTTCTGAGTATGAAAGTGAAACTCATATTTTTAGCATTTAATCTGTTTTTATTAAAATCACACAATCAACTGTGGAAGAAAATCATATTTATTGAAATTTTATTTTATTTTAAAAATAAAATTTCAATAAATATGATTTCCTTCCACAGTTGATTGTGTGATTTTAATAAAAATTATATTTCTTTCTCCCATTATCTAATGGTGTTTTCCATTTCCTGCGGCTTATTTTCTGTTGAGCTATCTACATGATAGACCAGAGATGTTTCTGCCTAAAGGTTGTCTGAGTGAGTAATGCTGACCAGGGTGTCGACCTGGATAGCTCAATTGGTAGAGCCTTGACCTTGTAAGTCAAAAATCCGAGGTTCGACTCCCGGTCCAGGCATTATTTTCACTCAGTCGGAAAAATAAAATTTCAATAAATAACATTTAATGTGTGTGTCTATCTGCTATCAAAATAACTTAAAAACAAATAAATAGAGGAAGTTAAAATTTGGTATTTTGAAGGCTATATGAGGATGCCACTTAAAAATTTTGTTTAAGTCCACTAAGTTTCAATGAGTGATGTGTGTAAAAGTTCTCTGAATAATTTCAAATGAATTTTTAGATATAATAACAGTCTCAAAGGTTTTATAAATTTAGATACATTATTGAAATGGAGGGTTGGATAATCCCCCACATAAAGAAGTATGTGCCAAATAAAATTGTTTCTTTAACTAGCCTCGTTTAAAAAAATAAAACAATAAAAATAAGTAGTATGAGGGGGCACACCAGATCATTAATTAATATTTTAAGTTTAATAAAATAAGCCCCACCTTTCTTTTTTCCCCCAATCATTACTTAGATTAACACCTCTACAGCATTGTAACTGATGAAACAATACTTTCTTAATAAAGATTTTGTTAAACATCCTTTAAATTTGGTCCAGTGGTATACACCTACTCATACTTTTTAACACGCTTTTATTAGCTTCACCTGTATGTATGTATATATATATGTTTGTAACTGCTCTGGGAGGTAACAAAAAATTTATATTGGAAAAAAGTGCTTTCCCTATGTGAACGATGTGGCGTTGAGGTAAGGCTCCGCACTACGGACCTAAAGGTCCAGCGTTCGATCCCAGTCAGGGGAGATTTTTTAAAAATGGTTTTTGTTTAATTCTAAGTTATTTTAATTGAAGATTTAAATGTATGTAAATATTACGGTGTGTCACTCACACGATTTTCTCTTACCCTGCATTTTAATTTTAATACTAAGATAGATATTTTGTGCTTTTTTAGTTCACATTTCTATGAAAGGGTGTTCTTTAATTTTTTAAAACTATAATATTATTTTAACACGCTTTTATTAGCTTCACCTGTATGTATGTTTGTAACTGCTCTGGGAGCAAACAAAAAATCTATATTGTAAAAAAAGGCTTTCCCTACGTGAACGCTGTGGCTGTGAGGTATAGCTCTGCGCTACGAGCCTAAAGGTCTAGCGTTTGAGCCCAGTCAGGGGAGATTTTTTAAAAATGGTTTTTGTTTAATTCTAAATTATTTTAATTAAAGATTTAAATGTATGTAAATATTATGGTGTGTCACTCACACGATTTTCTCTTACCCTGCATTTTAATACTAAGATAGATATTTTGTGCTTTTTAGTTCACATTTCTATAAAAGCGTGTTCTTTAATTTTTTAAAACTATAATATTATTATATAAAAATCAATCTTTAATATTTGTTTAAATATAATGTTTATCACAAAATTAAAATTTGAAGAAGTTTTAACTATTTTTAGGAGCAAGTTCATATTACAGAATTAACCCCGAAGCTCTTAAAGTATTTGCAAATGAAATCATATGATGCTGAAGAAAGCTGACAATAAATTGTATTTTGTAAATAATTTTTATTTATTGACATTATTATATGTATAATATGAATTTCAAATAAAAAAGTTATGTAATAAATTTTATTGTTGTTGTTATTTTTGCAGTCATTTCAACAAGTAAGCTGCTAATTAATGTCTTATTCCTTAGATTCCTTTAACAATAATATATAAATACTAGCAGGCTACGCCCGCTTTGCTGGTCCCTATTTTTAAATGAATCACTATAATTACTGAATTCTCAAAATTGCATTAATTTTTATCATGTGAAAAAAAAAGAGAAACAAAATCTGATTAGGAAAAATGTCACACCGGGTTCCCACAGCCTTCGGAAAAAATTCCCAAAATGCTCTAACTCTTATTTCTATTATTTCCCCCCCCTTCGCCCCCCCCCTCCCGTCTATCCTAATAATTTTACAAGTTCGAAAATATCCACAATCGATTTGTAGGTATCAAAAACCTCTATGCACGAGTTTTGAATGATCTATCCCTATTCTTATTTTTTTGCCATTCCGCCCCCCCCCCTTCCCGCCCCTCCCAATAATTTTACAAATTCGAAAATATCCGCACTCGATTTGTAGGTATCAAAAACCTCTATGTACCAATTTTGAATGATCTAACTCTATTTTTTTTTTTGCCCCTCCGCCTCCCCTTCCCGGCCCTCCTAATAACTTTGCATTTTCGAAAATATCCCCATTTGACTTGCAGGCCTCTAAAACCTATCTGTACCAATTTTGAACGGCCTAACTGTATTTCTATTTGTTTTTTGCTCATAGCCTGACACAGCTTTGTCACCACTTTTTAGGAATGATAACTTTTTCTTTATTTAATTACAGAAAATTATTATAATAGATTACTATATGAAAATAGTGATGGAAAATCTGTGCCAGTGTGATGGTAGCATATATGCTAGCTTAAGCATGGCAGCATTAAACAGGTAATTTATAAAATGGGTATTATCTGATCATATTGTATAGTTCTCTTTTTATTGTCTTCCATATTCAACAGGAGAAAGAATTGGATTCATAAAAATTTTTATCTCCAGTTTTCTATGAATTTACATGTTTTAAGATGTCCTGAATACAATTTGACCATTTAAAAAAAATCCCAGTTTGTTTCTCTTTGGGTGTGTATTACCAACATTTTGTGGAGTTGTATCACACAAACTAATAAACAGAATTCAACCAAACTTGATGTGTGTTTCGGACCTCTCAAAACGTGTAAATAAGTCAAAAATTTTTATGAACCTGATACTTTCTTCTATTAAATGTAGAATAAAGTAAAAATGCATTTAATTGGGTGACATCTGTAAGGCAAAAAATTTACTTTCTCTCGACATTTAGTGTTACTTTTCTGAGATGAAAATCATCTGCCTTCATCGTGCAGAATAATTTTAATTAATAATTTGTGCTGCTTGAATTTGTATTAAAAAATATAGAAGAAAGTCCTGTGATGGCCACAATACACTAATTTTTATTGTCAAAAATTACGATGATCTATTTAATCGTATCATTAAGTCATTCTTTTGTAAATAATACATTTTATCTATTAAAAATTCAAAACTTCTAAACAGAGCATTTAACTTATTTAATTTATAAAAATTACGAAATGATAAAGATCCGAATGATATTAATACGAAATGATAAAGATACAACACCCCCCCCCCCCACACTTGATCCCTTTTAATTATGCAAATGAAAAAAGAGGCCACCACATCTGAGTAACAAAAAGGAAAATATCAACCAGGATTAAAGAACACAAAAGTGACATTAAATATAGAAAAATAACGACAGCCGTCTCTAAAGTCAATAACGAAAACGATATAAACATCAATTTTAACAAAACAAGAAAAATAGCCAATTATAATAACCCTGACTATGCTTTTTACCGGGAAACCATAGAGATAATAAAAGACCAATTAGCATGTAACGGGCACGAGTCGCGCGCCGAATTAGATCGTGCGTGGCGCCATTTCATAGAAGATCAACACAGAGAAAGGAAGACAAGACCAGTTTCAACGAAAGCAGACCATGTAATAGCTACTGAAGAGGGGGCGGATTCGCCCTGAAAGGTCTATAGTTTTAACAGAGCTTAATCAAAGATAATTTTTATAAATTAAATAAAACATTTTATTTTTCATTGTTTTATATAAATCAAAATTGTTACTCTTTCTATATACAAAAAGAAAGTATACAAACTTGGCATGACGTAAAGGGAATTTAACTTGCTGTTTAAAACACTAAAATAAAAAATAAAATTAGTGTTCTGCTGTTTCATTAAGGTTAAGCATACCATCATCAGTGCAGAATAGTAACACATTATTGCTGCTAAATAAAAACTGGGAGCAATAATAAGCTTTACAGAATCTTGCTATTCTGCACTGATGGTGGTATGATTAACACTACTGAAATTGCAGCACACTAATTTGGTTTTGACTTATTTCTATATTCAATAGAAGAAAGTATTGGTTTTGTAAAAAATTTTTATTTCTGGTTTTCGAGGAATTTACACGTTTTGAGAAATCTAGAACAAGATTTGACTATTTTAAGAAAATGTCTGTTTGTGTGACAAAATTTTCTGGCTATTGTATCTTAGAAACTAATATGCAGAATTTCATACAAATTGATATGTAGTTGCACCACAACATAAATTTGCTCACTATCAACTTTTGGAGAAAATAGCCCTACAGGTGGCGCTATTATACCATTTTTTTTCCACATTTTTATCTTGGTGGTGTAGGACAAAATTTCCTATAAATGTGCACAATTCAAATTATTTTTATTAAATCATTATAAAATTAAAAAGAGTTATTTATTTTTGTGAAAGTCAACTAAGAAAAAAAAATTGAACACATACAAGCATCATTTCAACCACCTCCTCCCTGGAACAACAACCTCCCTGGAGGAGGAAATTTTCAATATGAGTATCTTTCAAAAGTACTTGTGAATATCTACAAAACAAATGTTTGAACCATGAAGCTGTGATAATTTAAAATAAAATTATCGATTTTTTTTTTCTTTTCATTAAAATAAATAAATAAATAATAATAATAAAACTTGGGGGAACAAAAATGCATTTTTTAATATGTCATTTTATAGAGCATAAAATTTACTTTCTTGTATATCTAATGTTTGTTATACTTCTCTGGGATAAAAATCGTCTGCCTTCATGGTGGAAGAAAAATTTTAATAAATGTCCTAAACTCGATTAGATCATATTTAGAAAAATGTGTGCCTGTGAATCCCTGTATGTGTTATTAAAATTTTGTAGACAGTGTAAAGCACGCAGAAATAAAGCATGCAGTTCAACAAAAGTTAATATTTGGTTTGACTTAGTATAAATTGCTGTTGATTAGATTTGACATGTATCGTATAGTAGATGGTGCTACTATGCGGAAATATCCCCCATTATTGGAAAGAGTATGTCTCAGATTTTATAGTGTACTGGCAGGCTTTGCCCTTTCCTGGTCATTATATTGAAATGAATTTTCAAAATACCATATTAATAATAATAAAATAATAATAATAATTGAAATCAATCAAAATCTAAGTTAAAGTTCTTGCTACCTTCGGTAGCAGTTTTCCCACTCACCACACTTCATAAAATCCCTTTATAGTGCATGTTGCATACACATACCTAACCGACACATTAAAAACTCGGGATCCTGAGATTATTTGAAGCAGAGCTATGTTTTATTAGCCCCTTCCCCTACCCCTTTCTTAAAGGAATGAAGGAAAAGGGAATTTCATAAAATATCTTTATATTATGAGTTAGATACATATAACAGACCCACACGTCGAAAATCTCCTTCCTAAGATAATTTATTGCAGAATTACGCATAAATACATGCCCCCCCCCCCCTTTGCCCCCTAAGGGGCAGTAGGGTGGAATTTCACAAAATCACTTTGTAATGTGTGTTGAACACATAAGCAGTCCACACATCAAAAATTACCATTCTAAGATAATTTGGAACAGAGTTACGTATAGAAACATGTCTTTTACCCCCCAACAAGGGGGGACAGCATGGAATTTCCTATAATCCCTTTGTAGTTTGTGCGTGTTGAGTACACATAACCAATCGACATTCAAAAAATCGCTTTCCTAAGATAATTTGTAGCAGAGTTAATCTTTAAAATGTGTTTTTGCACCTCCCCCCGCCCTTTAAGGGGGAAAAGGGGAATTTTACAAAATCCCTTTATACTGTGTGTTGGGAATGCATAACCAGCCCACACATAAAAAATCGCCTAAGAGAGTTTGGAGCAGAGTTGCGCATGGAGACATGATTTTGCCCCCTCACCCCTAAGGGGGATAAGGTTAAATTTTACAAAATCTCTTTGTAGTGTGTGTCTTGAGTATGCATAACCAGTCGACATATCAAAAAATCGCTATTCTGAGATAATTTGGAGCAGAGTTACTCTTAGAAGCATGTAATCTCTCCCAAGGGAGAGAGGGAGAAATTTTGTAAAATCCCTTTATGATGCATGTTAGGAACGCATAAACAACCCACATGCAAAAATTAATCTTACTGAGATAATTTGAAGCAAAGTTATATGCTTGGAAAGATGTTTTTTGTGTCTCCCCCCCCCCCCCCCCCCAATCCTCAAGGGGGAATAGAATTACGGAATTTTACAAAATCCCTTTGTAGTATGTGTCTTGAGTATGCATAACCAATCGACATATCAAAAAACGCTATCCTGAGATAATTTGGTGCAGAATTACTGTTGTAAGCATGTATTTTGCCTTTCCCCTCCCAATCCGCTCTTTTTAATGGGGGAGGAGGAAGAAATTTCGTAAAATCCCTTTACAGTGTGTGTTGTAAGGCAAAAACAACCCACATATAAAAATTAATCTTGCTGAGATAATTTGAAGCAAAGTTATACTTGGAAACAAGTTTATTGCTCCCCACCTCCATGGGTTGAAAGGGGGGACTTTTGCAAAATCCCGTTACAGTAGGTGTTGGACACACGTGAATAAGCCACACACCAAAATTTGTGACCTCGGAGAGCGATGTTTTCCAATGAATAGTGCTTCACTGTGACAAATGATTCTGGATGATACTAGTTACTGTAGAGAAGGAGAAAAACACATTATGCACCAGCACCATACAATGTTCATTAACGGGATCAGTATGGCTTAAGTATGGTGGTGTGGGCAGGATTTTTACACAATGGTATAGCTATGTTTTACATCTTTGAGTGAAATGCTATTATAGCACAATGGTACGGCAAAGAGATTATTCGTATTTTTAGGGAATCGGTAAATCCAAACTTTTTGTTTATGGATGACAATGCATGCTTACACAGAACTGCTGAATTATTGAACACGCAAGAAAGTGAAAATATGGGCATGGAATGATCTATTTACTCCCGTGACTTAAATCCTATAAAACATGCCTGGAATCTTCTTGGCATTTTGGCAAACATGGTTTTGAAAAAACTTACCCTCTCATTTTCCCCGAACCGTGCAAGGTGCAAGAACAAAAAAGTGCTTCAAGAGAAGAGTTGGGTAATAACTGATCTCCTCCTAAGGATTCCTTAGTTTAGTAGAGAGCATAAATAACAGAGACAAAATATGCACTTATGTCCTAGGAGGGCAATATTCCTTACTAATATCTCTCATCTTCTATCTGGAAAGAACTTTTTTTTTTTTCCTTATTGTAAATTTTTCAAATACGATCTGTATTTATTTTTGTTTTTTTCATGTAATGAAATCTGTATCGTTTTGCATGATAAATATAATACTTCACCTCTGCTTACTTTCATTTCTTCAATAATTTTATATGTCAAAAAATGTCTCTGTTCCGTAGCAATTGTCAAGCAGTGTATTTTTATAGTAATGCGTCGTAATTAAATAGGTAAGAGAATATTATATAAAATTAGTAGTAACAAAAAATGTGGAATTATCTTAGCCCTGAAAGTGTCATAAAAAATGAGTAGGATATACGACCCCTGTATTGGATCATACAGAAGAAAGTTTTGTGATGTTTTTCTATTTGTGAAAGTTTTTCCTATTAGTTTTATAAAATAAAAACCTTGTTTTTTGCAAATACCTTAATATTCTATAAAAGCAACGTGCAATAAAAGATTTGGCTTGAAGTACTATGGTTATTTTTTGGCATATATAGTGTACTCTACTGAATAATGCGAGACCATGTCAATTTCAGTTGCTTCGACTTGTGATCAGTTGACAGGCGCACTAAGTCCATTCGTCTTCAATTTTACTTGGCGTTTATTCTCTTACTTTTTTTTTTTCGTTTGTGTTGAATGGAAGGAAGTATTGGATTCGTAAAAAAATTTCGACTTAGATGGATTTGCACGTTTTAAGAGTTCTAGAACATGATTTGACCATTTTTAGAAAAAGTATTTTTGTGTGTGTGAAAACATTTTGTAGCAACTCTATCTCCAGTAGTGGCACCAGAAATTCCCCGACAGGGGGGCACTACATAAAGAGAGTTTATTATATAAGTATTTATCAAAAACTGCAATACTGTTAATAATATTACTGTTACTATTTGTTCCATTCCGTTTGTTAGTATTCCTCGTGGTTTTGGAGATCATCGTGCCACAGACAGACATTTTCTAAAAATATCATGGTCAAAACGTGTTCTGGACCTCTCAAAACGTGTATATTCATGGAAAACTGGAAGCTGAAAATTTTTACGAATCCAATACTTTCTTCTATTGAATACAGAATGGAAAAACTGGAATGCTCCAAATTTGTACAAGGAAAGAAAAATGCTGCCAAAAGTAGAAAAACTGAAAGTTTTGTATTTTTTCCCCCGAGAGATTTTAGAAGTATGCCCCGATGGGGGGTCACAGACTCCCCGACAGGGGGGGGCCTGTGCCCCCCGGCCCCCTAGCTGGCGCCACCCCTGTCTATCTCAGGAACTGTTGATCATAATTGCATATAAATTTATATGCAGATGTACTTTCCTTGACATAAATTAGTGTCTATCAACTTTTGGTGTCAATAGCTGAACAGGTGGCACAACTATACAGCAATTTCCACAGTTTCAGGGAAGGTTATATCTCAGGAATTACTGCAAGAAATTACATATAAATTTATATGCAGATGCATCTTGACATAAGTTAGTGCCCATGAACTGTTGATGTTAATCGTCCAACAGGTGGCGCTGCTTTACATTGATTTCCGCAATGGCTCATTTCAAGTGAAATCACCTAAGGCGGTTGCCCTCATGTCACAGATATTAATGAAAATTTTTTATTATAAAGTATGTAGTGAAAAATGCTTAAAATATTTTTTTCAGAATTTTTTAGTGTTAGGTTTATGAGTTTCAAACCACAATAACACTTTTATTGTATGGACCAATTTTGTTCATTTTGGTGTCATTAGAAAGATAAAGGTATAAACTATGAAATAAAATTATGCAAATGCGGAAAATATGTATACAAGCATTTAAAAAATTGTAATAAAAGCATTTTTTGAAGGAATTTTTTTTGCAAACTTCAAGAATTTTTTGCAATAAAACACCACATCTCACCATGCTAATTTTTTTTCTCATAATATACAATGACATACTTTGCAATATAAAAAAAAATCAAGAGGCTGTTCTTTATGTTTTGTGATTAAAAAATTAAAGAAGTAAAATACATAAATATTTCGTTAAGTTCTGTTTAATGTCTAACTGATGTACAACAAATGAATCATACAACATGCATTCTTAACATTTTAATGATTATTGTTATTTTTAAATAATTTATGAATGGATAATATTATATCTGAGCTGAAAATATAAAAGCGAATATTGCTACACGTCATGGTAAAAATGCATGTGTTGGAATTAGTGGTATTATAAAATGTTTAGCCACAAGAGCAAACTTGCAATGTCCATATTACAATCACATAATAAGTCCAAAAGAAATGTTTACATTTGCCAAAATTTATGTTCCAGGTATATACATATTTTATATTATAACTGAAGAAATAACAAATTCACAAAGCTGTTAGATAGACGATATGAAAATTTTTCAAATATTCCTGGGACAAGAGTAAATCATTTACTCCAACCACTGGATAATAGAAGACTGCCTGTAAAGCATGTTTCATCATCTGATATAGTTTTTCAAGTTTCTTTTGGACTTCAAATCAAATAATTTATCAATATAAAAGAAGAAAAAATTCTTGTAGCTATCTATGACAGTAACTGGTGGCTTGGAACAATGCTGGAGATTATTGAAGAACATCGAAATGCAAAGATGAAATTTATGAACCCAAGTAGAACTTCCTCAGCTTATTCATGGCCTAATCATTCTGATGTTTGTTGGGTTCCATATGAAACTACAGTAAAACCTCTCTAAGTTGGACACCTACGGTTCCAAGAAAAAGTGTCCAATTTAGAGAGGTGTCCAACTTATAGGGGTTAGACATAATGTTAATGGATACATTCCGTTCCGAGAAAAAGTGTCCAACTTATAGGGGTGTCCAACTTGAGAGGTTTCACTGTATTTTAATGAATGTGCCTGTCTCAAGCACAAGCACTGGTCACTTATTACTTTCAACTCAGATATAATATTATCCATTCAGAAATTATTTAAAAATAATAATCTATACTTTAATAGGCAAACATCAAAATTGTTGTACACTTTTAACATATTAATTATACGAGTAGAGAGTTGAATGTGGTATCATTCAAAAGGTTTGATTAGCCAGATTTGCAGAATACAAAAAATATTTTCGACTTTAGGTTTTCAATGAATTTACACCTTCTGAGATGTCCTAAACATGATTCTCTCATTGTTAGAAAATGACTGTTTGTCTGCTTGTGAATGTGTTAAAGAAATTTTGTAGTAGGCGGGATTTAAGTACGACTGATAATTGGTTAGACCTTGATTTAAATTGGCGCTAATTAGCTGTTCGAATATATCACCCAACAGGTGGTACTATTACGTTGTGATTTACCCCCATTTAAGTCAAGGCTATACCTCAACTTCTATAGTATATATGGACATTATATAATACTGTGCTGTTTTAATTTGTGTGCATATTAGTCGGCAAGTGGCTCTGTTGTGTTGCAATTCAATTCCGTTTATGAAAAGGCAATGGACTTTATCCGTGTTACGTCATAAGAACCCTTGACATGTGACAACTGTAGGGGAAAATGCAACATTATAATGTTTATATTCATATTGTAAAGGGAAATGTTCGTATTCTAATTAAATATTTTTATCCTATAGGGAAATTTATAGGGGAACAGAGAATTGGAAATCACTGGGTATAATTTAGCTTCGAACCCAAAAAGAAGGCTATTGTTCATTGCTTTACCTTGCAAAAAAGTGGTCAAGTTTGAATCACTGGACAATATTAGTAATTGTTAAAATGTTGAGACTGCATATTGGGTGGTTAAAAGATCATTTGTTGTGGATCAGTTAGCTATTAAACGGAACTTAATGCAATATTTATGTATTTTACTTCTTTAATTTTTTAATCACAAAATACAAAAAACATCCTCTTGATTTTTTTTTTTTTATTGAAAAGTATGTCATTTTATATTATGTGAAAAAAAAATTAGTGTGGTGAGATGTGGGGTTTTATTGCAAAAAATTCTTGAAGTTTGCAAAAAAATTCCTTCAGAAAATGCTTTCATTACAATTTTGTAAATGCTTGTATACATATTTTCAGCATTTGCATAATTTTATTTCATAGTTTATACTTTTATCTTTCTAATGACACTAAAATGAACAAAATTGGTACATAAATAAAAGTGTTATTGTGGTTTGAAACTCATAAACCATCATGTTCATTGACGCTATATTGTTAAATTTAGTAAAATTTCGAAATGACCCCTTATTCTTAGTTTTGACTAAAAAATTCTGAAAAAAAAAAAAAAAATATTAAGCCTTTTTCACTATGTACTTTATAATAAAAAAATTTCATTAATATCTGTGACATGAGGGCAACCGCCTTAGGTGATTTCACTTGAAATGAGCCCAATCCAAGGAAGGCTATATATCAGGAACTACTGCACAGGATTGCATACAAATTTATATATAGATGGACCATGACATAAATTAGGATATGTCAGCTTTTGGTGCCAATCGCTTAGCCAGAGGCGTTGCTATACAGCGATTTTCGCAATTTAAGGGGAGGCTATATCTCAAGTTATATTGCGTATAACCGAATAAAACTTGATATACGATAAAACCATTATGAGCCATTATGTTGATTAAATTAGGCGCATGTCTGCTGATAGGTGGTGCTGCTATATTGCAGTTTTCTATCGAGAACGGGATATATGTCGTCTGTACGGTAAAAATTCACTTCAGTTGGACATTTAGTGTAATACCTCTCTCTGAGAAGAAAATCGTCTGTATTCATAAAGGATAAAGAGATAACAAATAATTTGCACTGCTAATTTGTATAGGAAATATAGAAAGAAGTTTTGTAATAGCCACAACATACTAGTTTTTTTTTTTTTTAAGTCTCTGAATATGTTGTTAAAAATTTTACTAATAATTAAATCGAAAATGTATTATACAATCAAAAAATATTTCTTTTTTATCATTTACCCGAAGCTTTTTAACCCAGTATACCGGGTCATCATCAGGAGTTGAACTTGTTCAGCGTTTCGTGCTCGAATGCTGTTTCTTTATATTTAGTATCTGACGCCATCGGCTGTCGAGATTTTGATTGGGCTCCACGTCATTGCAGCTTCAGAATTTGTTAGTATATCAATAGCAAAGGAACAGAAATATATAGTTCGCTCTTTTGTAACGAAATATCATTTTTAACTAATCAATTAAAAATAGGTAATTATTGCCAAAACCGCAAATGGTTATAAAATCATCCCCCCCCCGCCCCCGCGAATGACAGACTTTAATTGTAAAAGTGAACATCCTCTTCCTCCCCCCCCCCCATTTCTTTTATCAGGACTCCATTCTTCTATGATTAACAGAATGTTTTTTTGTCGAATGGTTGAGAAAATAACGGCCTTCTATTGATGATACTTTGAGAATGATCGTGCCAGAAGTCACAGGATTCGAGGTAATGAGATAAACTCTCAAGATTCTACAACATTTTTAAAAAAATTTAAAATATGCTTAAAAAATATATCTATAATAGACCTTAATGCATAGAAAATCTTTTGCAAATCGATGTATACAAAAATGTTGCATTTTTTATCAAGGCATTTTGAAAATATTTACGGAAAGTAGAGAGCGGATAGACGAATCGAACTTATAATACTTTTACATTTGTTGGGAAGTGTTTAAATTGTGTAACTCTAATAAAAATACATTTTCAGAAATTTCCAATTATATTCCTTAATCTATTTTTTTTTTTTTTTTTTTTTTTTTTTTTTTGTACCTGTAAACAAATTATTATTGCTAATCATATCATATTCTATAGAAATCATGCTTTTATGCATGTGAATAATCTACGTCAATTTCATTAAAGGTATTAAAATATACTTAATAGAAATACCTCTCATAGAACATAATTGCTTTGGAGTTCGGTTGAATGTTCCACTATGCAAATTAGTGGTGATATTTATACCATTTTAAAAGAAAACATGTCATATTTAAGTTGTATAACATATATTAATATCAAAGCTTTAAAAATATTTACAGAAGATATAGCTGACAAGCAGACAAACCGAAATTTTTAACACTTTACAATTTTCAAAGGAAAGTTTTTAAAAACGTATTTTTTGTTACAAAAATAATATCACTTTGTTATCTAAATAATTGTTTGCTTATCAAAAGAAAGGTTTTTATCTATTTAAAAAAAAAAAAAAAAAAAAAAAAAACATTGAAACACTCTTTTGATAATGATTGAATAAAAAGATCTAAAAATAAAAAGTACATATCTTTAGAGTGGTTTTATTTCATTTTTCATTTGAAATTTAATATGAAGCAATTTCTTTCACAAAGGAAACAATTTCTTTTTTTTACATAAATACACTGAAGACATGAAATTATGTACATATTCTCATTTAATAGAATAGAGAAATTGAAACGAATAAAAGAATCCCTTATTTTGAATGGCTATATTTAAGAGAATTATATAAGGTATGTATGTTACTTTGTAAGTATATGAATGAGTATTTTTTTTTTTTAATTATTTAAGAATTATGCAATTTTAGTTTATTTCTCATGTAGATCTTATCTTCTGAACATTACACTATGTAAGAAATGTACTGTGATCATGAAAAATTTCGATTTTGAGATTTTGGTGCAGCTATACGTTTTGAGGTCTAAAAACAAGAACGCAAAATCATGCGGTACACATTGATTATTAAGGCTTTCCAAATGTACGTAAATGTTGTATAACTTTCAATAGTCTTCGCCTACATAAACACACAACGGACAGACAGTAGTTCTGAAATGCATACCGATAGACTAATTGAATTCCTAATCATTCTTAAATGTTGTTAGAAAGTGTTAAAAATGCTCAACACACACACACACACACACACACACACACACACACACAAAAAAAAAAAAAAAATGTAGCCCTTATATTCTAATTGCAGTCCATAATGTATCTGAATATTTTAGTGTAGCCCTGTAAATCTGAAAGATAACAAAATCATATTCTATACAAAGTATTATTTTAGCATATTAAAAATCAATGTCAATTTCTTTATGATTTTTACAATAGAAAGTTCTTTAAATGTAATTTATAAAAATGTCTAACCTAAAATGCAATTTATTAGCATTTTTTTGGGTATCCCTGTACACAAACCAGTAGTACAGGACCTGTTAATGTCATTTAAAATAGGGAACATTCCATGGTGAATTTGAATAGCATATATAATTTTGTAAAAATTCTGAAATCATTTACGGACGCTGGGGGAGAGGGGAGGGGGGCAGATGGAAAGACGGACAGATAGATACTTAAATTGAAATCATATTTACACTTAAAAATATTAAAAAGTATTATATTGCTTAGTGTAAACAAAAATGCCATTCGGAGTTTTCCGTTGTTTTTCCGAAACTCGTATGAATACGGATTAGGATTACCCCTTAGAAAGATTCCTACGGAGGGCATCCCCGTTAGACCCAGGTCCCTAATACAGGCAATTGGCCTTAACCCAACACCAACACCAACACTATAGGATCAGGAGTTATAATAAAAATTTAATGTTACTGCGCAAGTAAAAATGTATTATAATTACCATGTACTGTTCTAACATGATAAAAGACTTAATTTTTAAAGTTTAAATAGTTAGTAATGAATACTAAAACATAATCGAATAAAATAAATTTGATGGGTAACATAATTTTGCTTATTAAAAACTAAATAAATTTATTTATAACAAAAAAAAAAAAAAAGTTATATCAAAATTTTAATTATTTAAAAGATATCTGTACATGCATTTTGTGATTTTGTAAGTTTCATGGGCTGAAATTTTTAAAGTATCCTCCAGATCCTGGTATCTCAGTGGAATCAGAAGAATTATCATCGACGATTATGAATTCATGAAAATAATTACAAGATAAAAAGAACTTTTTATATACCTTGTTTTTAAATTTTCTGTTGAATCATATAAACGCTACCGAAGGCAGCGAAAACCCGGAACAATTTGTTAAAAGTATTTAAAAAGTTCATTGCTATCGTGTTTTGAGCTATTATAAAAGTTTCAAATGGCTAGCTAGCCGGGAAGTTAGTTAAAAATCGATTACAAGCTTAGTAATAGTAACGCTGCCGAAGGCAGCAGGGTCCCGAAGAAGTTGGTTAAAAAGATTTAAAAAATACATTTACACGGTGTTGAACTATTCTGAAAGTTTCAAATGTCTAACTAGACGGGAAGTTAGTTAAATAAATTTTCTGTTGAATCATATAAACGCTGCCGAAGGCAGTAGGGACCTGAAACAGTTGATTAAAAGTATTAAAAAAATTTATTGTTACCGTGTTCTGAGCTATCCTGAAAGTTTCGAATGTCTAGCTAGTCGGGAAGTTAGTAAAAAATCGATTGCAAGCTTTGTACTGGTAACACTGCCGAAGGCAGCAGGAACCCGAAACAGTTGGCTAAAAGTATGATAAAAATGCTTTTTCACCGTGTTCTGAAAGTTTCAAATGTCTAGCTAGTCGGGAAGTTAGTTAAATAAATTTTCTGTCGAATTATACAAACGCTGCCGAAGGCAGTAGGGTCCGGAGACAGTTGACTAAAAGTATAAAAAAAATTATTATCACCGTGTTCTGAGCTGTCCTGAAAATTTCAAATGCCTAGCTAGTCGAGAAGTTAGTTAAAAATCGATTACAAGATTTGTACTGGACAAACAAACAAACAAGAATCGAAATTAATGAAAACATGGTAAAATACCAGGAATTTTAACGAAAAAAAGATTTTGTATGGTGTTGGTATATTTGGAATTAAGGCCAAACGACTACACGAGGGTCATTGGACTGAGGTGGTGAGCCCTTGTACCCACCTTGGGGGTGTTTCTAAGAGCTCCTAGCCTACATGTACGCAAGTTTCAGAGAAAACCACGGAAAACTGCAAATGGCTAGGTTGACGAGCGTAACCTGTAATGGAACCTAGCAATTTCCGTTTACCAGCGTAGAGCGCAAAACCGTTTGGCCACTTGTGGGGCCGATTTTGTATGTTAAGGGAATGTAGAGTTTATTGCACGGAGGTCCAATCATTTCATTATGAAAAATATTGATTTTAAATGTGTTTAGCATCCATATGAGTTTGATATTTGTCTTATTTTACAATTTTAATACTTGTAAAACTGGAATTCAAGCGCTGAAAGAAAATAAATAAATAAATAAATCAGGTAAATTACCTGTACTACCTTAAGGCATTTTTGACAATTTTTAACATTTGTAAAGCTAAAATGATAACACAGTGTTTAGATTGTTATATTAAAGACCATTTCAGATAATAAATTACTATACTTACAGGCAAATTAATTGCAATTAAAATTAATCATAATAAGTAAATAATTAATGTACATCAAAAGCAAAGATGTTCTGTCACAAAATTTATCTCTATTTTACATTCGTCTTTATTACTTTCTTCCAAGTATATACATAAGAAGAAAGTCTTGGATTCGTGAAATTTTCCGACTTCTAGTTTTCGATGAATTTATGTGTTTTAAGATGCGCGATGCCCTGAACATTGGTTTGACCATTTTTAGAAAATGTCTACGCGTGCGTTTGACCCCCAAAAGAAAAAAAGGAACAAAGAAAAAGGAAGAAAGAAAGAAAAAGAATTTCCTAAATTTTTCTTGTAAGACACAAAACTGACATTCTTCGACATTTAGTATTATATTTTTCTGAGATAAAAATGTCTGCAATCATTATGAAAAATAATAATTCTATTAAATAATTTGCACTTCGAGAATATTTGTATAGGATAGGAAAGTATATAAGAAGGTCCTATCATGCCCACAACATGCTAATTTATTCAATTTTTCTGATTTATATTCTTTCAGGCCTATGACTTGTGGTTTTTCTACTTCAAATTTTTCTCAGAAATTTTTAATTTATTTAAAATATTCATTCATTAACAAGCATAAGTTGTTGCATATTAATTTTGTTTTACTTCTGATACTAAACATTAGTGTTCAATGCTGAATGTGTAAACTTTAGAAATTAGGTCTTTTATTGTGTAAGCGTGATATATAATAATTATTATACATTTTTAAATGTACAGTAACTTTTAATTTTTTGTTATAACTTCTGATTCCACTCTAAAAAGTTATATAGCCTTTAATATTAAGGGGGAAAAAATCTAAATTTTTGAAACACAATATATATCTATATATATATATTATTTAGGTTTTCAAATTTTATAAATATATTAATTTTACTTAACATAATCAAGTTGCATATCAAATGAAACCTTATAAAATTTTCTGTAAAACAAGGGGTCAGAAACTTCTCTAATCCTTATAGAACTTGAAAATTTCGAGATTGGAAATGTTGTTCATGTAAGTAAATAATATATATATATTATAATATTAATTTTTTTTATTTAAAAAAAATATAAAAATGAAAATTCGATGAAATAAAAAATTTCAAAAGTATATTTTCATTTATATCATCAAGGAGAAGGACTCCTGAAACTTTCATCGAAATCTGAAGTTGGATAACTGAATAAAAAATCACACCTTTCTGCTTGCTTCAAAGAAAATAAAAACTGTTTAATAAATGAAACAAAAAATACACATAAGTCGAAGATTCTGGAAAACTGCCCAATTTGATATACATAAAACTTTATACAACAAAAAACAAAACGAAACCCCGAGCAAAAACATTATCATTTCTTTTGTTTTTCGAATATTTTCGCTCCTTTTTTCCGATAGCCGATAAAATAATCCTGAGGGGTCTAGCATGAACTCATCGGAATGCTAACGTTAAGTACCCTTCAGAGACTGGCTTCAACTTCGGTTTCTTTTGATATCCCTTTGATGTGGGAATCGAATTGACGCGAAGCAGCAGAGAGATTTTCTTAGGTGACAAACCTCCTACTGCGATCGAAATTTTGTCTCTTTTATAAAAGAGCAATAAAAAGTAATGTCCTTCATTGTAAATGTGTGCAAAATGTCAAGGGTCGCTTTCGGACAATGGATAATTTATGAGTTTTGAAGCTCTGCACCGTTGCTAGTATCTGAAGGATCCTTTAGTGGGAACTTCCCGATATGACGTAACTTTCTCGACAAACCCCGAAACTGCTAGCACGAACTTACCAGAAATCTCTTGGCATCGGAACTAAGGCTCCTATATATACGAGCTGGCGCATCAGGCATTTTGTTGTCTTAGGGTTACCACATGTACCCAGCGCTTTTCTCTGATAAACAAACAACAAACTTTTTTTTTATCGTCTTACGTTACTTTAAAGTAACTTGTTTTATTATATTTCATAATTTTAGCTAAGTAAACTATGATATGGAAGTTTGTTTAGATATAAACTGCTATAATCATTCAAGAAGTGAATATAAAGTGTTCGCAGACCTTCTATTACTGTGTATTTCAGTTTTGGCGGCATTTTGTAAATGAAACGGAAACCGCCCTAACAACACATCTTACCCCAGTACATCCATAGGATATCCTCAGAATAAAATGACATCCTGAGAATGTACTGTGAAAATAATGTGTTTTTAGGAATATTATTGTTTCTTATTGCTCTTATCTTTACCGGGTTAGCTTCAGATCAAGATTTCTTAAAATGATTGGGGAAACGATAAGGACGCCAAGCGGGAATGCTATCCTCTTCGAAGGCAAAAAAATGGCGGTGATGCGCCGGCCTATTATTTTATTTAGGGGCTCTAATCGGAACTGGCCTAAAAAATTCCGTCAACGCATTACATTGCGGAAATACAAATCCGATATCGGATTTTGAGATGGCAGCTTCGATTGTAGCCGCATTAAAATTATTTCTTGAATTAATAGAAGTGCTTGATATTTAAATTATTAAATAAATTATATATAGTTTTAATAGAGCATATCTATGAAGTATAATAAGCCTTAAATATATTTAAAGTTATTGAAAATTTATTAAGTTTAATGAAAATTGTAATAAATATATATTTTCTTTATAACTAATATTCTTATTTAAAAAGTATGAAGAATAACATGTCTTAATATTTAAAGTTATTGAAAATTAATTAAGTTTTTATAAAAGTTACAATAAGTATCTATATATTTTCTTTTTAGTTAATATTCTTATTAATCATGTACAATATTAAGAGTATATCTATAAAGAATAACAAGTATTAATATTTGAAAATTGTAATAAATATATATTTTCTTTATAACTAATATTCTTATTTAAAAAGTATGAAGAATAGCATGTCTTAATATTTAAAGTTATTGAAAATTAATTAAGTTTTTATAAAAGTTACAATAAATATCTATATATTTTCTGTTTAGTTAATATTCTTATTAATCATGTACAATAATAAGAGTATATCTATAAAGAATAACAAATATTAATATTTAAAATTGTTAAAAATTAATAAGTTTAATGAAAGCTCCAATTATATATTTTCTTTATAACTAAACGTCTAAATTATATCTACGAATGATGTAAGTCCCAGTATATAAACTACTGGAAACTAATTAAGCTTAAAGGAACTTGTGATAAATATTTATTTTCCCTGCACATAAAATTTTCATTTTAAATTTTATTATTATCTAATTAAATAGTTAGAGGTACAACACATTTATTCAACATTCACTTGCAAAACTTCATTTGTAGATATATAATCTAATCTAATAAGAATCCCCCATATCTCAATGAGAGAAAAGTGAGTGAATACCTTTAAAAAATTTTAATAACTGATATTTACAATCTAGATTAGACAATGTGAAAATTAACATACAAAATGAAAATAAATTTTTAGACGGTTTTACTTTTCTTACTTTGATGAGATAGAATTTTTTACTAAGCTTTAAAATATAAAATTACCCAGTATATTTTATTGTACAGTCGGTAACAAAAGTGTCCGAACACTAGCAAAAATTCTTATATAAAAAAAGTACACTTAATATACTGTTTTGTTAAATAAATCCTTGTCGAAATCCTGTTCTTAGTCAGTCTAAGAACAGAATTCGACAAGGATTTATTTAGCAAAACAGTATTAACTTTACTTTTTAGTTCCCCATCATACTATAGGTATGGGGAACTTAGGTAATCGTGAAAATTTTCGACCTCGGTTTTTGACTTTTTTATACGTTTTCAGGTGTGAGGAATCCGAAAATGACAAAATTTGTATGATGTCTGTCTCTAGGGTGTCTGTTAGTGTGTTAGTCCATTAGTGTGTTGTGTTAGTCTGTTTACACGATATCTCACGAACAAATGATCGCAGAGAGGTCAGATCAGTTTTAAAATATTAGTTTTGATACTGGCAAGAACCCTATTCATTTGCAACATTCGAATTAAAAAACTTCGTAAGTTATTAGAAATTTACGATTTTCTTAACATGGGAGAATAGGACAAAAATTCTCTTAAACGTGCATTAAATGGAAACTTTTTACTGTAAAAATGTCAGAACAGTTTTAAAATATCAGTTTTGATGCCGGAATGGACATCCGTAACTATAAATATGCTACTTTGAAAATTTCGCAACATTACTATATCTATGTTGCCACTCGTAAATATATCATGACGTCACTCAGTCTTCGTCTTTTTTTTCCTTAAGTGCGCATGCTTACTAGCCAGTACATTCCTTCCTGTTCCTGCTTTAGTTTCAATATTTTTGTTTATATGCGAATGGTGAGAGGCGCGTTTTCTCGCCTTTCCTTTTAATTTTTAAAATGTAGAATTTTATCACTTACGACATATTTGAGTCTATTAAATAGTCAAATGAATCTTTTATTAATATTGGGTTGAATTTAAATTGTAAACTAAGTATTCAATTGTTCTTAAGATTATGAATAACAATTTTTAACGTTTTATTGTCATGAACCAAGGCGTTAAACGATATCGTCAAACTAGTCTCATAGAAAGCTTCGCTTTCAGTAAAAGACCAAAAAGTAATTACCGTATAGTCAAGATTTTTGTTTATTTAGCTAAAGTACTACATCTGTGTTTAAGTCTATTTTATTCTAATGAAAATTACGATTTTTAATGTTTCTGTATCTAATCGTTATGAATTTAAGTGATATGTGTATATCTTTTGAACTGTTATATTTTTATTACTTGACATGTTTTCTCACTGCTTTTTAAACTTTATTTTATTGAGAATATTGAAGCAACGAGCGTTTTGTCGCAAAATGTAACAGCAATATTTAATTTTTTTAGTAAATCTTTATTAGTTTCTTAACTTAAGCTTCCGCATCTTATAAACAAATTTTAGATTAGTAAGTAGCAATCGCTTACGATTTTATTTTATATTTAAATTTATGTATATATAATTTTATAGAACAGTGACATATATTCAGGTAAATATATATAATAATGAGAAATAAAATTGATGAGATTGGTGACAAACTAATGTAACACCTTCGAATTTAAATATTTGGTTGAATATATAAAACAATACTTGATGGATTCTCTTAGAACTTCATGGGTGTAAAGTAAAGAACATGTAATACTAATATATCTTTTCGTGAAAATTTTCTGTCAAAAGTAAAGAGGAGACCAATAATAATAATTAAAAAAAAAGAAGGTTGTAGTTATAGTGTGTGATCATGAGGCTTTTTTAATAAATTATTGATGTTCATTTGTATGTTTGTAGCATAAGATAAAAAAAAAAAAAAATCCCCCCCCCCTTTTTTTTAAAAGCCCAATCCCGGGTGGGTTTTAATTTTTTTACTTTTTTTTTTAATATTAAATGTAGAATAATACTATTAGGTTTTAATTTTAAGTTTATTTCAAAACAGAGCAGTTTTAGACTAAATAAAAACTAATTACAAAATAATAGTAATTAAAAATTAAATGACCTTCATATTCTTAATATTTGGTTTGGCCTAAACTGTAAAAGGAATACTTATTTCATTCTATTCGGTATTTTATCACAATTTTGAATTTAATTAATTTTTTATTATTAAGTTATTTTGTGTAAAATTAAAACTAGTAACAAAAGAAAAATATTTTAACCCTTCCATGTACAATTTTCATATTACAAATAATTATGCATTTTTATATGGTTAAAATTTAAAAAAAAAATTAAAATTTTTGTTAATATTGATAGTGACATATTTTATTCATATTTGAAAACTTATTTAATAAAGGAATACAAAGGAAAATTATCACTGTCTACTCTTTACATTTACATGTCAGGAGTCAATCCAGGTTTTCATTTTCGGGGCCCATTTTTGTGAAACTTTTATTTATATTTATGGGAAAAAAAAATCATGTAACACCTTTCATTTTATCAGTCGTTCTATATAAAATGTTTATTATCAAGTTAATAGTGTTTCATTGAACCATGTTACAGGTAAACATTAAAAATAATTCGGGAGACATAAAAAATTTTGTAAAAAGATCATTTTTATAAAACTAAGACTAAATCTTTTAAAAAGGCTGTTTTAATGAATTTGAAGTTTTCGATGGGCAATAAAAAAACCCCCCATTTTTTGCCTGTATCGAACCTTACAGGGTCAATATATTATATTTGTTAGTTATGCTTAATATTTATTGCTAAATCCTTAGAATTTTAAGCAAAGTATTACTTTTTTTTTTTTTTCCTAACATCAGGAATTACAAAGACAAAAATGACTTGCAATTTTGTTCATTTTTTCTCCTCTTTCTTTTTTTAAAACTGGTATGTTCAAAAGAGATATTGTAGAAAGATAGTTGAAATGAAAAGAATTTTTCTAACAAAGTTGAAAAATCATTACATAATTTCAAACTGGCATATATATCACTAATATGCAGGGTTGGGGTTTGGGACGTCTGAAACGGGTTTTGGACAGGGCAGGTGGTTTTTACTGTCCAAAAGTGTCCTAAATTGTCTAAAACTGTACAAAAGTGTCTGAAAGTGTCCAAAACCTAAAATTATAAGAAATTCTGTTCCCTACATTCTCAGTAGCAATTATAATTAGTAATTAAAAGTATTTTATACTGAAAATTTAGACTTTTTAAGTTAAAAGAAATTTACAATTTTTAATAATAGCTATAAAAAAAATTTAATTTTAATGACTCAAAAAAAAATTTTACAATAAAAAATGCATGATAGGATATTCAAAATGAATAATTTGTCTTTTATTTTTATAAAAATATTATATATATTACTTATACATGTAAAAAAATATATATTTAAAGTGTGTACTATTTAATATTTTTACATATATATTTTCTCATTTATTCAAAAATAAAATAAAATGTGTTTGTATAGCGCTGCACGTTTTTAATATTTATTTCAAGATGATTTATTGTAAATCTTATATATAATAATAATAATAATAATTGTATATAATTTTGTTCTCTTGATATATTTATTCATGTTGCTTATATATCTGTGTATGTGTGTGTAAATATTATATATATCAATATTTGAAGTACAATTACCACATTTTTCCATTAAAGCTTCAGTAATAAATTTTTGTTTTTGATTATTATAATTGTTAATATACGTATCTTTCACTAAACATTATTATTTTATTAGAACTTAATGGAATATACTGGAAAATGATACAAAACAACTCAATAATTTTGTAAATTTTTCAAATATTTACATAATTTTAATGAAATATAATTCTACGAAAAATATAGTTTTGGACAGTTTAAGACACCAAAGTTTTGGACAGTACGGTAAAAACCATGGTTTATACCGTGGTTTTTACCATAGTGTCCAACCCTGCTAATATGATATACTATATTATGCAGATATATGCATAATAATTATACATATAATTATTATATTACATATATAATAATGCAAGTAAGAAAATACAAGTAAAAAAATAATAAATTATTTTTTAAAAAGGGAAAAATCTTATTAGATTTAAAAAAAAAAAACTGCTCGGGTTTATTTTATTTGTGAGCGGGTTAAAAACCCAGCATGTGTATTCATAGAGAATCATATATGAAGGATTTTTTAACAAAATTGAAAAAATATCATACATTTCTTATTTATAATACACTATTTTTAGAAAATTTGACATATCACATTACGTACAACATACTGTAATCAAAGTATAAAAATATTAAATATAAGATGAACTATAAATATTTTTACTGCATGCATGTAAATGTTAACGTGGTTACTTTTGCATGGTTTATTAGCCATGTATATATAAAGTTACTCTTGAAAAAGAAAATCAAGAAGTCTAAAAGTTTCGAAAAATATCATAGAGAAAATCTATTGAATTTCAAGTACTCCGAAAGAGAAGTAGAGTTAAGGGGTTTTAGTGAATTAATTAATGGCAATATAGTGTAGGTACTTAGATTCAAAGTGAAAGTATGGATTAAATATATTATAATTCTGCTTCTCTTTGAGAGTACTTGAAATTTATCTAATTCTATTGGTAATATATTTCAGAGTTTTAGATAAGATGCTTCATGTCATGTGATGTATTGTGTTTTTATATTAATGCACTACTTCACTAGAGCTAACAGTGTAATCTGGTTGATAGCTACTACCAGCAGTGTTAGAAATAAGAATTTTGAAACTAGGCGTCAAAATGACGCCTGGATTAAATTTTTTGGGCGTCAAAATAAAAAATCTAGGTGCCATCTATAATTAAATATGTATATTAAAATAATAATAATAATAAAGCATCAACATAAATAATATATGCAAGATTATATAAAACATATTTATGTAATGAATGTAATTAAATTGACAATATTAAACGTACATATTTAAAATCGCAAATTTATTCTTCGCCCAGAAGATGCATCATTCCACCACAATTTTATAGCATTTTCCGGGCAGAAATCTTCCAATTTAGGGCTGTTTAATTTAATCATTAACAAATCATCAACTACTTTCATAGAGATATGATTTCTTAAATCAGTTTTTATTAGGTTCAATTGACTGCAATATACTTTCTTACAATCTGATGGGATTGGGAAAATTACTAGGTATAATGAGGAAAAAATCCAGGCGTCAAATATGGCATCGGTGATTGAAATTCCAAGCGTCAAAATGAAAAAACTGGTCGCAAAATGCGATAAACGACCGCTTATTTCTAACCCTGACTACCAGGGCCTGATTATCACACAAGCCAACTAGACCTTGGCCTAGGGCCCCTCTATCTAAGGGCACCAAAACAATTTAAAAAAATTAAAATGCTGCTTTTCGCAAAGATTTCCTTAAAAAAAAAAATCTCGTAAAAAATTACAATTCTATGCAAGTGAATTCCAACAGTTATAGAAGAGAGATAGATAATCCTTAAAAATAATAATAATGATTTGAGATCTCTTTGCAAACAAAAAGTTAAAACTAATTTCTTATGAATGTGATGTTTTAACTTTGTCACCAGCATCCAAATTTTCTGCAGAAATAAAATATTTGTTTTGAGAAATTTGCTTTATTTTGTTGGGGGGGGGGGGGGGGCACTAAAATCGTCTTGGGCTTTGGGCCCCAACAGGCCGTAATCAGGCTCTGGCTACTACAAAACATAGAAAATCATTTAGTAGTGATTCCAAGATTATTATTTATAATATAATTAAATTCTGTGACCATCAATCTGAAAACAAAGATTTAATTCTTGTTTTTCAGGCAACAAAGCATGCTAGTGAAATTATGGGTGTTTCGTTAAACACTATTTAAAAAAATTGTTAAGAATCAGATGAACAAAATGATGATCTTATATTTAACTGATGAAAGAAAAAGGGGCATATTAAATAAAATTGTACTTGATACATTTGTTTGTGATGCGATTAGATGGACAGTGCAAGATTTTCATGTGAAAGAAGAAAATGTATACCAAGTTTATCCAAATTGCTACCAGTATTGAAAGCAGAAATTATTTTTCCATGTGAAAGAGTATCTCTAAACAAAATTTATATACCTTAATTTAATTTTTATATACCTTATGGATTACATGCATTATTAAATTGAATTATATTATGTGTTTTACAATGCATTCAATGAATTTAATTTTCATACATTTTATTTAACTTTTTATTGAAAAAATTATATACTGATGAGTAATAGTGAGGTATCTATCTAAATTTGTATTTTTGCTCCTTCAGGTGTTCATTCAGAAGATACAAATAATCAGTTGCAACGCATGTCTGATACATTAATGAAGTGAGTTGCACATATTTTTATCTGATAAATAAGTAAAATGTCAAAGTAAAATAATTTCTAAAACTTTCGATTTTTAACTCTTTCCTTCAGAGTTGAAAAGTAACAATTTGACTTCAGTTTGTCTCAAAGCCATAGCCAGAAATTTTTTTCCATGGGGGGTCAAGCTTTAGTACATAATGTAGATTGTTAAAAATGGGGTAAAAACTAAAAAATGTGCGACAAATTTGTAAAATTTCGGGGTAGGGCAGAAAATTTCCAGCCCCCCAACTATGGCCTTGGTTTATCTGACTGTCCATACTCTACACTCTGATGTCCATAAATATTTTTAGAATTTCTTCAAACTCATATATACTATTCGACTTTACTATGGCATTTTTCCTGTTGAAAATAGTGTAGATAGCATGGTTTGTGTACAGGAACACCTCCAAAAATGCAATGCAATGCATTGTATTGTAGGAGGCTCATTTTTATGAATCATATTTAAGTAACTTTGTACTTACTGCACAAATCATAATGTAATAGGTTCTTCCCACATGATGTCAGAGATCACATGATATAGTTGTTTTAAACCAAGAACAGATGAAATCTTTTGCATTTATCTATAGCGATTGCTGAAATAACACATTTTCTTTTCTTATTTTTGATAAATCCCATTTAATCTGTGTGTTTTTTTTGTACATCATTTTTTATTCCGTTTTATATCATTATCCATCATCTTTTTTTTTTTTTCTCTGTATACATTTACAACCATCATTTAGTTTATAATTGTTATTAATGTTGATGGAGAACATGTTAAGTACTTTGATTTTTTGTACTTAAATCATTCACAGTGCAATATCATGCAATGTGAAGCCATTTCAGCCAGTAGCTAAGTTATTAATGAACTTGTTGTAACATCTTTACACAATTGAATTTAACTGGAAACATTTTAAATTAATTTCAAGTTATAATCCATAAACATCCTGCAATAACAAGTTATTTATTACTAGACCAGTTAATGTAACAGTTACACTACAACATACAAAAATTGATTCTTACATGTGAAAATAAATAAACATACAAAGTGTTTTTTAAAAAATTATTAAACTTACAAATACAATTATTTTACTGTTTTACAAATGCACAATATTGCTTTTATTTTATTTTATATTTAATTAATACTTTTTGTTCTTAAGAGCAATATTTAACTGAATTTGATTCATTGTTATTCCTACATCACATGATATAGCAGATGACACTAGGAAGAGCCCATTGGTGTTTATTATTTTATATGCACAAAAGATGTTTTCTATGGAAAATGTATGATTAGCATCCGCATAGAAATATTCAGATACACAATTAAAAATTGCATTTCAATTTGTATTAAGTCTTTTTAACACTTTACAACTATGTTTAAAAATGATTTGTGATTATGACTTTAATTAGTGTATTTGCATTGATTATGTATGCAATATTGAGTATGCATATCAATTACACCAATATTGGTTTCAATATTTTTTTTTTTGCACTTGAAAGGTTTTTTTTTCCCTTCCCTTTAAGTTAAAATTAACAATTTATAGCTGATTGTGATTGCAAAAAGTAAGCTTATGCAATGCACTCTATATTTTTTAACCAAATTTAAATTTCGTTTTAGACAGAATTTTAATATATATATATATATAAATAATAGATATCGTAATAAGATTAAATCATAAAATTCAGCTATTAATAGAACTAAGACAATAACAGCACACTATATTTTTTTTTTTTTTTTTTTTTTTTAACACTTTCACGCCCAAGGGAAATATTTTTCCCTTCTACAAAAATCGTTATCGATTGTTCAATTATTATTGAATCGATATTTTTTTTTACTGAATGTCAAAATAAAACGTATGTCCAAGGCAGAAAATGTGTTTCTGAACGAATAAAAAAAAAAGTATAGAAAATAGGACACATAATAAATGTGTTATGTGCAATGTCCACTTGTGCTTCACAAGTAAACGAAATTGTTTCGTAGAATACCATAACTAGCTATTTATTTTACTTTTCTGATGATTTTTATATTACAAAGCAATAAATTTGTATTACAAAGCAATAAATAAAATACCGATATAATAAACCTAACTCTTCGTTTATTTACTTTTATGGTCCATAGGGAAAATATTTCCCATGAAATTATAGGAAACCTATACACCCTGCTATGTTTTTCTGGTGATAATCTCTTACTTTACACCCACAATAGCTTAAATATTGTGTTGTATTGGCATATTTAATCTTGGAAATCTTATGGTCCTGAAAGGGTTAATGCATAATTTATATTTCATTTTCTAGAAATTATCTTTTGTTCAAAAAATAAATTACTGATTATCACAGGGGGGGGGGGGGACAAAAAAATGAATAATATTGTTATGTCATAGATAACACAATTTATTTGCAAACAGAAATAAAAGTGATAAATTGACAAAATACGTGACATCATTGTTGTTCCAAGGGAAAATAAATTATATCCAAGATTAAAAAAAAAAAAAAAAAAAAAAAAAGAATAATATTGTTATGTCATAGATAACACAATTCATTTGCAAACAGAAATAAAAGGAATACATTGACAAAATACATGACATCACTGTTGTCCCAAGAAAAATTATGTCTATGATAAAAAAAAAAAAGGTAATTGAAGGAAAATGTGGATCCAAGAGTAGGAAAAGTAAGAAATTAGAAACAGTTCTGGAAAAATAGTGGCTGAAGAAAAAAAAAATAATTATAAGATAAAAAAAAAAAAAAAAAAAAAAAAAAACTTTTTATAAACCATGTTTATAAATTTTCTGTTGAATCATAGCTATAGAACTAACTACATTAGCACTTTATCAATGTGTATGAAATCTTTAAAGTGATAATGACGTCAATTTTTGTGAGATGCATAATTTAACTTTTTACAGTTTTTTAACGCTCATGTTTAATTAAATGTATTTATCTTTATATCGAAAGAAAATGCACTCATATTATTATTTTTATTTTATTTTATTTTATTTTGCAACGATTAAATTATGGCTAATAGTTTAATGGCTATTTATAAGGTATTAGGAGGTTATTATTTTCATATTTTAATTAATTATAAGAAAACTATTTGAAGATCGGACTTCGAAGTATTGTGTTGTCATCGGGTTGAGAGCTATTGTGAAAGTTTCAAATGTCTAACTAGTAGGGAAGTTAAAATTTGATTGCAAGATTTGTACCGGACAAACAAACAAGAATAGAAGTTAATGAAAACATAGTAATAAGTTTTTTTTTTAAATTGGCTTATCACTTAAACTGGGTAATATAAGATTGTTTTTTAGTACACTTTCAAAATATTAATTTTTTATTTCCATAAGAGAAAATTCTTAGTTTTGTATCTATCACAAGAATTACTCTATTATAAAGCATATCTATGTTGTTGTTAGGATTTTATGAATAGTGTTAGTGAAACCTAACTCAAAACTGATTCTTCAAAGAATATTTATGCACACAATATTCCTTTTAACAAAGTAAATACTCTATTTTAAATTTATATCTGAAAGTAACAGTGGGAAATTGTAACTGTGTTAAAGTATATTCATACTTTATTATGTAATGTTAATGTAAGATTATTATTTTTGTTATGACTAAGACTTTGCAACTGTGAAGAGAAAATTGTCTCACATAAAAAAAAAAAAAAAAAAACTTATTTATATACTTTTTATTATTTTTTCTCATTTTCTTATCAATTTTTAATTCCTTTTCTTCCATTTGAATTTTTTATTTTATGCCTCCTTCATTAATTAAATTTTATTTAATAAACAGCATTGCTTATAATAAATCTAATGCAATTACCACTTAATTCACCATCAGTGATAATTTTTAGACAATCTTAAAATGAATAGAAATTTCTTTGTTATGGTGGATAAAACATAATCCTCTTAAACTGAAGAAACAATTCACTGTAAAGAATGTGCCCTATTTGCTGCCAGAAATTCTCTGTAATTTGAGAAAATACGTTCTGACAATGTAATTTTTTCGTAAATTACGTGTATTTTCTGAAATTACAGAGAATTTCTGGAAGCAAATAGAACATATTTTTTACAGTGTAGGAAAGCATCTAAGAAAACATCAGCATACCCGTATAAAGTCCAGGATATTTGTGACAAAATATATAGGGGAAAAAGTTATTTGCACTGAATTAAATGGCAGTTGAATTGGATTTATTATATTCCTTCATTAATTTAAATGCAATGTAATATTTCTAGTTAGCTTATTTAAATTTCGTTTCTTGCATGGTGGGCAAATTCATTATGTGGTGCTTTAACCTTTCTGTCATATATCCTAATTAGTAAATCATAATTCACCTTTGACAGTAAGTCATTATAATTTTTTGTTTCTTGCTAAATTTTTCTTTTCTGCAGAACTTTTCTAAAATAATTGCTAAATGAAGATATGCTAGTCTCCATATCTGTCAAATCTTGAATGAAATGGATGACATATTAGAGTGCAGTATTTTATTTATGCAATTGCTTTATATGCAAAATAAAAGGATTTCATATTAATTCATTCAAACATATTTATTTAGATTTTGTTGTTTTGTTATATGGAAATAACCTTTAACAGCTACACATAGTTTTATGTTGAGCAGTAAGAGTAAATAAATATTAATGAAAATTCAAAAACAAAAATCTCATGAAAAAATAAAGAATAAAATACAAACTGAAAAGAGAGAGAGAGAGTAAGAAAAATGCACACAAAAGTACACATCTATCTGCTCATTTAATTAATAGAGAAAATACATTAGCAGGAATTTCGGAATCTATACAATCATATTTAAATGCTGTTAGAATTAATTGATATGAATGTCTGTTTTTTCATTGATTGTTTTGTATTAATATGATTGTTTTGTATTAATATATTGTTTTGTAAATAATATGCATTATTTATTTCAGTGAACCATCATCTGCAGATGCAGCTGATTTACAGGCATCAGAAACTGGTGGTCAAACATCCAATAGTATGAATTTTATAATTATTTTAGTGTTTGTCTAAAACGTGCCCCCCCCTTTTTTTTTATAAGCAGCACCCTGCCCTTTTCTAAATTTAAGAAAAACTCTGAAAATGGTTTATTATTTATTGAAATTGTTTATTAGTGCTAAATTATAAACGATGAAATAAAAACTATTTTTCTTCTGTAATTTATCTCTATAAGGTTTGTTGTGTCTAAACCAGGGTTGGCTTGATTTTGCCCGATCCGAAAAAAACCCAGGTAGGTTTTTTCAGTAAAATGCACTTAAAAAAAACCAAGTGGGTTTTTTCAAAATCCTTATTTAAAATTTCACTTTTATCTAACTTACATACAATAAACATGTAAATAGAAAACAAATATTGTATACATTATTAGAACATGAACAAAGAATTTTCAGAAATATTGGAGGTTCTCAAACTGCTCTGTAGGAAAAAAAAATCCGAAAAATCCGCCATGGAAAAAAATCATAATTATCTTATTAAAACAGAATAAAAATTTATATATATAAAAGCAAAATAAGAGTTGTTTATAAAAATATATATTAAAAAAAAAAAAAAAAAAAAAACTGTGAGACTTAAGGAATAATGTAAAATATAAATAAAAATCAAATTAAAAAAAAAAAAATTCTGAAAACTTTAACAGTTCAACACTGTTTGGTAATGTAGAAGGACTATAATTAAAAATATTTTATGAGAATCTAATAATTATGAAACATTTAATAAAGCAATACTAAATAATTATTAAAATCCAGTTTTTTGTTGTAAAGGACAGATAAACAGAATTTTAGAATATTTAAAGAACAATAATTAATTTAAAAATACTTTAGAAATTTTTAAAATTTTGATGTTAATGAATAATTAATATTTAATTTTTTAAAATTATCTCTTATGAATGATATACTTAATGTAAAAAAAAAAAAAAAAAGGAAGAAAATATTCCTGAAAACTCTGATAAAACCCAAAAATATTCTGAAAATACCCTGATTAAACCCAATAAAACCCACTGGGCTTCATTTTTTCCAACCTTGGTCTAAACTCATTATTAAAACTGTCAAAACGTACTAAACACTTTCTGACAATAAAAGTCTTAAATTTTAATTTAAAAAATGTTTTAAATTAAAATTATTTTTATTAGTGAAATTTTTCAGATAGAGTGTGCATTACTCAGTTTTTATATCTCCTAGAAATTTTAGTGAATGAGGAACACAATCATGTTTCTTTTCAAACAAGTTACAGTAAAGGACTGATTATCTGTAATTCCCAAATCCAGAATCATTTTAGATTTTTTTTTCTTTTTTATGATTTTAAAAATATTTTGTATCTAAAACCAAAAGCAGAACTTTATTTACTTAAAAATAAAAATATCATCCTATCATCAAGCCTTTTATTCAGTATACCAAAAATCGGAAATTGAAAAGTTTTTTAAATAGTAATTTAATTAAAAAAACTTAATTTACTTATCTCATTCTTGGCCAGAATATTTTCTGCAGGACACCCTGCTGTCATTTGTGGCAACCACTGTGCTGGAGTCTTCCTTTTCTGCAATTGTTCAATGTTGTGAATGTCAATGTGCAGCTCCCACCAGAAGATGGCACCACATTCTCTCTAAACCCATTGTGTTGTTGTTGTTGCAAGAATTAGAGTTAGTAATTATCGTAATTGTTTTACGAAACATGGCATATTTATGATATAAAAACTTAGAAGATCACAATAGCACTAAGGTTTTCAATGAAGAGAAAATTAAAGTAGATTTCGATAACATTCCAAAACTCACAAACTATAATTACCATAAATATGCCATGTTTGGTGAAACAATTGAGATAATTACTAACTCTAATTCTTGCAACAATAACGATGCAACGGGTTTAGACATAATGTGGAGTCACCTTCTGGTAGGAGCTGCACATTGACATTTACAACATCGAACACTTGCAGAGAAAGAAGGCTACAGTACAGTTGTCACCGCTGATGAGAGCAGGGCACCCTGCAGAAAATATTAAAGCCAAGAATGAGATAAGTAAAAGGTTTCTAATTAAATTATTTAATTACTTTAATGTCTCGTGCAATCTTCATATTTTTAAAATGTTTAAAGGATTACTCTTTTGTCAGGAAATAGTCAGGGGTGTTTGCTGTCCAGGAAATCTCTGGAATTTCAGGGATTCACTTCCAACCACATAAAAGGTTCCAGGTTTCTATTTGATGATTGATTTTAGAGAATTTTTTATTTCTTGATAAAACAGTTTTGTTTCCTAAAAGTAAAGTGGAGAAAAAAGAAAAAGAAATTTAAAAGAAAAATCTTTTTTTAGTTTTCTGCTCTTATTATCGAGTCAGCATTCACATTTAATGGCTATGATAACATGGCAGTCATGCTGCCAACACCAAAATGGATATTAAAAAATGCATCTAAAATATAAGTCTTTATTTTACTTTTTTTTTTTTAAGAGGAAGCAGATTTTACATCTGGGTTACATATGGAAAAGCTAAGTTTTTCTTTATGTATGTTTTGCTGTTATTGAGTTATGTTTTAAAGTTCAGGGAAATCAATAATGGAAAAAAATCCAAAATCTGGAAAATTCAAGAATATTTCTTGTCTCATAAGTTCCAGATAATGTGTCCTATATTTATATATACAAATTCATTCAATAATAATATGATTTATAACTGATATATTAGTTTCTTTTAATTGAACAAGGTTTATAGTTGAATCATATATTTTTTGCAACAATTTTTATAAAATTCTCTTAGAGAATCCAACCTTTCTTTCTTTATTCCAACAACTTTGTTTTCAGCACAGGTAAATGAACAAATTGCTTTTTTTTTTTTTTTTTTTTTTTTGTAAATTCTTATAGCATTTGAATTTTTTTTTTTTTTTTTTATTTAAGCAATCACAATGTTTTGCATTTCAAATATTATACATTTTGCAGAGAAAAAATTGATTATTTTAGAATAAAACATCTATGTTATTTCAGTGTCACTGCTACATTTTTGCTATTATATGTAATCATTATTAAACATTTTTCATATTGATGTGTCTATTTCAATTTCATTACATTGGTAGTTGTATTTCAGTTATAAAAAGATGAAATATTACTTTTTATTTATTTAATAACTTTCTGTTACTTCATTGAAAACTCTCTTTATTATTTTTTATGTTTCTATAGCTGTAAAAGCTTTGAAGCAAATTTTATAATAATTAGTGATGGTTAATCATATTTTAATAGGCAAAATCAACAGTAGCCACTGGCCACATGGTCATTAAAGAAAAAAGTTGTGAATAAGTATTGTATTTTAACTGGCACCTTTTTTTCATTCCTTAAAAGATTATATCAAACGTATCTCCTCCCTCCCCCCAATTCTATGCAACTATCATTAACATGTTAATATTGACAATTTAATTTAATTAATAATAGAAATTAAAGAAGCTAATTTTTTAATATTTTTAACTACAGGGAAAAAAAAAAAAAAAAAAAAAAAAAAACTGTGGCTTTTAATAAAATAGTTATTATTGGCCATTGGCAACCATTACGATATGGCAATGAAATGGCAGACAATCTTACAAAGCAAAGTTGTAGTCATCCAAACCCTGCTTCTTCAGAATTTATTTAACTAGAGCTCTTTTCTTAGAAAAAATCTCAAATTAAGAAGGGTTGACTTGTACCTCCCACTTATCATTGGTATAAGGGTAATAAGCCGGGTCTATCTTTATCCCTTTCATGTGAGATTCTGTACCAGCCTCTTGCACCTTGCTAAACGGACACCTGAAATGCCTTTCTTTTTCTAAGGGCGAGGAAACCTACCCTCTTGACCTAAAATGCCACCAAAACCAGGCTTCTGCAGATCACATCTTGGACTGTTTGTGTCTTCTTTGGAAAAAAAATTTATTCTTCTCCTTCTTGTCATTGATTTTCTGAGTGTCAAAGGTTTCTTGGATCTGGTCCGATTCCTCCAGACAAATTTGAAGATTAGAAACAGCAACAACATAATATCCCATTTTTGCCCTTTACCTTATTTTACATTGTGAATTAAGGGTTTAAACTCAGTCATATTAAAATGCAGTATATTTTCTTAAAAAGTTGTATCCCGAATTTAAGATTGATATAATTTTTGTTAATTATATTACCGTAAAATCCCGAAAGTAACCCCCCCCCCATCGAATATAACCCCCCCTTTTTCTCGCTGAAAGTGAAATGTCTCCGTTATCATGAAAGTAACCCCCCCCCCCTTTTTTTTTTCTCCATCCAACAAAGCTACATCCAATCTTTGGGCGCACTTATAGTACGTCGGCATTGCACAACTTTAATTCGTGGTTTTTATTATTAGTGTGTTTCAATAAGTTTTAATATTTATATATTATTTCTAATTTAACTAATTTTTCATAAAGTGTCGGATGCACGTTATCAATGGAATCATTACGCAGGTTTTTTTTTTTTTTTACCTTTAATGTAAGAAATAATAGCCTTTAATATTTCCTTTTAAGTATGTACTGTAACCCCCTCCATCGAATATAACCTCCCCTCCCTTTTCTTCATTTTTTTAAAAATAATTTTTTTAAAGAATCTTGATTATAACCCCCCCCCTTCTCCCCACACCTGAAATTATCCGTTTTGCTTTTCAAAAAGGGGGAGGTTACTTTCGGGATTTTACAGTAATTGTAATGTATGTTACTTATTGGATGTTAAATTAAATTCTATTTGCAGGTAAATCATTATTGAAGGAAGGATTTTGCGATACTAGTAATATAAAATATAAAGAGAATTCAGCTGCAAGACCCCCTAAATCAATAATAGATCAGCTATGGGACACTGACGATGAAGATATAGAAATTAAGAATGAAAATAACTTAGCATCCCAGAGCAGCAATGGGATAAAATCAGAAATAGATCAGTCATGTGAGGAAGAAGAAGACAGTTATAAAAATTCTGCAGATTTATTTCCTAATACACCATCTTTAGAAGATGATCCTGGACCAAGTTCAAGTGCTAATTCTCAAGAACTTTTTGAGTATGTTATAATTTTATTCTAACTAAATTGGTATTTAGATTTCTTCTTTTTTATTTATATAATAACTTTACCATTTATCTGAAATTCATTTCTGTATTTCCACAGATATTTATAAATTAGCTTCTGTTGGGCTAATTATTAAAAGTTAGTAGTTTAATTTATTTTAAAAATTACTAAACTAACTTTAAAAATGGCTTTTAGACACGTAGCTGATCATAAATATTTAAAAAATAAAAAATTAGCATTGTTCCTTTTCGAGAATTTTTGGTTTGAAACATCTATAAGTTAACCTTATTAAATTCAAATAATATTTAATTTAATAAATAAAACACTTTGTAAGTAAACATTATCGACTACAAAAACTCACAAAAGTTGTTTTAGGTGAAAATAATAGTCCATCTCTTCATTAAATGATAAAAACTAGACATGAGTGCATCATCAAACCAGCAATTTGCACCCGCGCACACTAAGAAACATCAAGTGATTTATACATTTACAGACATGCCAAGTCTCCTGCTTTTGGCAGAAGTCTCCTGCTTTTTGTTTGTTTTTCTATGCTCCTGCTTTTCCACTCATTTCTCCTGCTTTTCTGATGTAATTTTTATCTATCCCTCTTAGCATAATTTATGCTTAAAATTTATGGGATTGGGTAAAAAAATTTGAAACAAAATTGAAATTTATCTTGCCCTGCAATTTATCAAGGTTCAGTTTGATTGTGAATTACTATACAATGCTTCGAAACTAGCTTTTGCTAAGAATAAATTTTTAACTTTCATTTTTGCATAATGAAAAATGTCTTATTATCAAAAGAATTTTTTTTTTTTTTAAATACCATAACTATTGAAAATTGATTCAATTTTCGTTAGAATATAGCTGATATTTTCATTTCTTTATTACCTTTTCTTTTAAAAAGGTAATTAAAATTCTTATTGTTTTATATTGGGAGCAGAATGTTCAAATCTGTCTATCCGCGATTGTAATGAAATGCTCGCCCTCTGGTGGGCTAAGGTGAAATTATCACACCACTGCATATCCTCATATTATGCAATCGACTTTCCATGATGAAATGGCAGAGAAAGAATAATAATTACACGTGGCTGTTATATTTACTAACAACTGCAGTGTTCAGAGAGCGCCATCTATCGATCATTACAAACGCGGATTTTGACTAAAATTTAAACAACTGTATGTCTGAGTTTTTTTTTTTTTTTTTTTTTAATAGTTTGTTTTACTGCAAGAAACATATATTATTCATTTCATTTTAATACTGATGCTTTGTAAATACCTCCTAAGCTTATAAAGCTTTACTTAAAATTACATTTGCATTATTTTAATCATTTTTCTTACAAACTTCCTTGTTGGAAAAAATCTCCTGCTTTTTGGTCATTAGAAGTTGGCATCTCTGCATTTAGCTTTCTTTGAAGCATTTTTTGTTAAATTTTGAAATTGTGCTGTTATCTCTGGAACAAGAAAAGGCATATAAAGGTTATCCCAGAAAAGGAATAAAAGTTTAAAACCTGATTAGAACAAGGGAGAAATAATAAAAAATCTGCTGCATAAAAATTGTTAAATTATATTTGGTTTCGCTGCGAAACAAATGATCGTTAAAGGGGTAACAGAATTATTAATTACTTAATGACATTTTTAATTTCTATTTTCATATTCAGAAAATTCATAACTGTTAAATTTGTTCTTGTCTTTCAGAAATTTAATATTTAATTTTGAAGCTATAAAATTCTGATTAAGAAAAGGAAGAATAAAATTAGTATAAGGAAAGATTCAAATGCAAATTTTAAGAGTGCAATTACAATTTTAAGTTGCAGATTAAAAATGTAGGTGCATTCGATAGTGAGTATTAATGTATTCATTAAAAAAAGATTAAAATAAATAAAATCTTAGAACCAAATTATAAAAACACTACACTTTTCATTTATTGATAAAAATCTAGCACTCACTAAAGAGGGAGGGGGGACTTAGTTGTTTCATATACATTGTTCAACAGGTACTTGAACAGTTATGATTTAAATACATGTGAAATAATCTACTTAAAAAAAGAAAAAAAAGGGGAGGTTCCATTACTATTTCAAATGGTAATTTAATCTTATTAGTTGTTTCATATACATTGTTCAACAAGTACTTGAACAGTTATGATTTAAATACATGTGAAATAATCTACTTAAAAAAAAAAAGGGAAGTATTCCGTTACTATTTCAAATGGTAATTTAATCTTATTTTCATATACATTGTTCAACAAGTACTTGAACAGTTATGATTTAAATACATGTGAAATAATCTACTTAAAAAAAAAAGTGTTCCGTTACTATTTCAAATGGTAATTTAATCTTATTTTCATATACATTGTTCGACAAGAACTTGAACAGTTATGATTTAAATACATTTGAAATAATCTACTTAAAAAAAAAGGGTGTTCCGTTACTATTTCAAATGGTAATTTAATCTTATTAGTTGTTTCGTATCCATTGTTCAACAAGTACTTGAAGAGTTATGATTTAAATACATGTGAAATAATCTACTTAAAAAAAAAAAAAAAAAGTGTTCCATTACTATTTTAAATGGTAATTTAATTTTATTATTTTGAAATATTTCTGTAATATATTTATGCTTGTGAAGGAATTATTTTGTTTTTAGTTCACAGGAGGAGGAGGAGTTTGAATCTCATTCCCCTGCTGAAAAAGCTGAATCCTCTTCTGAATCTGAACCAGTAAGTAGCCCTGTAAATTTTAAATAGGGTAGGTGCTCCAGTGATTGGCATGCTTCAGTAATTGACATCTATCCTGAAATAAATAATAATAACATAATAAAATCATGTTTTACATATAAGAATTTTAACATTTTATGTCAAACACTGGAGCATAGGGTGCTAATAACTGGTAAAATGAATAACTAGCAGAGTCAAACGCTGGAACATAAGGTGCCAATTACTGATAAAATTAATTCCAGTCAATTACTGGAACATTAAGTGGGTGTCAAATAAAAATTCATTGAAAAAAAAAAAATATATATAATAATAATTGTTATCAAATGTATATATTTTAACATATATGTGGTTCTGAATGTCTTTCATACCATATGTACTAACTTAAGATTTCTAAAAATATTTTCTCATGACTAGAACATTAAAAACATCAGCGATTGCTCTAAAAGTGTCAATCACTGGTGCACTTACCCTATTAAATCTTTTTTTTTTGGTAAGTTTGATGGAGGGTATAAATTTGCTTGTACATGTCCTGTATATTCTGAAGTAAGTTAAATTTATATATATGTACTTATACAAATCATTTTATTAGAATAATGCAAAGAAACCAAGAAATAGATCTTGATAAAAATTAAGAATTTTAAAATGAACCCTCAATTAAAGATTATATGTTAAAATGTATAATCTCTAACTTAAAGATTGTAAAAGAATGAATGTTCACAAAATAATTATGAAAAAAAATCCAAATTTCATTTGTTTTGTAATAGATGATGCAATTCTATGAATGTAACAAATAATTATGAAGTTGCAACTACAATGAAATGTAACCTACCCTTTTTGATGAGAAAAGCTGAATTATTTCTAGAAAAGTGATTAGATCAAGAAACGAACCTGGGTCCTTTCCTGTTTTGGTCACTTTTTCCCTTTGTTGGAAATAATTCAATCTTTCTACTGTAGAGAGAAAGCATTAGGTTACATTTAATTATAGTTATAAATTTAAAATTATCCTTTCTTCATTTATATAAATTTAATAAGAGTTTAAATGTTTTTAAATGGATAAAATACTTTTTTACTGTTTTTTCTTATTTAAGTTTTTTTTTTTTTTTTTGACTTCCTTGAAGCCTTATCCTTAATTTAATTTATTAATTGAAATTGAATGATTTGTTTTGCCACATATTTGAGATATGCAATGAAATCTAATCAGCTTAAATAAAATCCTGCATTATTTTTATTAACCCGTTAGTAGTCGCTATATACAGCGCCACCTATTACAGATTACGCTCTTTTTATTTAACTCTCACCAATAAATTTAAGAAGTGATGTGATCGACGTTCCTCCGATTTTATTCGTGTTTTATCTGTTGTGACATAGTCAAGGTTGTGTCCATTGTGTTCGACTGCCTGCGTGAGGTCTCTGGTGCCGGATTGTCTGCAGTCTCGAGAAACCGGGCGTACCAGGGGTTTTTTCATCCTCATGGCTACAAAGTAACCGCGATTTCACAGATGGCTTTGATGTGCCGCTTGGGCACCCCACGCTAGGGTGGTACCCCGCCGTTTTGTCGCCAGTTGAAACTCCAATGAACTGTTGACCTGAGGATATTCCTCCTGACCAAAGACTGTTTGATTGGTGTTCGTCGAGTGGGAAAAATTGTTCCCCCTTTTCAGGTCACTAAGATTTTTGGAAGGACTAAGAATTCCAGATTATTAAATCGAGGATTTGGATTTATGACTTGAAAGAGAACGGACGTTCTCCTGGATCTTTTAAAAATGATACTCATGTTAGGTTTTCACAGGTATCTGTGATGCATGTAATGCTATAAAATGCTAAAAGTAGTTTTAAATTAAAATTATGTTAAGTTTTGCAATCAAGCCTTGTTATTCCTTGTGTGGGATTTACAACCAATTTTTGACTACTATCATGTGTTCCACGCTACGTACCTACTATATCACAGCAGAAGAAAAGTGGTGGCAGCAAGGAGGATGTGCGCCTAGAGTAAATTAGGTGCAGCCCAAGCCTTGATGATAAGAAACGCATCAAGAAGATTGCCAGCCCAACAGATGTCTCAGAACTACGAGTGGTGAGTCCCTTTCTTTTTCTATTTAAGTATCAGGGAGGTCTTAGTTGTAGGAGATTAGCTGTATTTTGGGGTAACTTTCTTGCAGGTGTTAAATGGTCATAGGAAAGATTTTTTCTTTTAGATTTTCGATGGTTCTGTGTTTTCTTTTGTAGTTAAAAGAAGAAAAATCTTTAACGAAAGTTTTAGGAATCAAAAGTAAATGGAATTTTTGTTTCTATTTGTTTTGAAATTGCTTAACTCAATATTAATCCGAGTTAAGTGAAGAAAAAAAAAAAAAAAGTTAATTAATAATTTTTTTTCTGTGCAAAATAAAAGGCATTTAAAATCGGGTTAATTTTAATGTCATATTTTATTTTGGAGTATTTAATTGTTTTTGCTTCGTTTTGTCAATTGAATTTCAAAATTCACTCAGTTGTGGTTGTAATAGGAACTGAAGTTCAGTAATAGTGAAGTGTTTTATTGTAGTCATTAATTGTTTATGTATTTTTTATTATTCTTGTGAGAAAAAATATATTTAGTATCAATTATTTTTTTTCCCTTTCTCTTTTTTCTTTATTATTATTATTATTTTTTTTCTCTTTTCTCTCTCGAGTGCTTGATTTGTTTTTTTAAAATGGCTTATTTAAGAAAACTGAATAAAAGTACTTTGCTATTATTAGCAACAGAATTTGAGACCGACGTATCGGAGGATACGAGAAATAAAGATATTATTCAGGCAATTTTAAACGCTTCTGATTACGATGAGGAAGAAGCAAAGGATTATTTAGTGAGAATTGTAAATGATTTAGAAAGAGTTGAAAGAGAAAAAGAGTTAGAGAGGAAGGAAAGAGAGAAAGAGTTAGAAAGGAAGGAAAGAGAGAAAGAGTTAGAAAGGAAGGAAAGAGACAACATTAGGCAGTTTGAGCTAGAAAAATTGAGGCTTCAAAATGAGGCAGAAGTCAATAGCACAGCGTCAACTTTAACATCAGTAGAACCGGGTAGAAAACGGATTCAATTAAGAGAATTGGTGCCTAAATTTGACCCAAAGCAAATTGACATTTCTTTGTTCCTTATGATTTTTGAGCGCCAAGCGGTAAAAGAAAAAGTCGAAGAAGATTGTTGGGTATCCCAATTAATCCCGTTATTACCGACGGATATAGCGGAGCTAATTGTAAAGGAGCCTGCGGATAAATTTGAAAATTACCAGCACATAAAAAAACTATTATTTAAGCGTTTCAAGTTGAGCGCGTTGGCGTTTAAAAATAAATTCGAAGACCATAATAAAAAACCAGCAGCTTTATGGGTAGATTTGGTGTACGAATTAAAAGGTTATTTAGACAATTGGCTAGAAGCCGTAGACGTTAAAGATTTTGAATCGCTGAAAGAATTGATACTCACCGAGCAAATTAAAAAAAGGGTTCCGTTTGAAATCCGAGAACATTATTTAGATACTTGGGAAGAGATAAATAATGCAACGAATCTCGCCGAAAAATGTGATAAATTTGAAGCGGTCAGGCGTGATCACAAAAAATTCGAACGGAAAAATTCCTTCAAGAAAGAAAAAACAAATTTCGGGTATTCTAAAAATAGTTATGACGTGAAAGGAGAAAGTGATAAGCAGGGAAAAAGAGAACTAGGTAAGAAAGAATCGGTTCAGAATGAGGAAATTTTCGAGAAACCGAGAAAAATAATTTGTTATCTCTGCGGTCAAGCTGGGCATATAAGACCTCGGTGTCCTTTGAACGATAAATCGGAGGCGATTGTAAATCATGTAATTACAGCGCATTATTTGAGTCCATCTTTCAGGCCATATGTTAAAAATGCTATTATAAACGGGGTTTATCGTAACTATTTATTAGACTCAGGTTCGGAGATAGATATTTGTGACCGTTCATGGGTTAATGATCAAGATTGGTTGGGAGAGACGGTGAAAATACGGCAGCCATTAGATTCCGAATGTATTTCCTTACCTGTGGCTAGGATTACGATTGAGGGAGATTTTGGTATTATTGTGACTAAAGCAGCCGTGAAACCAATCGATTTGATTCAGGAATATTATTTAATGGGGAATAAAACCGCTAGGTTGATTGAAGCGCAGAGAAGACGCTCATTAGGTGAGAGTAAAATCACTAGTAAAGAAAAACTTCAAAATGAGTCTCATGTACAAACTTTCCTTAAAAACAACTCTCGTTCGCCCATACAATCCCGTTTTTCTAACGCTAAAGGAAAAAAGAAAAATGAATCCAGTCCAAACTTTTGGGAAAACCCAGCTCCCCGTTTTGGAAAGTGGAGGACGAAAGTCACGAAATTATGTTTCACGTGTCAATCACCGGAGCATTTGAGTCGAAACTGTGACAAAATGAAAGGATATTTAAAGGGTTTTCAGGAGCCGAAAGCAAAATTTAAAAGGACTGATCATTTTGGGAAAGATAAGCGCGTAGGCCAACAGACCCGACTTTCAAATCCTTTACTTGTTAGACGTATAACAAAGGATTATCCGAGAGAGAAACTGAACAATGCAGTGGACGAACGCGAAACTCAATAGCAGGTGTTTGCTACTGGGAAGGAGGGAGGTTTCTTACAAGTTTTGTTTGTTTATTTAGTTTTCCTTCCTCTCTCAGAATTGTTAAAAGTGAAATGTTTTTTTATTTTTATTTTATGCAATTTTCTGTGTAGATTTTCTGTGTTTGGAATGTTATGCAAAAATTGAATTAATCGTTTCTGTGTTTTTAATTTTCATATATATAAATTTTGGTTAAAATGTGCTTTTAGTTAGAAGGTTATGTAGAGAAGTGTTAACTGCAACGTAACAAAATTGTTTAGATGAAAAGAAAGGAAATCTGTGTGAGGAATTATTTAGGGAAAAGCTGTAGAGAAAAAATGATTTTCTTTTTTGATTGTTAGCATGTCATTGTTAGTTACGGATATTGAGTGATCCATGTTAACTAAGATGATGCATATTGTAGGTTTGTTTTTTTTCCATTGCATAATTTTCCTTTTAAAATTTATTGAGATTTCTTTCTTTTACTTATTTTTATTTGGGTATTTTATTTATCCTTACTGTGTGGTTGCATACTTCTTTCTTCTCTTGTAGATAATTGCCTAACTGATTAACTGAATGTCATCTCTATTATTATTTTTTTTTGTATATAGCATTGTGTAGGAATGTATGAAATTTTAATTCTTAGACGTATTAATTTTTAGCATTTTACCTTTCAAATTTATTTTGTTTTATTATCTTTTTTTTTTTTTTTTTTTGAACTTGAGTGGTCTATTTATAATTTATTTTTTGTGGACTATGATTTATTTAATATTTTAAAATTTTTGTGTGGTCCTTGTGAAAGAGAAAAAAAAAAAAGGTGTGAAAAGTTTTAAAAATATTTGAAATCTTTCAGAAATACAATTTTTATTTATTATTAATTTAGCATTTCAATTTTACGGTGGAGTTAACAGTGTTATGTAAAGAAAATTTTGAATTTTTTTTTGTGTTTATTACTTAGAATTAAGCATAATTCTGATGTTAGGAAAAACTCCAACTGAGTGGATTGTTTTCAATTGTTTTTTTTATTACTATTATTCAATTTATTTAAAGTTAACTCACTTTTAAGGGGTAAAATTGGAAATGGGCTTTAAGTTTATCTGGGGAAAGACCTCCCTGGGACTTAATTGAAAAATGGAGGTCGCCTACTGGAGTGCTGTTGGTCGCCTACTGGAGTGCTATCGGTCCTACCGGTCGCCTACTACTTGTGTCGCCAACTTGTGTCGCCAACTTGTGTTATGAAGTTTGTGTCAAGAGCTGGATTTTGCTCTCCATAGTCGTGCAAAATCTTCTTATGGGGAGAGGAGCTGTGACATAGTCAAGGTTGTGTCCATTGTGTTCGACTGCCTGCGTGAGGTCTCTGGTGCCGGATTGTCTGCAGTCTCGAGAAACCGGGCGTACCAGGGGTTTTTTCATCCTCATGGCTACAAAGTAACCGCGATTTCACAGATGGCTTTGATGTGCCGCTTGGGCACCCCACGCTAGGGTGGTACCCCGCCGTTTTGTCGCCAGTTGAAACTCCAATGAACTGTTGACCTGAGGATATTCCTCCTGACCAAAGACTGTTTGATTGGTGTTCGTCGAGTGGGAAAAATTGTTCCCCCTTTTCAGGTCACTAAGATTTTTGGAAGGACTAAGAATTCCAGATTATTAAATCGAGGACTTGGATTTATGACTTGAAAGAGAACGGACGTTCTCCTGGATCTTTTAAAAATGATACTCATGTTAGGTTTTCACAGGTATCTGTGATGCATGTAATGCTATAAAATGCTAAAAGTAGTTTTAAATTAAAATTATGTTAAGTTTTGCAATCAAGCCTTGTTATTCCTTGTGTGGGATTTACAACCAATTTTTGACTACTATCATGTGTTCCACGCTACGTACCTACTATATCACACTGTATCAAATGCTGCTTCTAAAAATTTTTGATGGCTATTGAATAAAATAATCTGGCAACACTGAAGGATGGGCAGCAAATCGACCAACTAGCGACTACTAACGGGTTAAATTGCGTAATATTTAATAATTTCAACAAATTAATATAATATGCAAAATAACATGTTGATTAATATATATATTAACTTATTTGACTCATTTGTTTTTCTTTTATAGGATAACATTGTGGTTTTGAATAGAAGTCCAGATTGTGATATGCCACTGCCAAAATTAGAGCCTTCAGAAAATCATTCCATCATGTTTTCTGTAATTTAAATAATTTATGTCTTATTTTAAATTATACACCTATGCTTTCTATTTTATTTATTGAGTTACAGAATGTATACGGGGTGTATAAATTAAGTAATGGTTATGCAGTAACGAGACACTTTTTAAGTCGGAAATTAAAAGAATTTTTCAGGATTTAATAAATAACGATTACCCTCTTAATTGGTTAAAACGAATTTATCGTGAAAAAATTATCAGCTTCCCCTCTCCTTCGTTTCCTCCTGCAATTTCCCCCTCTACTCCAATGCAAATGAAAAATTCACAAATTAATAAAAACAATTATATTTCTATGCCATATTTTGGTTTTCCTTCAGAATTTATTTCTAAATTACTTAAACCACTTGATATTTATACTGCTTTCCGGCCAATTAAACAATTAAAAAATGTCCTTTTTAACTTTAAACCCATATCCCCTTCTTTGGATTTAACTGGTGTAATATATTTAATTCCTTGTAAAAATTGCAAATATGTTTATATAGGTGAAACTGGCCGTACAGCAAAAATTAGACTACAAGAGCACAGACGATCTTTTAAAAATTGCAACCAAAATTCTAAAATTGTAATCCATTCAATAGAAACTGATCATATTCCTGACTTCGATAATATAAAAATTCTAAATTCTGGTTTTCATAATTATAAATTGCGTATTTTTCTTGAGAGCTGGCACACTGCCAAGCATCTCTACACTATCAATGAAGCATGCGCACTGGCTCCTCAATATTCGGTACTCCTTTAAATTCCTTGAGTGTTCATGTAATGTTTGCATATTGTGTTGTAATTACTGATGAGGAAACCCGGACGGGTTTCAAACGTCTAGCTTTTAATTGTTTTTTAATGTATTTTTGTTTTTAAAATGTATTTTAACTTAAATTTTTGTCTCTTAAATAAAACAGTTTTTGCTTTTAAGTAATGAGATTGTTTTTAAAAATTATTTTACTCAAAATTACAATTCAGTGTTGTCTTCCGCAAAATAACTTCATTGCATTCTTAAAATATTAATATAAAACAAACTAATTAAAATAATTATTTGCAGTGCTAGAGAGTTTCTTCCAATAACTAAAACAACAAATAATTATTTTAATTAGTTTATTTTATAGTAATATTTTTTAATTATTTAAATATAATTAATTAAATATAAGTACTTAAATGTAAAATATTTTCAATTTAAGCTTTAAGAAAAATTAGTAGTTTAACTTTTTATTTGATCTCTAAATTTTTGGATTAGAAATTATTTAATTTGTAGATAATTATTATTTTTTAATTATTATTCAGTATTTTAATCTGTATAATATAGTAGGAAAGTAAGTTTCAATTGTTTTCTACTTATTTTCGATGTGAAATTATTTTTTAGTAATTGTTTTTATTCTTTACATTTTTCTAATTATTGTGTCAGTGATGTTTCATTACAGGAAGAAATGTAGCCATCTTGCCCTTTTTTCCTTCTTCATCTCTAGAAATGTCCCAACTTTTTAATTAAGGGATTTTTTTAAATAATAATTAAATAATAATAATAATAATAGTGGTTTAACTTTTTTTTTTTTTTTAACTTTTAGATTATAGTTAACTTGTAGATTAAATCTTTTTTTTTTTTTTTTTTTAATTATGTTTCAATACTTTAATCTATTTACTTAATATTTCAAGAAATTACTTTTTCATAGTTGCCCAGTCTTCTTGATTTCCAAGACGACTTCTTGATTTTTGTATTTTCTTCTTGCTTCCTGCCAGGAAATGAAGTCTCCTTGATTTTCAGATATTTCCACATATCTCATTTTTCTACATCAAAAAGAAAAAAAAACCTCGCTATATAGATTTATATCTTTAAATTATCCAAAAAATATTATGTGCATAAATTTTCAGCTTTAATTGAAAGAACATAAGGAGGTTAGATTTATTCTAAAATACAAATCACACTTATAACCAGCTTTTGCAAAGCAGATCACAATGTCATGTAGCACCAGGCCCACCTTATCCATTGGGCTAATTGGGCTGCAGCCCAAGGGCGCCACATGTTTAAGAGCGCCTTTCACATTTTTATTTATTTATTTATTTTTTATAATATATATTCATAAAGATGACATTTTTCTGATGTAACTCAAAATTAATAGATCAACCTTTTTTAAATTTTCTATATTAAAATTATTCCAAGTATACTTAAATTGTATTCAACGTTCAAACAAACAAACAGACTAGCCTATTTCCACAAACAATTTCAAATTTTGGTGATATGAGTCGCAATTTTAATCAAAATCTTAACTTTCTTATCCCCCCCCCCTTTTTTTTTGGAGGGGGGGGGGGCAATGGAAGGTAAGAGATTCTAAAGGCCGATTGTTTATGCTAATACGTAGACCTGCTTTATATCGGTGGTCTTTTTATAAAATCATAGCCCGATATCACACGAGATTTACAGAAAATCAACAAAAATTGTGAATAGTTATTCCGACGAAAAAGACCTGAATCGAATTTTCCGGCACCTCTATCTACAACTTTGATAGCAAAACCTTTTGGTCATTGGCTTGGCCGGAAAACAGAACTCTCGCAAAGTGCAAAGAACAGTCCCTCTAGGAGATTTCCATATAACAGACTAGTCACTAGATTTTAATTTGAACTGGGGCTAATGAACTCTAGCAAATAGAAAGGGAAAAATTGATTGAATTGCCATAATTAATCAGAATTCAACCCAGAATGAGTCTTTAATTATTTGAATTTTTACTTGAAATGACTCGTAACTTTAACACATGATTTCACTTACTATGTACTCTTTTTGTGTGTGTGTGTGTGTGTGTGTGTGTGTGTGTGTGTGTGTGTGTGTGTGTGCATATATGTGAGTCGCACAATTATTTAGATGGATTTATTTATTTATTTATTTATTTTTCTTTTTTTAACAAAAATTAATCATTTTTTTTTGGCAAACTTTTTGCTTATGTCAAGAATGGATTTCAATAAAATTTTACAAAACTTGCATAAAGATTCACTAAAAATTGTGAAATATTATTCAGAACCATAAATTTCTCACATATAATTTGTAGTAAATACTTTTTGAGCATTTGTAATAAATATTTTTTAATGTGCTTGGACTTATAACTCTAACAAAATTTTATTTATATACTAAGATTTGTGAGTTCATAAAGGGTTTTTCGCAAAAAATAATTTTGCAATAAGTAATTGGATAGCTAAATTAAATACGTACCCTGGAAAAAACACCTTATGAAATTTCCCTTCTGGAAAACATCTAAAATCTTGTTCATTCTTTTGTCGATAATTTGCTTAATTTTTACTCTATTCAAATGAAATTTTGATATAACTTGCACAATATATCAAGCTTTTATCCTATGTAATAAAAAAATTATATCCCTCGTGCATGTATATTTAAAAAATTATTTATTATAAATGCTCATACCTCAGCGAAAATTACATGTGTGAATTTTAAGTTTCAAAATAATATTTCTCTAATGTTTTATATTTTTTTCTGAAAGTTTTGTAAAACTTTGTTAAAGTATATTCTTGTTATAAGTAAAAAAACTTGTTATAAAAATTAATAATTTACTACTATAATATATTAATACTAGCAGGCTACGCCCGCTTCGCTGGTCACTATTTTTAAATGAATCATTATAATTAATGAATTTTTTATCATGTGAAAAAAAAAAAGAAAAAAAAAACTCTGATCGGGAAAAATGTCGCACCGGGTCCCCACTGCCTTCGGCAGCGTAGACCCGTGCGCGATGCGCACGCGCGAATGCATATATATGAGCGCCCTAATAATTTTACAAATTCGAATATATCCGCAATCGATTTGTAAGTATCAAAAACCTCTATATACCAATTTTGAACGATCTAACTGTATTTTTATTTTTTTGTCCCCCCTCTCCCCTCCCCCTTCTCGCCCCGCCTAATAACTTTACACTTTCGAAAATATCCCCATTCGACATGCAGGCCTCTTCAACCTATCTGTACCAATTTTGAATGGCCTAGCTGTATTTCTATTTGTTTTTGCCCCATAGCCCCCCCTTACTGCCCCACCCCCTACCCGCCCCTCCTAATAATTTTACAAATTCAAAATCATCCGCAATCGATTTGTAAGTATCGGAAACCTCTATGTACCAATTTTCAACGATCTGACACTATTTTTATTTTTTTTTGCCCCCCCCTCCCCTCCCCCCTTCTCGCCCCTCCTAATAACTTTACACAATCGAAAATATCCCCATTTGACTTGCAGGCCTCTTAAACCTATCTGTACCAATTTTGAACGGCCTAACTGTATTTCTATTTGTTTTTGCCCCATAGCCCCCTTACTGCCCCACCCCCTTACACGCCCCTCCTAATAATTTTACAAATTCAAAAATATCCGCAATCGATTTGTAAGTATCGAAAACCTCTATGTACCAATTTTGAACGATCTGACACTATTTTTATTTTTTTGCCCCCCCTCCCCCCCTTCTCGCCCCTCCTAATAACTTTACACAATCGAAAATATCCCCATTCGACTTGCAGGCCTCTTAAACCTATCTGTACCAATTTTGAACGGCCTAACTGTATTTCTATTTGTTTTTGCCCCATAGCCCCCCCTTACTGCCCCACCCCCTACCCGCCCCTCCTAATAATTTTACAAATTCAAAAATATCCGCAATCGATTTGTAAGTATCGGAAACCTCTATGTACCAATTTTGAACGATCTGACACTATTTTTATTTTTTTGCCCCCCCCTCCCCCTCTACTCGCCCCTCCTAATAACTTTACACAATCGAAAATATCCCCATTCGACTTGCAGGCCTCTTAAACCTATCTGTACCAATTTTGTACGGCCTAACTGTATTTCTATTTGTTTTTGCCCCATAGCCCCCCCCTTACGCATGTGAAATCACGTTTTGCCCCCCCTCCCCCCCCTTGGGGACCGAATTTCAAAAATTCCAGAAACCGATTTTTAGACATTTGTATTAGCTATATTTAAAAGCAAAAATTTTACGGATATCTGTTTTTTTGTTTGTGATATGGAGGATTTTGTGAAATTACGTTTTGCCCCCCCCCTCCTCCCCTTGGGGGGCGAATTTTGTAAAATCGCTTGCGGCGTTGTCTTTCTCGGGTCGTAAACATTAACCGTGCCAAATTTGGTCCCGCTCGGTGAAACGGCCTAGGATTCTATAGCGAACACACACACACACACAGACAGACTCTGCTCTTTTATATATATAGATAATATATTTAATATCTATAATAATAAAAGAAGATGTCTGTCTGTCTGTCTGAGCATCTATACACGTTCAGCCCCTACTGAACGCAGAACTACAAAATTTGACATACGGGTGCTCAGAAGCCTGCCCGAGTGCATAGTGAAAAAAGAATTTAAAAATTTTAATTAGTTCCGGAGATATTAATTAAAACGTCGACCAATGTCTAATTAAAAAGCGAGCGGATCGTAATTTCAGTCCTTTCAGCGTGTTCCTCAAAAGAGGAAGCAGAGAGAGAAAAATTTCGCGGGTTCTTCTAAAGCAATCGCTGCCGATCTCTTGGAAATATCAAAAATACACCTATACCACGAGAAAGAGCATTTATTACCGATTTGTACGGTACAATTTTTTTTGAAAAATACGGATTTTTTATATTTAAAAAAAAAGTTTTAAAAATGGTCGAAAATTTTTCTTTTTCGTGATCATCTTTTTTGAAACGCCCTGTACGACCGAGTAACGGTTCCATTTCTTAACAACTGGTATATTTGAAAAGGGCATTTAATCCTCTTTCGAACCATATAAACATTTTTACAAAATACGGATTAGCGATCCATATTTTTAGATTTTACGAAACATCGATTTTTTCACAAAACATTTTATAACTTAAAAGCGTTTAGAGATAAATCATTTCTTTATATATATATATATATATATATATAGATCTCGCTTCAACAGATCAATACCCAAAAGATTGAGAGAAAATTTCAAAAACTGAATGAGTTATAATTTTTTTTTAATTTTCAGTATCGCGGTAGTTTTCGATGAAATTCTTAATCGACGTTTCTGAATTTCTTGCAACTGACCTTGACAGAGAAGAGAGAATAAGATTCTTCAGTGCCAGGTGCTAGAGGTCGGGAAAAAGTTGCTTTTCGTTTTTCGGCCACGTGACAAAGTATACTGGAAATAAAAAAAGCAGTTTTTGAATTTTTCAATTTAAAATCGATCAAAAGCAGAACTTCGAAATTGCCCGTCATTATGGCTCACCTGTATGCAGTTAAAAAATCTAAAGTATAGCTTTAAAAATAAAATAAATAGACATATTATATTTATTTAAATTCATTTTTATTTCATCTGTTAATGACACCATTCACCAATTTCATCTGTTAACGAGTTACTTTTAACAGAATAATATTGATTTTTTTTTTCCCCTTTTTCCTTTTTTTTTTTTTTTTTTTTTTTATGAATTCGGTTTTAAACAAGCAGTTTTGGAATTCTTAAATTTTAGATGGATTTCAATAGAAATCGTTAATCGCCCTTGATAGATTAGCCATTTTGAGTCTAAAATATATCATAGATATTCATTATTGTAATACATAATACATCATTCAAAAGATATTTTAAAGTATTTTTATTGCAGGCTATTAAAATGATATAAGTCGTTCAAATTCTCTATGAAACTTTCGGTGAAAACTACGGAAAAACCAGAAAATTTTTATTCTTTTATATTTTACAGAGTTTCAAATTCAGATTTTCGCTCACATTTCGTACTAATAATTTTTAACGGTATATAGCCCGGAATTAAGCAAGTTTTGGAGAAAACCACAGATAAGTCAGACATAAATCTTTTAAAAAAATGTTATACGGCGCCGCAGGCGCCACCGAGCGGGACTTAGCTAAAGTCAGAAATTTGAAAGATCATAACATGGTGAGCGAACAGGATGTTTCAGATACTGAAAAGGGAAGAGGGCGCCGAAGGCGCTACCACACGGGAACTTACTGCGCTTTCAATAAGCTATTTTTACGATATATCGATAAGCTAATATTAGACCTGAAACGGGAAAAAGGCACCGCAGGCGCCACCGAGCGGGAGTTTCGTAAAGTCGGATTTTTCAGGGATCGCGAACCAGCTGGTCGCCGAAGGCGGCTAGTTTATAATAAATTTATATATATATATATAGTGTCTAAATAATCGTGTGGTTACTACCAAAAGAAAAAAAAAACACAAATATTGTAAATAATAAGTGAAATCATGTGTTACAGTTACAAGTATTTTGTAGTTTTTTATAATAGAGAAGGATCCAAAGTATTTCTGATTTTCTTCAATTTGCTGTTGGTCTCCTAACTGCAGTTGTGATTAAACCGATAGAAGAAAAAATATCCAGTAATTTGACCACCCACTCTATATTGAAATAATATTTTGTTTTGAATTTCGATTGAAAAAAAAAAAAAAAATCAAACATTCTGGCAATGGATGGTATGGTATGTTGTAGTGTTTAAATTTGATTGACTGCATGTAGGTTCTAGGTCTGGGTGGAATTTCCTATGTGGGGGGACTTCTTGAGATGTTCTAGCTGTATTTAGGCGAGTTTCGATGAAAATAACGAAATACTCCAAACGGCTAGGTCGACGAGGGCAATCTGGGATCAAACCCGGCATTTCTTGTCTGCCAGCTTCTGGCAATTGAACAAGATAGGTAAAAATAGATTGATACAGTGATAAAATGAATTGTTTACAATGGAAGAAATATGTAAATAATTTTACAAGAAAGTTATTTTGCTTATTAAAAGTATTTATATATGTATATATATATATTAATTTTACTTGCACATTTATGCAAGATATACTCAAGAACAATTTTACAAATTAAATTTCTAAGAATTTTCATTTATCATTTCAAATGAAAAAAAAAATATATTTAATCAAAAATTAATATTTTAATAAATATCCTAATTTTAGATTTAAATAGCTATTAAATTTTAATTAGATTAGTTTTTATTAAATTAAAAAATTAAATTGCATTTAAAAACTGAGCTAAACATAAAATTAGGATACTTTTGGTAAAGGTAAAGGGCGCCTGAACGTGCTAGCCCAGGGCGCCCGAATGTATTAAGACGGCCCTGTGTAGCACACAAAAATAACCTTGCCTTTTTAGAGAACGAAACAGACAATCTCTGATAATGCTCAGGGTGTACAACTGTGACTAGGGTGATTATCCCATATTCTTATTGTTATTGCTTCACGTGTTTACTTGCAAGAACAAAATTATTGTGGATTGTATGCTTTCTATCCTGCGTAAAATATTAGTATATTTTTTATTTGACTTTAAAAATATTCATTTAAAAAAATACCGTATTATCTGTTTCACAGATTTTAAATGTTCAAAACTAAGCTTATTGTCTCATCTTAATGGAATCAGTGCTTAATACTTAGCTTTTTTATTTTATTTTATTTTTAAAATTTCACATAAGTTTCAATTCATGTTAATAAAAAATAATTATTTCTATTATGCCTACTATAAATAGAAAATCTTCTTGATTTCAATGAAAGCTTCCTGTTTTTTGAGTTTAATCTTTTTGATTCTTTCAGTGAGAAGTTGGCAGATATGCTTTTTAGTGCATATTTTTTGTTACTTATGTTTTCACAAATAACAAAAAATAAAAATAATTCAAAGTTTTGTAGTTTCCAACACGGAGATGATGTTTCATTACAAAAAGAAAAGTAGTCATCTTACTTTTTCCCCGACTTTTTTCTTCATCTGGAGAGCTTGCCTGTCATATTTGGGTTAGCAAAGATGCCACAATACATACATCACTTGTAGTGTAGGTACTATACTGGCTTCTTTCAAGTTGACTGGATCACTGTCAGTACTTCGTCTTGACATTTATGAGTTTGTACTCAAATTTCATTAATGTTGGATGAAATTTTTTTATTGGGTTGGCAAGTTTAGTATTATTTTTAAATATTATTTTCTTTTTTAGCCGATGGCTATATATGCATGATCATTAATCAAAGTATACACAGATGTAAAATGAAATCACATGGTTACAGTAGCCTAAAGAAGTGATAAAACTTATATTTAAAATAAAATTTTATTTTATTTTAGAATATAAGAAAATTTCATTTAAAAATTTTGATTTTATAATTAATTCAGTATAGAAAAGCTAATTTACAAAGTAGAAACTTTTTGATGATACAAAACTCATAAGTTTCCGATTGCTTAGCCAGGTAATAACTCCAAATGCAAAGATAAGTAACTTGAAATAATAATAAAAAGACTAAATTTGATTTGTGATATCTGTATTTTAAAAGTTTTAAAAATATTAGTTGTTTAAAACTTATATAATAACTGTTACATATAGTTATGAATTAACTGTCGTTGTTATAATTATTTTATTTTTCTCTATAGCCTCATATTCGACCTGGAGATGCCCCTCGTCCCTTTCCTAAAACATATAGAGATAAATGGGATTCTGATCATGTGCGCATGCCATGTTCACCTTATAACAGATATCCTATTGAAAATTCAGTAAGTTTTTACTCTTAAGAAATGTAAGAATTAATAAATTAATCCATGCTTTAGCATTTTTTAAAAATATTTATTTAATTTTTTTTTTTTTTTCAATTAAGCAGCATCAACAAAATTTAAAGTTCAAAATGTAAACAAATTCATTGAATCATGATTAAAAGAGAAAAATATATTTATAGTGCAACCACGTTTCCTACGACTAGCAGTGAGGCCGAGTCCAAAAGTTTGGAGGGATGCAAAATTGCCCGAGAGATAGTTATTTGGCAAACATCCAGTTATTCGGTCTTCCCTTATCGCTTGTTTTCTCTCAGTCACCCCTATTTTAACACTGGACTCGTTCAATCCGCATTTGTGCAGAGGCTTCCATGGTCGCAAGAAATGTGGTTAAAGAATATATACAAAAGTTTATTTGAAATATCACTCTATGCATGTTCCGGAGCAGTAAATAAATAAATAAATAATAATAATGTCTGATACACGTCCTTATTGCTTGTTGCAATGCTTTTACCCAAATACTCAGTTTGGGTGTTTATTGAACAACAAGTGGCACTGCTGTATAATTTTACAGAAAGCTATACTTCAGCATTTACTGAACGTTTTAATATTTGCACCATGTAGTAATGGAATCTAATAACACTGTTTTACAAATTATTAGGTTAACCAGAAAGGAACAGCAAGAGTTTTAGTTAATTGTAGGTTATAGAAGTGCGGATTAACTGTAATAGATGGAAATAAAACAGCATGGACTTCAGGTAATTGGGAATTATAGAAATACTCACTAATGGTACCCAACTGTATACATAATTGATATTTCTATACAATTATGTTGAATAATAATAATAAAAAAAGAAAAATAGGCACATTTATGACAGTTTTCTTGATAATAAAGTGATTGTTGAGGGGTTAATAAACATAGCTGCCAAGTTTTCTCTATTTTCGGGAAGCCTTTATACCAGAATTTTTTTATAGTGAACTTCGAGAAGTTTTCTCTAAAAATATAGTGGTAATTATCCCTATTTTAAATTTGTTAAAGTTGGCAAGTATGCATAAATATGTAAGAGAACCTTAATTTTTCTAGATATTAGAAATTTTCAAAGTTTTCATAAAGAGTCTATACTTTCTAAAATTATATGTGGCTGTTTTAATTTTATGAGTTATATCATAAGTTTCATAAGTTAGTTTTATCACTGAGAGAGTTTATAAGTGAGTGGAGATTTATCATAAGTCATCAGTTGTTTTAATGAATACATATTATATTTTAACTTTTTAATAATACATTTTCTTAAATTATACATGACTGTTTTAATGTCTTACTTTTTTATTAGGTGATTAAATACTTTTTTACCTATTATTCAAAATTTTGATGATTCAGCATTTATAATTATTTGTTTAAAATATATACATTCTTTATAAAAGCACTGAGAATATTTTAAATGTTTTTAAAAATTAAATGGAATTAGTTTTTCGCTCAAAGTTATTTAAAAAAAAAAAAAAAAGAAAGAAATTCTGTCAAAGACAAAACTTAGTTTAGTGTGGAGGATTAAAAAAAAATTTACTTTTATTTTTTATTTATTTTTTATCTCATTTTTTGATTGTAAAACTGGGCCACGTACTTTTTAACATGACTGAAATGAATTAAAATGAAGTGTTTCCACCTAAATTTCGTACTTTAATTAATTTTATTTTGATTGTAAAACTGGGCCACGTACTTTTTAACATGACTGAAATGAATTAAAATGAAGTGTTTCCACCTAAATTTCGTACTTTAATTAATTTTAAAAAATCTAATTGTCGTCTTGAAAATCTGTTTGCACCCCTGGATTCAGAAAAAACACCCCTTTCATTTGGTACTGAATTTGTAACGATAGGACTGATATTTCTAATTTATTTTGCTGCTACACAAAACTAGTCTACAATAAGTCCAAATTGAAACTAATAGTCCTCCGTCCTAATAATATATTGGGGGGGGGGGGGGTGCATAGACATGTGCAAACTCAATTTGAGGTGTATTGGATTAAATTATATATACGAGATGAAAGGAAGAAAATAATGTTAATTTAAGAAAAACTTTTCAAAATTTATTATGCATAAAATAAACAAGCTCATAAATCATGTTGTAAAATAAACAAATAATAAAATTATTTAGTAGATAAAACATATCATTAGATAATATTTATATAAAAAGATTAAAGAAATGATTAATGTTTCAAAATGAAAATAACTGACAGAAATTAGCTTAAATTACTTTTGTCAGAACTGCCACTTAGGATTTAACCAATCGATATAATAAATATAGCATTTAACCAGTGAAAAATCATAGGAGAAATTAAAACCCCTTGTGAGTAATGAAGGAATTAGCCATAACAAAAAGAATTTTGATAGAAATTCAGTAGCTGAGAAGTCTCGTAACTGATCTACATTCAATATCGTTAATTTGCCGAAATCACCAGAAATCTCTTTTGCCTTTGCTCAGACATGAATGTTATGAAATAAAATTTTTTGATTGGATTACTACAGATTCGTTATTGTGTCCATAGATTGTATCCCCGTAATTACATCACATATATTCTTTAAATTATTTTTTCTTTAATTCTTAAATATTTATAAAGATTAAAACTTAAAAAAGAAGAATGAAAAAATTAGACAGTTTGCCTAGATTATTATCATTTTCCAACTGTACATATTTGTTGCATCATGACCTTTAAAGTACTTTGCCTGTGTCACACTCAGTGAACAGGGAGAACTGGAAAGCCAATAGATAGATTAATTTAATTCAAAATCACTTTTAAACATTGTTATAAAGTGTTAAAAAGCCTAACACAAATGAAATGAAATCCCAGAAATATCTAATTGTAGCCTTTAATGTATCTGAATATTTTAGTGGTAACCCTGTACATTTTAACACTAAACATACCGTATATTCCATAGAAAACATCGTTTTAGCATATGAACAATAAATGTCAATTTTGTTATGACTATGCAGCACAAAGTTTTTAGTTACGATTTATAAATATGTCTCCCATAAAATACAAAACATTAGCATTCTTTTAGATGTCCTTGTATATTAACCAGCTGTGTTATTCATACCAATTTAAATAGGGAACATGCTGTAGTATGCTTGAAATAACATGTATAATTAAAAAAAGTATTTACAGACATTAGAGGTGGACAGATGGACAATTCAAGTCATAATCACTCTTAAACATTGTTAGAAAGTGTTAAAAACTCTTTTCAAAAAATGAAAATGCAATAGGCTCTTCCCACCTGACGTCAGAGGTCACATGATAGAGGAAAAACAAATAGCAGACGAAGTCTTGTTTATCTATAGCGATTGCTGAAATAACATATTTTCTATTCTTATTTTTGATCAATCGTATTTAATCTGTGTTATTTTTATATAATTCATATTTTTAATCCATTTTATGACATCATTCATCATCTTTTGTTTGCTGTATACATTTACAATCACTATTTAGTTTTTATTTGTTATTGATGTTCATGAAGAACATGTTTAATATTCTGATTCTTGGTACTTAAATCAGTGACAGTGCAATATCGTACTGCGTAAATCCATTTAGACCAGTAACTAAGTTAATTAACTTGTTGTAACACCTTTATGCAATTAAATTAAATGAAAACATTTTAATATTTCAAATTGTAATCCATAAACATTACACTGCATTCCACAAGAACAAGCTAGATCAGTTAATGTAACAGTTACACTAGAACATACAAAAATCGATTCTTACTTTTAAAAATAAATAAACACATAAAGTATTTTTAAAAAATTATTAAATTTACAAATACAACTATTCTACTGTTTACAAATGCACAATATTATTTTTATTTTATATTAAATATTAACATTCTTGTTCATAAGAACAATATTTAATTAAATTCAATTCTCAGAATTCGATTATTCTTTTTCCTCTATCGCATGATCGAGCAGACGAAACTGGGAAGACTCCATTCCAGCAATTTTCAGTTATAGCCCTTAACCCCTTAACTGCCACGGGAGTATATATTCGTTTCGCTATGCTGTTGCATTAACTGCCCTGAGCGTACATATACGTCTTGCTGAAGTACGATCTTTTGTGTTATGTTGCTACCAGTGAAACTATTCTCACGGCTTTGGAATGCAATTAAATGACCACACTGTTAAAAAAAATACAACTTTGCTGCCAGAAATTCTCTGTAATTTGAGAAAAAAGTTGTAAATTATGGAAAAATTACGTTGACAAAACGTATTTTTCTGTAATTACAAGGAATTTCTGGCAGCAAAATTGCATTTTTTTAACAGTGCATGACAGTGTTTTTGAAGAATTTACTTATTTCAATGGAGATGGAAAGTGGTAGGAATCAAAAATGGAATGCTTCTGGAATAGATTTCAGTACTTTTTTTTTTTAATTGCTTGGATTCCAATTAGTTAATTGGTTTGGGGAACAGCATTGAAAAAAATTATGAGATTTATACTTGTTTTTTCTATTTATTAAAAAACGTTTTGCACATTCAGTTTAAATCTATATATATTATGAATACATTTTCAAACATTCCACAATAAGAAATGATGCATCACATAAAGAACAGAAAAAAAAAATCTGGAGTGACTCCACTCGACTTTCCCAACATTGAGTAATTAACAGTTTTGTAGATAAAGTAAAGAAAGAGGAGTTGTTAAACAAACAAAAGAGAGAAAACCATAATAGAGTGTTTGAGTATTTTTCTCCATCTATTACACGATGTTTTATTTAACGCTACTGAACTTTGAGCCCATAGATCATAATGATAAAGAATTTTTCGTTGTGTCCCTGTAAAAACCTATAAATGCTAGATTCACCAAAATGCTTATAGTTAGTGCAACAGTGATTTATAATACTCATATAAATTTTCAGCTCAATTCAATAAGGCGTTTAGATGCTATCGTACTTTTAAAAATTTAGTCCCATAGGCCATAATGATAAAAAATTTTTCTTTGTGTCCCTGTAAAAAAACTGTAAGTGCTAGATTCACCAAAATCTATACAGTTAGTTCAACTGTGATCTATAACATGTGTACAAATTTTTTGCTCAGATTAATAAGGCGTTTAGACGCTATCACACTTTTAAAAATTTGGCCCCATAGGCATAATGATAAAGAATTTTTCTTTGTGTCCCTGTAAAAAAACTATAAGTGCTAGATTCTCCAAAATCTATACAGATTGAGTATTTGTGACCTATAATATGTGTATAAATTTTTTGCTCAATTGAATAAGGCGTTTAGATGCTATCGCACTTTTAAGATTTTGCTCCCATAGGCCATAATGATAAAGAATTTTTCTTTGTGTCCCTGTAAAAAAACTATAAGTGCTAGATTCACCAAAATCTATAGGGTTCGTACTATGGTGACTTACAATATGCGTACCAACTTTCAGGTTAATCGAACAAAGCGTTTAGACGCTAGCGTGTTCACTCACAGACATACACACATACATACACACATACACACACACATATGTACATCATCGTAAAAATAGTGAAAACGGACTCAGGGGACCTCAAAACGTATAGAAACATTAAAATCTCGAATTCGGATTTTTGACATGATTACAATACTTTCCTCACTATAGTGTTCGGAAAGTAAAAATATTATATTATTTTTTTTAATTATTAAGAATCCTTATAATGAAGGTATACAATGAAGGAGCTCTCACAAAGGGACTCTTAATCCTATTGTAAAAGCTGACATCTATTGTAACAGCTCCAATCTAAAGGTTAATAAAAAGGATTTATTTTTAAAACTCTTTATTTCATGTAACATTAATTTATTGAGTTTTAAAGAAACAAGAAATATAATGTTTGAATAATTTTGATACAGTAAAATGTCACCTTAAATGTTTATGAATTATTATTTTTATTTAATTTAATTATTTAATTAACTTATGTGTTTTTAGATGGGAGAAATTGTGATTGGAAGTCGTTGGGATCTTATATGTCAAAGTTTAATGGCTGATATTGGATCATCACAAGACCTAGAAGTAATATTTTTTTTTTTTTTTTGGCTAAAAAAATTATGTAATGTGTTTAATTTATCTGCTTTAGGCAATATTTAGAATTCAAACTACATTAAATGAAAAGTTTTTTTGTTTGATGGGTAAAATTTATATACTTTTTTTTTTTTTTTTTAAGAAAATTATAAAGAAGCACCTTTTGTATATTTCTTTAGCTCAGTATTGTGCATACTCATTTATAAAACATTTTATTTTAATTATTTCTAAATAAAAACATTCAGTAATAACAACAGCAAAAGAAGAAGGATATACTATTTTATTATATAAAGTTAAGCTATATTAATAAAAGAAAGTGTTTGTCTGTCTGTGTGAGACATAAAGAAAAAAACCATGCAACATACAGTTCTGAAAATCTTTTTCTAGATAAATTAAAGGAATGCGTGCAGATTTGCAGCATACCTTTAGATTTTGTATATTCCTATTAGATTTTTAAAAATTTTATGTTTTGTATGATTATTTGTGTTTTTTCCCAAATTTTTTCTTTGAGTTGTAATTTCAAGCTGATGCCAATAAAATTAAATGCTTAAAATTTTTTATTTCATTTTTTTTTTTTTTTTTTAAACATAAAAAGAAACTTATTTACACAAGAATATATAAAAAAAAAAAAAATAAATAAAAAAATAAAAATTAAGCCTGTGTCATCAAAAATTTCTGATAAAACTCATCATAATAGCTTTAAATTTTTATTTATTTTAAAATATTGAGTTTTTTTCCGTTGATTTTTATCATCCGCAAAGAAATGTAGGTACAGCTTTAGTACAGAACTCCTTGGTGACTTTTAATGTTTTTTTTTTGCCAGTTTGGCAATGAATTAAAATGATTATCACAATTGCGTAAGGAAAGACCATGGTGAGAAATGTCAGAACTACTTTGTGCCAAATATCAAATTTCTCCAAAGAGGTCCTATAGTAAAGCTGTTTGTTCTTTTATGCAGATGCATATTTAGTTTATTTTAAATTAACCACATTTCTAATCAACATGATAACATTCAAATAATTAAATGTCATTTACATTTCGTTAATGATTGTATGTCACAGTACTTGGCCATGGTTTTGATTTACTGAAAGTAGTCTCTAATTGAAATATATTTATTTAAACATTTCAATTATTTAAAAAAAAAAAAAAAAAAAAAAGAAAGAAAGAAAAAATAAAATAAATATAGTGACCAGCAAAGTGGGCAAAACCAGCCAGTTAAAAATAAAGCTTCAGTATGCTGTTAAAAGGAAGTTTTATTTTTACTTAAAAAGGTTATATATAAAATATTATGCCTAAATTTGATTCAGAAGTGTGGCGATCAATGGAGCTTTTTCTCTAATGCATTAGTATTTTAAGTTTTTCACACATTAATTTTAAAATTGACACTGATGTATCTTAAAGCAATTTTTATTTTTTATGTAGGGTAGGTGCTCCAGTTATTGGCATGCTCCAGTAATTGACATCTATCCCGAAATAATTAATAAATAAGAAAAATAATAAAATCGTATATTTTACTTATAAGAATTTTAACATTTTATGTCGAACACTGGAGCATGGGGTGCTAATAACTGGTAAAATGAATAACTAGCAGTGTCAAACACTGGAACATAGGGTGCTAATAACTGGTAAAATGAATAACTAGCAGTGTCAAACACTGGAACATTGAGTGGGTGTCAAACAAAAATTCATAAAATAATAATAATTGTTATCAAATGCATATATTGTAACATATATGTGGTTCTGAAAGTCTTTTATGCCATATGTATTAACTTAAGTTGTCTAAAAATATTTTCTGATGACTAGAACATTAAAAACATCAGAGATTGCTCTAAAAGTGTCAATCACTGGAGCACTTACCTTATGTTTCTACATTTTTTGCAGCTGAAAACTATAGATGCAGTAGTTTTAACTGCAACTATTTAATCTTATGCTAATGTATTACTTGAGATACAAATTTGTAAATGATCCAAGGGCTTCTAAGTGTTCCATACATTTGTGATGAAAAAAATCACATTATCTTTAGCAAAATCAAAAAGTGACCAGGTTTTTACTCTTAAAAAATTATTTTGATCTGTTTTTCAAGAATGTTTGTAATACACATAGGGAAGCCAAAGAAAAAAGAAGGAAAAAAAAATCTTCATTAAGTAAAAATTTTCAAATAGAACTTATATAAAATAAACAATATATTATGTTGTGTGTTAAACAAAATTAATTTTATTATTTCTTTCTTTTTTTTTTTAATGATTTAAAATCAGTTTGAAAAAAAAAAAAAAAAAAAATCAATTTTTTTTTATTTTTTTTTTATAATCAAATATGATTACTATAAGCAATAAAACTATATCTGTGTGCATTTAATGTTTGCCTTTTGTTTCAATCTTTACTAATCTTGCTATTATTGTAATTTTTTTTTTTTTTTTTTTTTTTTTTGTAAAATTTGAAATGTAGGGTAAATGCTCCAGTGATTGCACTTTTAGAGCAATTTCTGGTGTTTTTAATGTTTTAGTCATCAGAAACTATTTTTGGAAATCTTAAGTTAATATATATGGCATGGAAGACTTTCAGATATATGCATTTGATAATAGTAATTATTATTTTTTATGAATTTTTATTTGACACCTACTCAATGTTCCAGTAATTCACACTGCCAGTTTTTCATTTTACCAGTAATTAGCATCCTATGCTCCAGTGTTTGACACTGCTTGTTTATCATTTTATCAGTTATCGTCAACCTATGCTTCAGTGTTTGACATACAATGTTAAAATCCTTATATGTAAAACGTGTGCTTTTATTTTTTTTCTTATATATTAATTATTTTGGGAAAGATGTCTATTATTGGAGCATGTCAATCACTGGAGCACCTACCCTACTAATGATTTTTCTCTTATTATTTATTTATTTATTTTTATTTATATCCAGAAAGCAATTATGAAATATAATAACCAGCATATTGGAAGGTGGAATTTTCTAGGGTTGCATTCTTTAATAAATGAGGTAATTTTTACTTTGCATGTAGCATATTTGTTACTTTTTTAAAATAAATGTATTGTGTTTGTATTATGCTATTGCCAATGCTATGATCATAAATTTATTTTATTAACGTTAATAGCTTCGAAGTTATTGATCTGATTTTAATTATTCATTGTCACCCAGCAAATGTTAATGTTAAAAATAAAGTAATCTATATAAATATTTCTCTAACATGGACCAGTTAGATTAAATTTTGTCAAAACAATACAATAGTGATGTCATAAAAGAAAGTTTTTACTAAATTTGTTGTGTACAAAAATCTAACCTAATTACACTTAATTTTAATTATTGATTTTTAAAAATATTCTTAAAAGTTCATTAAGTTTTCAATTCATTTAATTAACACAAATTCATTTAAATTAACACAAACCGCTTCCTTTTGTTCAAAAAGTAATTCATACAAAAACTGATATCATAAAAAAAAATTGTGAATCTACTCACTGTGTGAATTAAAAAAAAAAATATATATATATATATATATATAATAATAAAATTAAATAAATAAATTGGTAACCTTTACTCGACCAGTTTTGTTTGTTTAGTTCTGAAAAATTATTTTATTAACACTTTCTTAAAAATTTTACAGGGTTGCCACGCTACCTGGAAAACCTGGAATAGTTAGGGAATTTGAAAATTGACCCTGTAAGTCAGGGAAAAGTCAGGGAATTTGAATATTTTAGCCAGAATCTGGAAAAGTCAGGAAATTTCATAGGATGATTGCCAAAGAAAACTAATTTTTCCTCCAACATAGTCATTTTTCTTTTTTTTTTCTTTTTTTTTTTTTCCTTAGCTTCCACCATTTTTTTTAAACAAAACCTCTTAGATATATTGGGTTGGCAACTAAGTAATTGTGGATTTCACTCATAGATGGCTGCAGTTGAATTTTTAGGTTTGCAGACGTAGTACAAATGTAAAACACATTTTGTTATTTGATAGTTGGCAATTCAGCTGTCAATCAGTAAAAAAAGTTTTTTGATCGGTTGCGTAGTTTTCGTTTGGCGTTCGTTGAAAAATGGAAAATCAAAAGGAACATTTTTGTCATATTTTGCTTTTTTATTTCTGCAAAGGGAAAAACGCATTGCAAGCTCGTTATGTGCTGTTTATGGTAATGAAGCCTTAAAAGAACGGCAGTGTCAAAATTGGTTTGCCAAATTTCGTTCTGGTGATTTTTCACTCAAAGATGAAAAACGCTCTGGTCGTCCAGTTGAAGTTGATGACGCCCTAATCAAAGCAATAATTGATTCGGATCGTCACAGTACAACACGTGAGATTGCAGAGAAGCTTCATGTATCACATACATGCATTGAAAATCACTTAAAACAACTTGGCTATGTTCAAAAACTCGATACATGGGTTCCTCACGAACTGAAAGAAACGCATTTAACGCAACGCATTAACAGCTGCGATTTGCTAAAGAAACGTAATGAAAATGATCCATTTTTAAAACGACTGATAACTGGTGATGAAAAATGGGTTGTTTACAACATTATCAAGCGGAAAAGATCGTGGAGCAGGCCAGGTGAACCAACTCAAACAACATCAAAAGCTGATATTCATCAAAAGAAGGTTTTGTTATCAGTTTGGTGGGATTACAAAGGAATTGTCTACTTTGAACTCTTACCACCCAACCGAACAATCAATTCTGATGTCTACATTGAATAACTAAAGAAATTAAACAATACAGTTGAAGAAAAGCGGCCCGAATTGACATCGAAAAGGTGTTGTATTCCATCATGACAATGCAAGGCCACACACATCTTTGGTCACTCGGCAAAAATTATTGGAGCTTGGTTGGGATGTTTTGCCACCAAATAGTCCTGACCTTGCACCATCTGATTACTTTTTGTTTCGATCTTTACAAAACTCCTTGAATGGTAAAAATTTCAATAATGATGATGATGTCAAATCGTACCTGACTCAGTTTTTTGCTAATAAAAACCAGAAATTTTATGAATGTGGGATTATGATGCTGCCTGAAAGATGGCAAAGGTCATTGATCAAAATGGGCAATACATTACAGAATAAAGTTATTTAGTTCCATGAAAAAATTGTCTTTGATTTTCTAAAAAAAATCCGCAATTACTTAGTTGCCAACCCAATAGACCCCCATGGGGGGCAATCTGTCCTTAGGTCAAAGTAATATGTAACTTTTGTGTTTTCATTTGGTACCGTAAATATTTTGCCCTCAATACAGCCAGTGCACAATATATAGCTAGACTGGAATTTTCTTAGAGCACGTCTGGAAAAGTCAGGGAATTTCATTCTCCTATTTGAGTGGCAACCCTGATTTTAATATTCCTAGGAAATGAAACTTTTTATTTCATTTATTTTTTTTTTTAACATAAAAAGAAACATTTCTTTGTATGTGAATTAAGAATAGAAAAATATAAATAAATCTGTATTATCAAAAAATTCTGATAAAACTGACGTCATTATTGTTTGCAAAGATCGGTCAATTTCAGAAAACAAGTACTAATTTAATAATTGTGAATTTTTTAATTGTGAAAAAACTGAATTTAAAAAAAAAAAAAAAAAAAAAAAACGTAGTTTTCACAACAAAGTTTCTCATAAAATAGCTTTGTGATTAGCTGTTGGTGACAATAGAAAATATGTTACCTTAAGCTTTTCCACCATAACATCCTTGTAGAGACATCCTGATATTGATAACATCAATAAAATATTGATAATTACTGGGACCATTTTATTGTAAAATATTAACTTAAAACCTGTAACTATTTTGATTACAAATTATATAATATCAATGTTGTAATTTCGTTTATTTCGCGTTTATGTACAAAATTAAATATTTAAGTAGCTTAAAATCAATCAATGAATACTACCACTTTAGCTTTTTTTTTTTTCTTTTTTTTTAAATACACAAGCTTAAAAAAAAAAAAAAATGAAATAAATCACAACTTTAAAAATTATTTATATTTATATTAATAACTATATTTGTAACAAACTGAATAAATAAATAATAATAAATAAAAATTGTGCTTTGAAAAATGTACCTAATTCAATATTTTTTACTATTTTTTTCTTCCCAAATAATATGAATTTATAACGTGTATTTTAATTATAATTACACTAATGTAACATAAAACTATTTATAATAGATAAATTATGATTTACTCAGTTTTGTAGCATGATTTATAATAAAATGTCGCTAATAAAATCATTACATGAGATTTTAAAAACTTTTTGACAATTTTTGATACTATTTCACAGTTTTCAACATACACTTTTTGATGTCAAAAACCCAATTCTACAATGAACCTAGAATATTATAGAACAGAAAGGCATCAATGGACATGTAGAAAATTATAACATTTATATTTAATTATTTTGTTGCGCTTTTTGCGTAAATATGGGCTAGGACCCCATAGGAAGACCCCCCCCCCCCCCCACGGTGGGTACTCCACCTCAAAGCAGTCAGTCGGCCTTAATTCCCACAGCCCTACGTTGTGGTTTAATTGGATTTAAAAATGCATATTAGCAAATATTGATGTTAGATTAAAATTAATGGAAGAAAGGTTCTTTTAAAAAATTATTTCACCAATGGAAAATGAAAACAATGTTTTTCAAGCAATTAGAATTACTCTGAAAATAATCTACAAGCCATAAAGCAGGGGTAGATCCAGGTTTTGATTTTTGGGTCCCTTTTTTGTGAAATTGTTATTTATTTTTGTGAAATATAAAATATTTTTGTGAAAAAGTAAAATATTGTGTAAAATCTTCAGTTTTTACAATCACTTTATATAATGTTTAATTAATATCAAGTTAATAGAGTTTCGTTGAGCCAAATTAAGGCATAAATTAAAAATAATACTGAAAATATGAAAACATTTAATAAAAGGATCATTTTTATAAAACAAAATCTTGTGAAGTGACTCATTTTATAAATTTGAATTTTGTGAAGGGTTCTTTTTATGAATATGAATTTTGTGAAGAGACCCTTTTTATGAATTTGAATTTTGTGAAGGGACCCTTTTTATGAATTTGAATTTTGTGAAGGGTCCCTTTTTACTATGTGGAATTTTGTGAAGGGGCCGCAAAAGGGACCCAAATTTTGCCTGGATCGACCCCTGCATAAAGGATCTGTAAAGCATATTTTCCATTTCATATTTTCTACTAATGCCAATTTTAACCATAAAATAAGAATTTATATGAATAATATACAGTGTTTAATCCAGAACAAATTTAGTGCTGCATTGAGGCACTTTCACAAAGTTAACTTTTAGCAATGGGGTACCTTCACAAATTCTCTTTTCAGCAAAGAGGCACCTTCACAAAGTCAACTTTTAGCAATGGGGTACCTTCACAAATTCACTTTTTAACAAAGAGGCACCTTCACAAAGTCAATTCTCAGCAATATAGCTGCACACTAAAAAATTTTATAAGCTTCACTGCATCGAACACATAAATATACCCTCGATTTGGATATTTACTGGAGACAATGGTAAATATCTAATAAACACTTTCTTATCTTACATATAAGAAATAACTTGATTCGCCCATATATATATATATTTATTTATTTTGCAACTGTTCAATTTTATATTTTAAATGCATATTGAAATGGCAAAAAGTGCTTTGCAAATTTCGGTTGATTGCTCTGAAGCATTATTAATTTTCACAAACTTACTTGATGTTTTCACAAATTATTTTATAAATTCACAAATGGGGTACCATTTTGAAAAATCTGGATTAAACCCTGAATAAAAATGTGATTAAAAAAAAAAAAAAAAAAAAAAAAATCAATTTATAAATAGTTATGGAATTTAAACTTAATTGTGTTATATATGTATTTTTAACTGCCATTTTATGTTGAATTAACCTAAATATGGTGTTATAATTTTAGCAATTGTAACAAACATTAAATATAAATTAACACACATAAACTATTTAGCATTGGAGTGAAGGAGAAAGAGAACACTTTTTTGATACCCTGTTACCAGCTATGATTGAAATGGCCTTGAATCTTCCTCATATTTGTACACAGGTATGTTATATCCTAAGCTATATTTTAAGTATTTAATTAGTTATTCATGAAATTTGTAAATATAACATCAGAAAGTTTTGAATAATAATCTACAATTTAATATTTATCCATCGTTATTCAACATTTTTGTTTCTAACTGATGCTCCAGTGTAAATGTCTAATGTTACCATTTTATTCTTTTTATCTTTTCTTTTCCAAAAAAAAAAAAAGAAGAAAGAAAAATATTAATTGTGCTGATATTTCAAATCAATGTTTTATTAAATTACTAATTTTTAGTGAATTTGATCTTAAAAGAAAAAAATAAAATAAATAGATAAATGAAAATAATAATTGTCAAGTGTACTTTTGACACACATTTAAACTCGTATGGAAAATATTATAAAAATATACTATGTTGTTATGTGCATTAAATATTTGAGCCAATAACTTCTGCTATTCAGTCAATTTAAATAATAATTTTGTTGTTTCTTATTTGTGTGATAGCAGATTAATGTTAATGTTTGGAGCTCAAAACAGTTAAAAAAAATTATCCTTTCTGCTTGAAGTATATATGCGTTATTGTAAATCTTAAAAACTATGTTAAAAAAATTCAGAAATATTTTTAACACACTATTTATGAATTATTCTTGGAAATATTACTTTAACCTTTTATAAAAAGATTATTCCAGCCTTTTTCTTTATTTAAACCCCTGATTGTGAAAATTATAATGTATTTAGTGTATTACAATTTTCATTGCAAAGCATAGACTGTTTAATTTGATATAACTGCATGTTTTTGAAATACTTCTTAAAATTAAAGGTTGTGGTTAATACTCTAAAGGTTTATCTGCATAGAGCAAATTATGTTTTTAATATTGTTAAATTTCTCATAACTTTTTAGCATATTAAAAGAAATGCATATTAAAAAAAAAATACTTCTTTCCTTTTATCCAAATAGTCAGAAGATTCAGTGTAATTTCAATTTTGGGTAAAATAAATATGATAATGAAAAGAGAGTGAATTGAATGTAATTTTGTATGACTCACAGTTTGAAATTCTTAAATTAATGAAATCACAGTATTTTAGCATCCCTAATTTTGACCTAAACGTCAAAATTAGGGATTAGGGGAAGGGGGGGGGGGAACTTTAAAAATAGTCCACGTTGTATCATGGTATTGCAATAAAACCTTATTTAAAAACTTTTAACAGACTAATTTTGTATTCATGAAATCTAAAAATATGTTGTACCTTATGTATGGCATATGTGTTGAAATTGAGAAAGTTCAGTTTTTATATACAATTGTTCTTTAAAAATAGCCTTAGATTTGTCTATATTTTATTTTGAGAAAATATAACGCTAGAGTATGTCAATTGTTTTATTTTATTTATTTGTAATTTTCTTTCAGTTAAACATATATTATGTATATATACAGGGTGATTATGATTAAAGTTACGATTTAAAAATGCTATAATTTTAATACTACCCATCAGAGCGATTTGATATTTTACCAGAGCAAGCGTGAGGCAATGAAATTTTATTTGAGAGAGGAAAAAGTAATTCCAACATGTTCCTATAGATGATGCTTCAGTGTAATGTCAGGGGAAACGCCTAAATGGACTGATTAAACACAGGAATGCTGTTAGCAACACAATGGAGTAGTAGGAAACAATATAGACTTCAAGGGTTTACTACAATTTTTTTACCAAAAAGACAAGAATACGTGTTTACAGTGGAAACAGCCATAGTTAAAAAGAAAAAGAGGAGCTTCATGAAACAAATACTTTACGGATAATTAACGGCACATTTTGGAAGTATTTCTTTTTTTCTTTTGCCGAACAAAATTTCATTGCCTCACGATCACTCTGATAAAATATCTAATCGCTCTGATGGTTAGTTTTAAAATTATAGCGTTTTAAAATCGTAACTTTAATTAATATATATATATATATCTTCAAAATCTATGTTAAATCTAAAGGGTTTAGTCAAAGAATAAACCAACACTTTTTGGATGATTATTTTATAAATGTAAAACCATTAACTGTACAAATTACTTTAAATAGTCTGTGCCTTTGCTGAAACAAAAGAAAGACCACTATCTTACATTATCACAAAAGCAAATTGGGTGCCTTTTACTGAATGCCTTTTTTTGCACATTCCCAAGGAGAAATCCAAAGAATAAACAAAAACAAAACTCTGAGTATGCTTCATATCCTGATATTAACTTCAACAGGTAATTAAAAAAAAAAAAATAATAATATTTCAATTCAAATTTTATTTAATATTGTTATAGTATTACATTTTTCAGCAACTTTAATTTGCTATTTTAATGAGTATTAAATCTGAAGCCTTAATTAGTTGCATGGAAATAATGTAAAACTCTATGTAAACAATAATAAATTATTCTATCTTTCTCATAAAATACAACATTATAAACATAATTTCCTTTGTTTTACTTGTTAATTATACAATTGCATTTTTATAGTACTATTTAAATATAGTATGCAAGTTTTATTAATTTTATTTATAGTTTGTATTTTGTTAAAGTTTCTTTTTAACAATAAACCTACCGATGCTTCATGTATACTTATTCCTACCACAGCGAGTCAAGTGACCCGTCTTTAAAATGTTATATATTACTATGTATAGTAAAAATATATTATTTAGCACAATTTGGTACATGAAACATAGATGATGTAATAATGTTATTTGCAAGAAATTCTGACAAAAAGTTTAAAATGGGCTATTTGACCTGTCAATGGTAGGTTTTTAGTGTTAAAGCTATTTAACTATTTTTTAAATAGAAGAAGTGTGTTTGTTTTATTGTGTATGACATAGCTGCCAACTCTCCCGAAAAATTCGGGAGACTCCCGAATTTTGAGGCAATCTCCTGAACGCCTGAAAAACATTAATATCTCCTGAATTTTTCAAAAGTTTCGTCACACACCGCGCCTATTTTTTTTTTTTTTTTTTTTTTCTTATCTTCCCCATGCTCACGTTTTAGGCATGTGATTTTTTCCTCGAATTTTTTTAACCTATTTCGCCGAATATCGCGAATTTATTACCTCTGTTTTTATAAAAATCACGGAAATCGTTCGTTTAAAAAAAAAAAAAAAGCCCATGGAACGATCGGCGATCAAATATTTTATGAAAGCTCCCAATTTTCAATCTTTCTCCATCCACAACATAAATGTCAATATTCATCTCAAACTTGCTTTATGCGATTTTAGAATCTGTAAAGAAATAGAATCGTTCAATATTTCTAGCTCATGTCATTATTTTTTGCCCCCCACCCCCTTTAATTTATCACCAACTAGCGATTGGCAATCAAATGCTCTGCAGAAGTATTTTATTTCCCAATCTTAATCCATCTGGAACATAAATGATAATATTCATTTTGAACTTACTTTATTAGATTCTAAAAGTAGAATTGAAAGAGTTTAATATTTCTTACTCTGTAATTATTTTTTTTATTCCCCCACCCTGTCCTTTCCCCATCTCCGGATAGTTATCAATCATCAATTCTAGAAACAATAAAGCAATGGAAGTGCTCAATATTTATCACATATGTAATTATTTTTAGGCTTTATTGCTGAATTTAATGATTCTATTTATTTTTCCTCGATAAATTAAATATTTATATGTCATATCTATACCAAATGTGTAAACACGGGAAAAAAATGAATAGATTTTTCAGGAAGGAAAAATTTTTCCAAATCAATGTGTGTGTATATAATGTGTGTATATACATATATTATATATATATAATTTCAGTCTGGTTAGATTTTAATATAATGTAGTAGTATTTTAAATTCAGTATATTTTACATTGTTTGCTATAAGAAGAAAGCCTTTAGATAATGCAAAATTTTTGTTTTATTTGCTCCTTCTCTTTCCAACAATTACTATGCTATCAATATTCTATTTACAGCATAATTTATGTCATATACAAAGTTTCCCTAATTTTAATTCTCTAAGGATGGAATCTCCCTAATTTTGATTCTCAAAGGTTGGCAGCTATGGTATGATAATCTGTATAAATAAATTAATTAAAATAATGAGTCTCGTATTTCCTTTGAAGTCAAATGCACAAAGATAATTAAATCTGCTTTTTGATTTTAAACAGATACATTTATATATATAGTAAGATTCAATAACAGACATTTCTAATGGAAAATGCACAAGATTTTGATTTTTTTTTTTTTTTTTAAGTTGTTAAAAAGTAAGTGTTGCAAAAAGAAGTTATAAAAAGAGAATTATATCTATCTTATTCTTATCTATACTAATAAAAGAAAACAGAAAAACTAAGGCACATATAGTTTTTTTTTTTTTTTTTTTTTTTTTTGGGGGGGGGGGGGGGAGATAAAGAAATGAATGTTATTTCACCACATACATTTAGATTTTTTATATTTCTATTATATTTTATAAAATTTATATTTTATTGGATTTATTGCATTTTTTCCTGATTTTTTGTTTTTTAAGTGAATTTTTTACCATTTGTTAAGGCAATTCAGTTTTAATCTTCAGAACCTGTTCTAGTAAATTCAGTTCTCTAATGAATAAACTTCATTCAGAATTCATGAAGCAGTTTCTTCTATTTTTTTCTATTTGTTTTGAAACATTTATTTTTTCTAGTAAAAATGATAGTAACCTTTTATCTTCGCCAAAGTGAACCTCCTAAAATTCTCCCTTTGGCTATGACCTTGCATGACTATATTAGGGTATCTATTATTCAATGAAAATTATTTTGCGTGGGGATTGTGTTAAATTCAAAATTTTGTACATTTTATTTATTTATTTATTTATTGTGCATTTTTATAATTTATTATATATGTCTAAGATTAATATTTAAGAATAGAAAGTCAGTGTCAAAATTTTTCAAACACCACGTATGCCCTGTTAAAGGATATGGAGCATATGCCGCATATAACCATTGTAGTTTTATTCAATAAAATATGCATAAATGATTTTTATACAAAATTGTGCATGTATTTTTTAAATTTTTTCCCTACTCGTAACACATCTAGAAATTTTTTGTTAAATTAAAAACACACCTCAAAGAAATAGATTTTATTTCAATTTAATTTCAAAATTTAAATGGCTGATGGAATAGAATTGCCCCTGTCTTACATTAAAAAAAAATTAACTTGAGTTCTTTGTCATAATCAGAATTCAACAATATAACTATTTAAAATCTGTTTAAGAATTTTTAAACAAATTTCTCTTTTATTCTGATATATTTATATATTTTTATAGGGAAACATTTTATTTTCTAGGCTTTTTTACGGAACAAATAGAGGTTGCCCTCCCAGAAGTGTGCAAAAACTTAAATGCCTGTTTAACTATTTTAGAAGAATTATATCTAAAGGTAAGGTTTGTAAAAACTTTTTTCAACTCAGGATGATAAATTTACATTTGCATATTAATATGGAAAGTGAATTGATATATCGCATGATATAAATTAGCAGATGTCTTGTCTCACATATGCTTTCAGTGACCAATTACAATAATGGGCTGATTAAAGCGCATAGGGGGAGGGCGTAAAAGGCAAAATTGGGAAAACCCATTAGTTGCCGGTGACCACCAGAAACAGTTTCTTTTACTGGCCACTTTATTTTTTTTTAAATTAGTGACCATTTTTTTAAAATAAGAAATCATAAAGACAATGATATATTAAAAAAACTTCTGTGTTAATTTGTAGCAATATAAGAATTATTTAATCAAAATTAATATGATAATATTAATAAAATTATAAATACTTTTACAAAATTGAGACAATTAGTAACTGACTGACAGTCATAACGCAAAAGAAGTATTTTGTTAAATACAAAAATTGCAACTTTTAAAATAACTTTTTTTCTAAGTTGTCTTTTTCAGCTGAATTCAATAGTGCAATAATTGAATAATAATAATAATAATAAAAAAAACCTTTTAGATAATTTCATAAAAGTACAGGTCTTCTCAGAATTCTGAAAGTATGGCAAAAGAATAAGTTGATTTAGAAAAATGTGACTATCTTTTAATTTTGTGATGCTAATGGAATGAATAAATTATTTATAGCAGCTGCAAATTGTTGATGAATAAAAAATCTTTCTTCTGAAAATAACCATACATCAATATACAAGTTTCAGCCCAAATTAATCAATGATAGAGAACTCACAAATACTTTTTGAAAACAATGTAACAGGTAGAGGTCTGCACGGGCCGAAATTTTCAGGCCCGGGCCCGGCCTAGCCCATTGGAAAGGTTTGCTTACCCGGCCCGGTATGAAATCGAAAAATTCGGCCCAGGCCCGGCCCGTTTCTTTTTTACTAGTGTATAGCCCATCCTGATTCAAAAATTTGTAAAAAAAAAGAATGCCTTTCAACGAAAAAGATTTTTAGTATGTGTTTTGCAGAGGTTTTATGTAGCTAAGCAATAGAATGTTCTTTAACAAAACTGCTGAATGTTTACAAGATATTTATATATAAACATTATTTCATTATTACAGATGTACAGAAGGCACAAAGACAGACAAAAAGTCAAATCGAAAATATTAGCATTCTCAAACAATATAGGAAGATATTTAAAAGGGTTAATAGTACTAAAAATAGACTTTCAACCACTTCCTGTTATATACCGTAATGTATCCAAATCTTTCATGTGATCCGGTAAAAAAAAACTTTAATGCTAATCCAACCATATTCAATAGAAAAGATGCTTTTGCACATGCTATAAATGATGCTACTTTCATCCAATGCCCTGGAGAAAAGAAAAAGAAGCCTTAGAGAAAAAGTTACAGTGGAAGGATTTTTTATAGCTTTCATACCATCTAAACACTACAGACCATAGAAAACAAAGCCTTATATACAGTAACATATCTAATTTCTTTTGTTTGTTACATGTACACAAACTAGTAGTAACATGCATATTATTTTGAAATGGAAACCATCTAATATTACTTTGAATAAAATATATTAATTTCGAGACATGTTTAAAATATTTGCGGAAAATCAGATCACGAACAGACAAGCTGATAGACAATTAAACTGAAGTTAGACATCTTTTAACAAAATAAAATTTTATGTGACAATACCAGACTGTAAAATTATGTAAAATAAATGACTGAAAAAGTATTTTATAATTTTCCATTTTCGTTGATTAACAAGAACTCTAGAAAAAGATTCGGGCTGGACCGGGCTCGGGCTTAAAATTTCCTCCCGGCCCGAGTATACACAAAAATATTGAGCCCGGTCCGAGCCTACAAAAAAAATTTTGAGCTCGGCCTGGCCCGAGAGCAAATTGAAAATTTCGGCCCGAACCCGGCCCGTGCAGACCTCTAGTGACAGGTAGCCAGGAAGGTGGCCACCAATTGCAAAATTACTAGTAGCCACTTTTTAGCAGTCAGTGGCCAGTGCTAATTTTCCCTTATAGGGAGGGCAATGCCCTGGAGCCCTAACAACACATCTTCTCCAAATGACATCCTCAGGATGTCCTATGGATGAAAAAGATGTCTATGGACTTCCCATGGACATCTTCAGGATGTATTGAGGACAAGTGTGTTGTTAGGGAGGAAATGAAAACTGAATGCAAGAAGTTAATGGATAGGAAATTTGAATACTAGAATTGTTTGACCTGGATTTGTCTGTGTGTTAAAATGCACTTATATTGGATACAGTATGTGGCATGACAAATTTACCTAATGGTTTGTTGAGTCCTATTCACCACTGCACACATCACATCTGAAGTCACTTGCCATTATCAATAAGTGCAAATGTGTTCATGCAAAAAATCTGCTATGGATTTCCTAAGGTACAGTTGCAGGTACAACAATTAGCTACTGAGAGTCTATTAAACATTCATTCCATCAGTTGCTGAGAGGTCATGCTTGTAAAGTTCGTAATGGGATGTACCAGGTTCAAATCAAGGTCCTGTTCGTCAGCTTAGCTGTCCTACATGAGAATCCTAGCTATTCAACTTAGGATTCTCCTGTTATCACTTATCTTAACCCACATAATGCTATATATTAAAAATTCAACTTCAGAGATGTGCGGGGGGGGGGGGGGGGGGATGCTTGATGTACTCACCAGTGGCAAGTAATTTTCTTCAAACAGGGGAAGTAAATTTTAAGTCAGTCATTTTCATTGCCAATATATAGTGTAGTAAAACAGCCAAAAAACTGAGTAAAACAGTCATAAAAACTCCTCTCAAAAGTGTGAAAGGTATTTGAATAGGTAACTACTTTAAATTTCATCTTTTTAAGCTGTTATTATTCTGTAATGAACATTTTAATGTATTCAAACATTGTGTTTGACCAACTTGAAGTCAAAAAAGGTTTTCATTCAGTGTCTTCTCCGTCTACTTTTTTTTTTTTTTTAGTCCGATTAATACTAAATAAAATAATTCAGCTTTGAATTTTTTTGTTTTAAAAATGTAGGAAGTTTTTTCACAATTCTTAGTAAAAATAAATGTTAATTTTATTTTACACAAACTGCTATTGAAATCCATTAAAGCTCTTAAGTAAATTTTAATGACTGTAGCATTTTTTTAGTTTTCCCTCACATGGAAAGATATGCCATAAAAAACTTTTTATATTATTTTAAATTATTTTTTATATTGGAAATGTTCATATACACTCTATAACAAAAAAAAAAAAAAAAAAAATGACGCACCAAGGAGAAGTGGGGACAAAAATCGGTAGATGGGGTGGAATGGGTGGTCCGAATGGGACAAAAATTGGTAGATGTGATGTACAAAGTGGAGAAAAACAATTGATTACAGTTTCAGAAAATTTGAATGGTTTAATTCAAGAGAAAGGGCCTCACAAAGCAAACAAGTCAATAACGCGCTGGTCCACTTCTGGCCCTTATGTACGTAGTTATTCGGCTTGGTATTAATTGATAGAGTTGGCAGATGTGCTCCTGTGAAGTATCGTGCCAAATTCTGTCCAATTGTTGCGTTAGATTGGTAAAATCCTGAGCTGGTTGTAGGACCCTTTTTATGATGCTCCAAACGTCCTCAGTGGAAGAGAGATCCGGGGACTGAGCTCAACCCCACTGAGCCACCTATTAAGGGTATTTGAAGTCACTGAAGTACCAGTTGCACGTAGGGTCGACAATAATCATGAATTGGGGCTTGATTCCATCAAAACCTGTATGTATGTCAATTTGTGTCCAGTTTGCATTACTCCTTCTTGGTGCGTCACTTTTTTTTTTGTTATAGAGTATACATTACTCTTCATTTTATACTTTGAACTGCAATAATATGGATATAAAAATGCAGGATAAAAAAAAGAAGTGTGAGTGCCACACCAGATTATTATAATATAGGATCAAATTCTATTACAGAGCCAGCTGGTACTGTTACATTTCATCGCCAAGTGATTTCTGTTCACAAATTGCCAAACTGGTATTCTTCTACACGTGGTATTAGAACTGCTGTGATTAAATCACAGGGGCTTATTGAGGATGACGGTAAAGGAATGCTTCAGGTAAGTTTGTATTTTAAGAGCATGCAATAGCTATCCTCACTACAGCCCATGCTTTATGGAAAAATTTGTTTGTAAAAACGTACATTACAAAATGTATGCTTTTAATTTTTATTTTCACATACAGAAAAATTACAACTGATAAATTTGCTCTTGCTTCTCAAAAATTTCATTTTTGAGCTAAAAAATATGAAAAATGTACTTCTTTCACATTATTGCTTCAAAGAGAAATATTAAAAATTAAAGAAATCAATTTTTGGAAAGCTAGTACATATGTATCAATTGTGAACTTTCTGAATGTAAAAAGGAAATTCTTAAAAAAAAAAAAAGTCATGAATAATTTTATTTTCCTGTAGAGTGACACAAGCTTTCACTGTCAGTGAGGATAGGTGTATGCTTTAAAAATTCTGATTGTAATGAATTATGTAAATTTTTAGCATAACAAATTGTTTAATTTTTCCCCTTTCTCTCTAAGATTTGAATTAGCTACTAGCTTTTGCTTTTTATAAAGTCTTTGTTATGGAAACTCATTTCAGTATATCTAGAAAGTTATTTTTTGTTTATCGTAAAATACCACAGAAGCACGCTCTCATTCTTCAAGAAAAATCGGAATATATTTGTAGAAAAGGGTGGATAAATGGTAAAATATACAATAATATAGAAATTGACCTTATATTTTTGCTAAAATTAAATAGCGTAAAACTGATTTAAAAAAAATATATATATATTTTTTTTTTTTAAGTTTTAATGATGAAGAAAAAGAACTAAATATAGTAAACTTTTGGTTAATCAACATTCAAGTAATCGGAAAAATTTGGAAAAATCTTTTCCCCTCCCTTCCTGTAAATTGTTTTAAAATATTTGCTTCTGTTTTAGGAAGCTTATAGTTTCCATTTTCAAATAATCAGTATCTGATTTAATATAATGCAATTCACTGTTTATATTTACAAAGAGGAATGCTATAAAAGAAATAAATAACGTAAAAACTGTTGCCAATTCAGATATAGTATACCACTGAGCACAAGGAGGAATTTATTTGATATTTTAAGAACAAACACAATTCATGTGAAGAGCAGAGGGGAGGGGGAGGCATTTAATTAAAGAAAGGCACATCTGTGGTATTTTACAGTATATATTTTAAAAAGCAATTAAATTTATGATATTTTAATATATTATTTTAGGTTGATTTTGCCAATAAATTTGTGGGTGGGGGAGTTCTTGGCCATGGTTGTGTTCAAGAAGAAATTCGTTTCTTATGCTGTCCAGAACTCATAGTATCCCGCTTGTTTGTTGAAAGTTTAGAAAATAATGAAGCATTAATTATTACTGGTAAGTTTATTTGACTTTTTATTTACTTCTCTTTTAAAATTATTTTGCAATAGCACTTTATATGATGTAATTTACTGTTTGGTCATTGCAGTGTAAAAACAAGAATTTTATATATTTGTTCATAAATCTAAATATTAATTTTAATTTTTTTTTTTTTTTTTTTTTTTTTTTTTGTATACCCAAAACTTATGTTCCATGATTCTGTAGTCATGTAAATCATCATTCATCTATACCTAATAACTTGAAAGGTGGTAACATATTTATTTATTTGAAAAATAAATAAATAAAAATAAAATTAAATCCATTCATTTCCTGAATAAACAATTATGATATTTCATAATTAAAAAAAAAAAAAAAAAAATTACTAAAGAAGTTTATTAATTTATATTTATTATTTAATACCTTATTAAAATCCTTAATAGTTCCGAGCTTTTAATATATTTCGGCCTCCAGTCGGGGCCATCATCAGAAAACTCGGTAATGACATGAGATGCTAAAGCTGGGTGGTTTGTTTATTTTTTGACTCTTCTTCATCACTCTCTTCACTTTGCTTGTTTTGGTTGTATAGCTGTTGCCATTCGGGTAGTATAATGCTGTGTTCGATGTCATTAACGGCGTTGTTAGATGTTAGTATTTCAAGAGCCTCTCTTTTGAGGGCATAATAATGAGAATTATATGGAGCTATTTTTTGATAGTTAATTGAGTTAATATTAATTGGGTTAGTATTGTTAATTCTTGAAAAGGCTGTAGATTGTTTATTGTATTTTAAGTCGGTTAGATGTTCGGAAATTCGGTCTTTAATTTTTCTTTTGGTCATGCCAACATATGAAGCGCTGTTTTTATTGTGAAATTGGAAATTAATTTTATAAATGCCTGCAGTGTGTTTAAAATGGATGGGATCTTTTTCATTACGAATGCATTGATAGATATTTTTGTTCGGTTTGATTGGGATATTAATGTTGTGTTTTGCGGCTTCGTTTTTAATTTTTAGGGCATCTCTCATACTTTAGCATCTCAAGTCATTACCGAGTTTTCTGATGATGGCCCCGACTGGAGGCCGAAATATATTAAAAGCTCGGAACTATTAAGGATTTTAATAAGGTATTAAATAATAAATATAAACTATAATCCTTTTTTAAAACTTTTTAATGAAGTTTATTAATTTTGAATTATTTGTAACTCTATATAATTTTTTTAATTTTGTAATACTTTTGTATTTACTTTTACTTTAGGAGCTGAACAGTATAATAAATACAGTGGGTATGCTGATACATTTAAATGGGAAGGGAATTTTAAAGATAATACTCCTAGGTAAGTTAAGAATTCTTTGTTAATTATTTGATTTTGATTTTTTTCTTTTTTCAATTTTTGTATTTAAAATACAGCAGAAAGAAATTACTTTTAGACATATATAAGTTGTGACCTATTTCCTGCAAATTACTTTGATTATTAAATTCATTTCATTTATAATCATTTCATTTATAATCATTTATAACTTAGATGGTTTTTAAAAACTCATAATCTGTGATAAAATAATGATTTTTTCTTTTATTTACTAGATTAACCATTTCTAAATTTAAAACTAGTTATTTGTATCATAATACTGATTCACTGCTTTTTCAGACTTATAAACTTGAAAACATTTTTGATTACATTTAAAAAATGTTATTTACTCATTTTTACCTGTGCGAGCTGTAGCGTATTTTCGATATTTAACAAGTGAAGGAAAAATTAATGTTTTGTGATTTCAAAAAGTAAAGTTGCTTCTCTAAAAAGTTTAACCTTAGCCAGATTAGAATTAATGGCAGCACTTGTAGGTGCTCGTTTAGGAAATTACATTCAGAGCATTTTTCCAGCCATTACTCAAAAAATACATTTCTGGAGTGACTCAAAAATTGTTCTTCATTGGGTGAAAAATTCATCCAAAGTTTGGAAACCATTTGTAGCCAACAGAGTGGCTCAAGTGCAATCACTTTCCCGGCCGATGCACCAAATTTGACCGATAGTTCAGTGGTAGTAATATATCAGGTGCAAAATAACATTTATCTTTCTTAACTAAGATTTAATGACTTATTTACATGTAATTTACAACTATATTCATATACTAGAAGTTAACATATTTAGGGTCTCCTATTTAGACCCTTCCATTCCGTACCAGATGCCTACCACACACTAACTAAAACAGTACATGTATCGCCGTGTCTTGACACACAGCGACCCCTGGTGGAGAGAATTCCGTAACAACATTATAATTCCTCTTATATTAATGTTTGAATACATGTTGATTTTAATGCAATGTTTCACATAGATTTTGTTTTCAGTATAATTTATTTTAAAATAAATTTTGTTGACTAGTTGCTTACATATTTTCTTTTGAACTCTGTATTTTAAAATATTTTTATTTTTTGTACTATTGCATTATCAAATTTTATAATTTATTACATATTTATAAATCTGTTGCTCTACTACATTTTTATTTTATCTTTAGAGATTTGTGGGGACGTATATGCACTAAAATTGTTGCTATAGATGCCATCAATTTTACAAAAGCATCTGACCAGTTTATATGTCAAAATTTCAAAAGAGAACTCAATAAGGTAAAATTACTAATCTTTTTGTATATTTTTACTTTTAATGCAATTTTTTTCAAGCTAGATTAATGTATAGAGAAATAATTGATAAAAATATTATTCAATTGCATATGCCACAAATTATAATTATAGTTTATACTTATTTGTCGGCATCAACAAAGAAGAAAAAATATAATTTGTTTAATTCTGTAATTGTTTTAAGTTATGCTTTATAGACTTCACACCAGGGTTTAATCTGGGTAAAAATTTTCTTTAGCAAAAAAGCTAAAATAAGAAAAAAAAGCTTTAGCAAAATGCTAAAATGTAAGAAACAGTAGAAAAAAATGAATATCAGTTTACACATTATTCTAAACGCCTCGATATGTTTGATTTTCATTTGTAAATTAAACTTAAAAGTTTTTAATCAGGTCTTTAAAGAGTTATACACAGAAGGTAAAAATTTGTTTAATTAGAAATTAAAAACAAAAAAGTAATTAATAATTGTACTAACCACTGTAACCAAATCAATTAGAGTATAGTACAAGCATATATTTTAACCCATTTATTGGCAGACATGAAAAATATTAAACTTTTTAGGTTATTACTTTATATTGTAAACTTTTTTAAAGCAATATGAACATCTTAGATACGACTTATATTCTTTTTCTGGAGATATAATTATCACTATAGCACGCAAAACTACATTAAGCTTATACTGTATCTGAAAATAAAATCATGACTTACAAAAAAAAAAAAAAAAAAAAAAAGTAATATAAGTGAAATTTGTTTATTACTATTCAGAGCTTTATGGTTTATAATTTTTCTTTCTTTCATATTAAACCACTTTACAAATGCCTCAAATTTATTTACAAATTGATTTCCTGTATGCGATTCTTATGCGTAGTTCAGCATTTGATTTTTCTTATATGCATGAAGCGATGGATTTTTCTTGATCAGTGTTGTGATTTTTTTTTCCATGAAAGATTCGTTATAATATTTTCGCCAAAGATTTTTTATTTTTTTTTTTCAATTTGTGTTTAGTAAGATGCTTTAGCAAAAAAGCGAAAACATGTTATTTCATTTTCGTATTTTGGATAAGTCTTTTAGCATTTTGCGAAAAATGCTACAGTAGCGGAAACACTGCTTCACACAATATATGTGGTCATTAGGAAAATCTTTATTAGTCTTCACAGTCTTTAAACAAAGTGAATAAGATTTTTCAGACATTTTTCCTTCAAAATAAACTTCAAGTAAAAAATTTAAAAGTATTCCAGACACTATTTACACACATAAACTGCCAAAAATTTGAACATGAGATATGTCAGGGAGATTTTTGTCTAAACTTGTGTGATTACTATAATTTTACTCATAAGATATAACTGAAAACATTTCCAATTATCTAAAACATATTTTATCATAAATATGCATGCTTCCTTGACTAATTTAAAAATTACAGCTCTTAAGAGTTAAAAACTAATGGTTATTAGGAAGTTATGCATTATTTTTTTAATATTAGACTTGTTATATTAAAATAATAGTGGTGTTCTTTTCATAAATTCTTTTATGAAAATTTTGTAAGCTAAAATCTCCAAAACTAATTACTTGATGTATATAATGTTTTTGCAAACAGTTTTGTAGTAAGTGCAAAACTTTGAATAAACACCATAAAATGTAAAGTTTTACAACAATTGTTTTGAGTTGAAAGGAAACACGACCTTTCATCAGGCGAACAGGTACAAGTGCTACAATGTAAACAAAGCAGCACCGCAAGTTTGTACTTATATTACTTTTAAACGCCAGCTCTGTGGTGCTTTCTTACAGTACCAGTTTAAATTATTTTTAAGAAGCATAGCATCTGTACAGTATCTTAAATAAATAAATACTAATAATAAAACTAAGTTTTTATTAAAAATTAGAAGTTTGCCTAGGAGCTCCCAAATCTGTATTATAAAATTTTAAAATATCAATTTTTAATAAACTGTTCCTTACATGAAGACTATATTAATTAACTAAATGATAAAACCTTTACATACTTCATGTTCTGTAGGCCATAACGCATTTTCGCTAGGGCACCCCAGCTTGTTCACTGGCACTTGCAGTGTCAAAATTTCTGCACATGTGGCTTCTATTGTTTGCTTCTCTTTTAAGGATGCTTCACCATTGGCTATCAAGCCCTGCTGCATCGTTGCCATTGCAAGAATTACAAAAGTTGATGGTTTTGCGGTATGCGGCATATTTATGGTTATGGTAATTCGCAAATTTTGTAATGTTCTCAAAATGGATGTTTATGTTATCTTCCTGGTTAGCTTTAGTTAACACGGTGGTAATTTTGCCTGTAGCTATATTGTGGCTGTGTTCTTTGATCTCAGTTTTTCTTTTTGATTTTCCAATATAACATTTACTATTGCCTTGGTTGTCTGTGTACGGAATTTCATATATACTTGCGGTTTGTAAGGGATGGATGGGGTCTTTGTCATTTCTTATAATTTGGAAAATATTAGGATTGGGCTTGATGGGGATTTTAATATTATTTTTAGCGGCGATATTTTTAATTTTGCATGATTGCTCCACGATCATATGGGATCGAAGTTATGAAGCTGAGTTTTTTTTTTTTTTTTTTTTTTTTTTAAATAAACAGGAATATTGTTGAGGGTTTTAATTCGTTTTTTGTACATTTTATCAACTAAATATTCAGGGTAACCGGCTTTTTTGGTGTATTGTTTAAAAGTAGCTAATTCATTTGTTAAATCTTCAGGTTCATTACAGATTGTTATGGCTCTATTAATATAAGCTTGTATAGCATTGACTTTGTATTTGTAAGGAGTTTTGCTTTTATAGTGGATAATTTCACTGCTGCTAGTGGGTTTTCTGTAAACTTTAGTGTTGATTCTATTATTGTTGTGGGTTGCGGTAACGTCAAGGTAAATAACCAAAAAATGGTGAAAACCAAATTTGGTAAATAATAGAATTAATTACCTTGACACCACCGTAACCCGTTACAATAATAGAACTTTCTAAAAGAGTTAATATAAAAAGTTTTTGTTCATAAGTTTAAATGTATATTACAGTTCTTTTAATTTAACATTTTTCATATTACTTTAAAATTCAGCAAGTAAAAATGTGTATATTTTGAAAGTTTTCTTAGATTGTTTTATTTTAATTATTTCTTTCATATTTTTGTATTTTTAAATATATTTAATTGTTTCAGGCATACTGTGGGTTTTTTGAAAATATTCCACCAACTCATCTATCAGCTGTGGCAACAGGCAACTGGGGATGTGGTGCATTCAAAGGTTCTGCTGATTTGAAATTTCTGATTCAGTTGATGGCTGCTTCTGAATGCGGTAGAAATTTAGTATACTATACATTTAAAAACAAAAAACTGAAAAGAGAGTTGCAAGAAATGTATGAATTTTTAAATGATAAAAACCTTTCAGTTGGTAAGCTTTTTCGCATGCTTATTTAATTTATATAAAATTATGAATTTTTAATTTTGTTAAGTTACTGGCTCTCCATAGTTATAAATATTACAATGTTTTGCAATAAATATATGTATTAAATAAAAAAAAAAATATCTCATTGCAAAGTGCTCTAAGTACTAAACCGACTGTTACTTACAAATAAATCACATACATACAGAAAGAGAGATAACCAGATATATATATACAGTCTAACCTCGTTAATGTGAATCTCAAGGGGGGATAAACATTTTGTTCATGTTATCAGTAGTTCATGTCTATCAGTAACTAATCTTCATATAACTAAACTAATCTTCATTTTGACAAGGATTCTAGAAACTGTTCATGTTAAAAGTAATTCACATTAACGAGGTTCGACTGTATATAGTCAAATAGTTATCCATTCACTGAGCTTGTGATTTTCCTTAAATTACCCATAACTCAAAATTACATAATTATGAATTTGAATTTTTTTTTTCTTTTAAAGAGTGAATGTTTTATGTAACAGACATTAGATTTATTTTCAAGTGTATAATTGCATTTTTTAATTCATGTTATAAAGTAACTTTCATTTTGATTGTAAAATCTAAACAGTAGAAACATTAAAATTTTGTCCTTTTCTAAGTTGTAGTTTGAGCATGTGCCCCTGTGCATGTGCTAACTTAATGATTACAGCATTAAAGTTGGCATGATAATCCTTGTGACTAAGAGAATTAAGAACTTTTAAAATGCATTAATTTTTATTTTGCCAAAATTTAAGTCTTCTCAATGATTTAGTTCATATTTAATAAAGGTACTGCATTTAATAGTCTTATATTTCTTATTCAAATTAAATGATTCAATTTTAATTTTTAGGAGCAAAGTAAAAAAAATATATATATATATATTTATATTTAAACACATAAAAAAAAGAAAAAAAAAAAAAAAAGACAGGTACTAACAATGCTATGGAATATGTCAAGAAGTGGCTGCTCTGCAGGTGTAGGCAATAAAATATGCACATGAATGATAGTTCCGAACATATCTGTACATTATAAACCACAGAAAGATATAAATACCTTTTTATGCTTATGTTTCAATTATTTAATACTATATGGAAGAAAATATGCAATCCATTGAGGAAAAATTTAGTTTATTTAGTGACAACCAAGGAATGTTTCATTCATCTACATCAGATATTATTGACTAAAAAAAAAAAAAAAAATTATCAAAGTAAAATGCCACAAGTCTAAAGAAACAGTTGCTGAATGCTTGTCACAAAAAGTCACAAGATGAGATTATGAAAATAGAAAGATTTTATTTATTATGTTTTCCAACAATATTTTAGAGCAATGTCTAAGAAAATCGTTAATTGCCTACCTTACTTGTAATGTGATTGATGAACCTTAAACAGATAATACTGGAGAGAAAAAAAAAATATAATTTAGTACAACAGGACTTATTTCAATCTATTCTTCCATATAAAGGCATGCAGTAACTGTGTTTCATTCTCTAGCATCAGTTAGTATATTCATTTCTTAAAATTTCTTTGATATAACTTTTGCATGCACCTTGGAGGCTTTTGAATTTTTGTTATTTTGGCGATGAATTAAAATAGCTGTCACAATTGCATAAGTAAAGATCTCGATGAAAAATGTCCAAACTACTTTGATGCCAAATTTTATATTTTGCCCAGGGGTTCTATACTGAAGCTGTTCCATTTTTCTCGATTTTATTTATTTTTAAATTTTTGGAATTTCATTTCTCCCCCAGCATAAAGGAAAAAAAAAAAAGTATATATATATATATTATATATAATTTTTTTTTTTACTTTCAATAATTTTAAAGTTAAAATGGGGTGGTACCAATCTTTGTTAAAATCTAATAATCTGGACAGATACAATGACAAACTTTCAGCTTTATATATTTAGATGAAAACAAAAATGTTTGCATGTTTATTCAAGGTGATAAATAAAAATTGATGATGATGCTGTCTGAAAGAAATAGTACAACCTGTAGTTAGTACTAAAAATAGTGATTATTCTATGGTATTAAAAATTTATTTAATACAGTATATTTTGGAGATATATAATGATATATGAAACAATTTATAAAATATAAATTTAAAAAAAAATTGTGTTAAGAATAAAACATATTCACAAATTTGAACTCAAATTACAAAAATAATTTTAATAATAAGGATTATTAGGTGTTAACAGATAGCACCGTCATTGTGCTTGGTTCCCAGTCATTACATACATGTTCATCAGCCAAAATTTTAATAGTTTTATACTTTGTTGTATATAAGTTTTTTTTTTTGTTTGTTTGTTTCTTTGAAGTTGATATTTACTTATTACTCTATTGATTTTGAAAATGTTGAAAAACTTGAAAATTTGACTGATGAGCATTAGGGTGTCCCTTAAATGTGGGGGGATTTTTTTTTTTTTTAATCCGACATGCATACCCTCTAATTTTTTTTTTTTTTTTTTTTTTTTTTCCATTTGACCCTAAACAATTTTTAACAAAATATCAGCTCTCTGGGATAATGTTAACATGTACCGAATTGACGGGAAAATCCTAATTATATTAGGATGCATGTAATGATGTAGAACCATTCGCAAACCTGGACACAAGATGACACTATCTGTTAAAAGGAAAAAGCATTGATCATCAGACGAACTGCTCATGAGGATGACTAGGTGCCTGATCAAAAATGTCACACGTGAACTTTAAAGTATTTTCATTTAACTTTATGTAAATAAAGTTAAATGAATTAAGATTATGCAACTGATTTATTCAACTTAGTTACTTTATGGTACTACCACTGCTGGTACAATAAAAAACCAAAATAAAAAGTTTCCATAATATTTTTTGCTTGCAAAACTCTCATTTTTTGGTGTGTCTTACAACTCTTCCTTCCCTCTTAGATTTTTTTCCCCATCTCCAGTCATCAAATCCCGCGAAACTCTATGGGAAAATTTGTCTATAAAATAAACTCATTACACATATAATATATATATATATTTTTTTTTTTCACATGTGAAAAATTAACAATTCTTAAATTAGTACTTGTTTTATTTAAATTTCTTATCCTTCATTTTACAGCTGCAAAATGAGAAAAATGCACTAAGTTAATTTTTTTACATTTTTAAACTCAAAATAATAATTTAAAAAAAAAATAAATCAGTTTTTGTAAACAAGTACTAGTTTAACTGTTGTGTGTTCTTCGAATGTGGAAACAGAATTAAAAAAATAAAAATAAAACATTAGGTAATGAGTAATTCTATAAACAAATTTCTTCATAGAGTTATAAGGGATTTGGTGACTGGAGAGAAGGAAATTGTAAGACTTCTTAAGACTTCTTCTGTGCCAGGAACCTCATGGGCCATTCACCACTCTACATGTGACCATATTATTGAAAAGATCAAAGATGTTGCTAGGGGGTTCATCAATGCCCACAGCTATATTAAAAAATATATATATATATATACAGTCAAACCTCATTAACGTGAGCACGCTTAATGTGAATTACTTTTAACATGAACTATTTCCACAATCCCCATCTAAATGAAGATTAGTTTCTGAGTTACTTATAGCATGAACTACTGTTAACATGAACAGATTTTTCATTCCCCTTGAGATTCGCGTTAACAAGGTTCGACTATATATATAGTACAGTGAGTGATCAAATTGTTAGAAATTTTTATTATTGTCACATTTTTTCAATTTTCTAATAAAATACTAGACAAAATAGCCTGAAACTTCATACATGCAATGAACATTTAAAACTCATATTTCCCACTATCAATTTTGTCCAAAGTGCAATTAGGGGACCATCCACAATTTGAAGCAGAATGAAAATACTTTGGATCACCTTGCATCTCAAAAAGCTACAAATGATTTGTAACTTTAATACATTGTTGCACATACTATATACATACAGTATTTGTATGTTTTGGTGCGGGAATTGTGCAGTTATTTAGGCAGGTATAATTTTTTTTTTTTTTATTACTAAATTTTTTGTTTATAATTACAACAAATTTCCATAAAATTTTACAAAACTTGCCGAAAAATTGACAAAACATTAGAGAAATGCATTCTGAAACACAAAATTCAGATGTGTATATTCGTTGAGATATGAGCATTTTTAAGTAAATAATATTTTACTGTACATGTGCAAAAGATAGAAAATTTTTTATTGTATAAGTTGAAAGCTAAATATATTGAGCAACTTTTGTCAAAAGCTCATTTGAATAGAGTAGAATTTAGGTATTTTCTAAAGTTGAAATTTCATAAGGGGTTTTACACATGCTGCGTATTTAATTTGTAGATCTAATTATTTCAATCATGTTTTAAAGTTCTTTTTTGTGAAAAACCCCTTGTAAGGATATGAAAGGATAAATAGAATTCAGATTTTAAATTATTATTTCAAATTAATATTAAGGATATCATAATAGTAATATCTCAGAATAAATCTTAATTTTAAGAACAGCTTAATGGGAATTCTACTCTAGAGCCCAGGTAAAGTTAGTTTCCCAACAAAGCACGTCAAATCAGATTTTGAGAACAACTTTTAGAATAAAAATTATGCAATCATCATTTTTAGCAGCAAAAAAATGCAGAATACTTATCCCAGATGTCCAGGCTAACCAATGATAAAACGTAGGCGGGAATTAGCTCAACTAATTATCCAACAAGAATTCATATGAGGAGTTTGACGTCGTATTTAAGCGGGAGCACACACACAGAAAAAAAAAAAAAACCTTTTCATGAGATCTTTTGCTTAATTAATCCACGTTATTATAAGTAAATTTAATGGCTCCAGGAGGGAAAACTGGCTGTGGTTCCAAAAGCGAGTGTTAACGGGATGGCTTAGGCCAAACTTGGCTACGAATGTAGATGGCAACAGGCTTAGACTGTTCACTGTTAATAACATGTATCATACCAAAGTGTCTTCAATAAAACGACTGCAAAAACTATGTTTGAATTATTATTGAATGCACAGTCTTGACTCTCCTTAAATATGAAGTGACAGCGACTAATAAACTCCTTATATATACAGTAGAAAAAAAAAGAAGAGATTGAAAGGAGAAATTCCGTGAAACTAGTGAACTGTAACGGCGGAGGCTAAAAAATTTTTTCTTTCTTTCAACATATGCAGTCTCGCATAGGGTTCAACCCCTAATTTTCTGAGAATGGAATCATCCTCTGTCCTGCTAGCTCATTCTTGTAGGAAAACGCGTCTCACTGATATGTCATTCTCTTCTGTAAAATAGATATAACTTGTTTTGTTCGGATCGCGTTAAGTTCATTAATTTTAATTCATATTTTAAGCATTTCAATTATGTCAAATAAACGGAAACATATTGTATACTCACTAAAAGATAAATTAGATGTGCTAGCATGTTTAGACAAAGACTAATAAGCCACGAAATTAGCTGCTGAATTTGGCATTGGCAAAGCAACAATTAGTGATTAGAGAAAGAACCGCAGCAAAATTGAACATTTCATTTCAAAGACATCGGAAAACGTGCTTAAAAAACGTAAAACACTGAAAGTGTCAGAATATGAAAATATTGATGAAGCTCTTTACCTTTGGTTTTCACAAGAGCGACAAAAAGGGATGCCAATAAGTGGTTCGATTATCCAAGAAAAGGCACAACAACTGAACACTTTAATAGATGGAGATCCTACATTTGCCGCTTATAACGGATGGTTAGATCATTGGAAAAAAAGACATGGAGTTCGCCAGTTGTGCATAACAAGAAAAATTATCCTCTGATTACATGGCTGTTGAAGAATTCATAAAAGAATTCAATGATTTGATTTCATCCGAAAATTATTTACCACAGCAAGTGTACAACTGTGATGAAAGTGGGCTAAATTTTAAAGCGCTGCCGCAAAAATGTCTTGCATGTCAAGAGGATTCTTGTGACCCAGGCTTTAAAATGAGTAAAGAAAGGGTGACAGTCTTTGTATGCCCAAATGCAACAGGTGATAATGAATTACCGCTCATGTTCATAGGGAAGTTGAAGAAACCTAGAGCATTAAAAAAAATCTGAACATGAATTTATTTCCTGTATTTTGCAGGAATCGGAAAAAAGCATGGATGACCATCCAGCTTTTTAAAGAATGGTTCTAAAAGCAGTTTGTTCCAACAGTAGAAAAATTTAATAAAAAGAACTGATTCCCAAACCGTACTTTACTAATTTTGGATAATGCTCCATCTCATCTAGCAGTTGCAGAAATATAAAAGCAGTGTTTCTACCTCCTAATGTAACAGCTTTATTGTAGTCTGTGGACCAAGGAGTGTTACAAAATGTAAAATGCAGCTACAGGAAGATGCTTCTTCAAAAACTGATTGAAAGCGATGATAGTTCTGTCTCTATACGGTAACTTATACAGACTGTCACAATAACTGGTGATACTGAATTTCGGTTTAGTTTTCTATCACATTTAATTTCTTAATTCTATTTTCTACCGAGTCTTGGTTGCAGACTCGGTGACTTTGCCAACGAATATTATGTGAGAAATGCCTAGATGGTTATCAGCCAGGGTAGCTCAGTGGTAGAGCATCTGTGCATTAAGCGGAGGTGCACGAGTTCGATTCCCGGCTCTGGTATTTTTCACACAGTTGGTACATAATAATATCAACCTTTCCAATTTACTTAAAATGGACTATGAAAAATTTTGGAAGAGGAGTGGAAAAAAAATCAACCTTGATGTTTTAATAAATACTCTGTTATCTATGAAATCAAGATTTAATATGATAGTTTAACAAAAGGGCTATCAGACTGAACATATTACAAAATAGAATTCTTATATTTGACTATATATATATATATCATTACAAAAATGTGTGAACACCCTCTGTATAATGAAATTTTTCGAAATTTCCTTTGTTTGGTGGGGGAAGGTAAAAAGCTGAAGTTTTAACAGATTTCAATGAATTTTTATTATATTTCTTTATTTCATGAGATTTTTAGTATTAATAAGTTGTATGTAATTTTGAGACTTCATTTAAATATAGTGAGTGGCCAGCAAAGCATGCTAGTTCACTCTAAATTCCTCAGTAAGGGGCCCCTTTTCGAGTTCTAGCTGAGGGTCCCAAAGGAGCCAGTCCAGGCCTGACACTTGCTAACGATAAGACACATTTTAGGTAGATTTTTGTATCTTATCTGGCTATTTTCTTCTTTAGTTTAATTTTTTCAGTCATTTTTAAGTTCTTTGAAGCCTATTTCTTGGATGGTATCTTTCATTTTACCAATGTAGTCAGATTTATTCATTATGACGATTTTCCATGTTTTATCAGTTAGCAAACAGATGACTTCCTCCTTATTTTTCAGTGATTTGAGTGCTTTTAAATCTTCACGATTAAGTGCTAAGGCTGAATTTAAAGAAGCAAATAAGGTTTTATTGATACGTAATTTAGACTTCTTTGGATTTTAAACAAGCGATCATGATTAATGGTTGCACGTACTTACAGGGCCCGACTTAGATTACCTGGAGCCCCGGGGCAAGCCTATTCTGGGAGGCTCCCCTGCAGTGGCATAAGAGTTCTTTAGGTTGCAGAATTTCTGCATATGCCTGTAGGGGGCCCCTTCCAGAAGGGCGGTCCAGGGCATTTGCCCCATATGCCATGCCGTTAGTCGGGGCCTACGTACATATCTCTACTAGAACTATGATTAATTGAAAATATTTTGATGTTCTACTGCCTCATGGTGCTGTCAGTAATAAATTTGTTTTCATGAACTACGATATATCATGTCATAATTGAGCATTTGCTGTTCAGGATATCTAGGCATAAGGCTATCTGCTTTGGGCACAGCCTATTCTTTAGATCTAAATAAACATGTGACCACGTCACATATTAGTTTGAACACCTTTGGTATGTAGAGATTTTTGTGATGTCTCATTAAAGCACCATATTCTTTAATTATTCTATGCTTACAGATTTATGTAGTAAATGTTAAAAAAGTAACTTACTTTTCAAAAACATAGATAAAATATTTTATATAACCTTTCACTTTAAAGAACAATTTCTCCTACATATATCAGAATCAGTATAGTTACTTACTTTAAATAACAGACACAATCTTTCACTGAAAAAAAATCTAAAATTTATTCAGACTTTGAAAAACACACTCAAAATACACTTAATGTGCTTATAGATAAAGCTGAAAAAACATAAATGACTGCAGATTTTGCTATGAAGAAAATATTAAATTTTATACTACCGTAAAATGGGCGCACTTACGGTACGTCGGCATTGTAAGTTAAGTTTGGCATTGAATTAAGTTTTAATATTTATATAATATTTCTAATTTAACTAATTTTTCATAAAGTGTCGGATGCATTTTTTAATATTTTAATGTAAGAAATTATCTTTAATATTTCCTTTTAAGTAAGTACCGTAAAATCCTGAAAGTACCCCCTCCATTGAATATAACCTCCCCTCCCTTTTCTTTATTTTTTAAAAGAATCTCTATTATAACCCCCCCCCCCCCACTGAAATTTATCTGTTTTGCTTCTCAAAAAGGGGAGGGGGGGGGTACTTTCAGGATTTTACGGTACTAAGTAACATCCCTATCAAAATCAAATGTACTCATCTCAACTGAATCAAATATATTTTAAATGTTGTTAAAAATAAAATTTAAAATGTAAATCTTAATATTAGAAAGCATGACACCATCAACTCAGATTAATATACTTTGCAGTACATAAGAGCAAATTGAATTGTTAGAAAGCAATTTTTGTAAAATGAGTGGATGTTTTGTAATTTTTTTTCTAGTTCTCAATGTAATTTTTATAATAAATAATATAAGTATTTTATAATGAATAATGTAATTATCAAAGAATCAGAGACAATATATGGTTAATTAATTTATAAATTTTTCTTCTAACATTTACATCAATAAATACAATATTACATACAAAGCTTTGAATAAACACAATAAAATGCAATAATCTGACAATTGTTTTGAGTTGAAAGAGCACACGACCCTTCGTCAGGCAAACAAAGTACACACGAGTGTTGCAGTCAAAGTGACAACACAGTAATACTTTAAAACACCAGTTCTGTGGTGCTTTCTTATTAATAAATACAGTAATTCATGGCTTTACATGCAAAACTATTTTAAATTGCATAAGTTAATTTGTTTAAAACCTTTTACTTTTGTTTGTATAATGATTGTTTTGTGTAAAATGGCAAATTATTAATAGATTTGTACATATAATAATAAATTTTGTGAATGGAAGATGATTAAAGCTAGAATGTGTTTTTTTTTTTTTTTTTTTTTTTTTTAATTAATAAGCTTGAATGTGTATTAATTTCTGACACATCATTGAAAAGTAAAATGATACAAATATTTTTCCATCTTAACTTTAAAACGAGAGGTAAAAAAATATTAAACATGATTTTAAAGTGTATTATCATTCATTTGATAATTCTGATGCATTAACCCCTTCCACTCCAGGGACGTACGTCCAAAGAAAGTATACGATACATTAAGCCCAATGTTGTAGTGATATCAGAGAGAGTTATTTTATTTGTCATATGGTATTTTGAAATTGTATTTTCATTACTGACAACTAGGTGGCGTTAGTAGTCTCGGTGACCTATTAGTTTTGGCTACGCCAGTTGTTTCGTGATTTCTCACGGCTGCGTGTAATTTTCACTCCTTGATTTTGTGTGTTTTGCCGGTGTTTGAAACTGTGAATAATGTCTGATTCTAGTGATTCGGATAGTGATTATATCCCCGATTATGCCGAACTTGAAGATTCCAATGATGACTTTACAACAAGTGAAGACGGCGAAAGCGATGATGAACCACTTACAGCAGTCATTGCTATAAATAATTGAAATACTTTGATATGTATTCATATTTACTACCTTCATTAATTAAATATATTTACTTCACAACAAAATACACATTGTTACTTCGTTATGTATTGCATTATTTAAAAATTATAATCTGGTATTTCACATATTTACACTACAGCTAGCCTGGAGCGGAAGGGGTTAATTAGTTTTCTTTCCATGTTATTAAAAATTCTCTTGCTATGTTGCATTTAAAAAAAAAAAAAAAATTAAGGAATGTATGTTAATTATTGTTCCCCTTATCCCCAAGAATATTTAGTCTATGTTTAAAGGACAACTCATTTTTACATTTAAGATACTGAAATGTTACTTGTTTATGTATTTTTTCTATTTCTCTTACAGGCGATTTATGGAGACTTCTAACAAACTATGCTAAATATTTGATTGATAATAAATTGCAAAAAACGATGGACTTGTATAGTTATATCTACTCACAGTTTGAAACAAAAAGAACTGTTTGTCAGCAAAACAAAAATTGTGAAGAACTAACAGACAGTTGTAAAGAAGCAGCAGAATTTCTTTTTGAGAAGTGTCCTTCCCAAGACTTTGAAGATGTTACATAAAAGACAATACTTTTAAAAAAAGTTTTTATTGCAATTTTTTTAATATTATTTGTACATAATAAAAAATACTAAAACTTTTAATTCTTTGATGATTAAAAAAAAAAAAAAAACATGCACACAACAGTTTATTATATAGTATCAAGACGTAATTTTCCTTTATTTTCTGTGAAAAATAAGAGATCTGTCATTGCTTGTTCAATTGTAGCTTCATGTGCCAATTCACATATCTAAATAGAGAAAGAAATAAAAATAGCAATTTATTTTCATTGCATCATAAAAGTGATATAGGGGTAGGTTTCGAAACTTTTTTTTAGAGAAAAGGAAAGTGTTTTAAAAGATCATCACAACACTTTATTATAAACATTCATTGTAAACAAAATTTCTTACTTCAAAGTAGGGTAAGTGTAACAATGTTTTGGCACAGTACAGTTTGACTTTGACCTCAATCGCTATTACTTTAGAAATTTTTCAGTTTACTCTACCCAAATTCAATATAGTTTCCAGATGGTGAAAACTTTCATAAATCTGGAATTTTCTGAATTTTATAAATATCTTAACTTACTATGGAGTTTGACTTTTCTGTACACTTTTAAGTAGCACTTCACATTTAAAATTTTTAACATTCTATAAAAGATCAGGATATGAGGTTTCATTGAATATAAGAGCAAAGTGAAAAAAATATTGATGCTGGTGATGTGCTTGGGACAAGTGTAAATACAAACTTGCCCAACACACAAAATTACAGGAATAAGAGTAACCATTTGTGACAAACCGAAAATCTACAATATAAAACTTAGTTTACTTCACAAGTAAGCAATGACAATACTTTCTCAGTGAGAGAGAAAAATGTTAGCAATTTTCCAAATTTCTAAAATTACTATTTCCATAAGGCTAAATATAACAAAGAAAGGTTCATACAAACATATGACTATTAGATCTAAATTCAGATTATCAGTATCCCATTTCACCCTATCTTAGTGATGCAAAATAACGTTCTTAATGATATATATAGATACTGTGGCTCAAAAGTTTAGCAAGATTTACAAATGATCAGTTTTTTTTTTCAATTTAAAAATTTAACTTTCAATGAAATGTTTTCAAACACTGAAAGTGTAAAGTACAGAGTCTTCCTCATGTTCTTCAGTGTTACAACAAATAGGGGTGGCAATAATTCAGCAAAATCAATGTTTGCAATCACCCTGTATCATTAAGTGAACGAAATGATTTTTAACTGTAGAATATGTTAATACACACCTACTATAATTTGTGGATGCATTTGTATAAAGGTAGCATATTAAATAAAGAAGATATAAGCACTTATTTTCAAACTTAAAAAAAAATAATAAGCATGTTTTTCATTTATAATATTAAACAAAAATCATTTCTACTTTTAGATAAATTGGAAAAAAAAAAAAAAAAAAAAAACTTTTTGAAATATACTACAATCAGAATACAAATATCTCATGAAATGTGAGCATTTTTAGGGAAATTGTTTTAACTGTGTACGTGTGGATGATAAAAATCTTTTTTTTGCATAATTTGATAGTTGTGTTCACCTCATACCACAAGTATGTCTAGTTCACCTTATTTGATGTCTTAATAAGAAATGATGAGAGATATGTCGTGAACATTAAATTTATTATTAATTATTATAATAATTTTACATTTTTTTTTTTTTACTTTAGCTAAATGTTTCGACCGTAATTTGGCAGTTTACAGCAGTGGCTGAGAATGAAAACCAACTGGCAATTAGTACATAGGATTACATCTATTCTTTTTAAATTATCATTTAGACTTTTTATTATTATTATTATTTTTTTTTTTTTTTTGAAATAACAGAAAAAAATTATTTTATCTCAGTGTATTGTAGCAAATATGACTTTTTTTTTGTTAAATCATCCTTTATTTTATTCATTTCTTCAAACCGAGGATAAATATTTATTTTTATAATTTCAATACATTTTTGTAGCAATGAGGTCAGTTTTGAATGTTAGTTTAGAAAACTTGTGCTTTTATTATTGAGATTTTTATTTTTATTATTTTCCTTAGATTAGAGTTTTTTTTTAATTTATTAATTTGAGATTTTTATTTAAATTAACATTACAATGTATTATATCTTAATGCTTACTGAAGACTATAAAAACAGTATAATTCTATAATCATAGTATAATGCTAGAAATAATGCATGTTACTTACTGGTTTACATTTTTCTTGGGGTGGATATTTAAAATTTGGACCAAAGTTCATTGAAACCTGAAAATAAGATGTAGAATAAAAAATAAACACATGCAAATTCATATATATATATTTTTAATCACTGATTTTAAATGAAACATGCATATTTAACCTTGCTGTTCTGTTCAGGTCTATTTGACCCAGAACGTTTTTTAATTCTTTATAAAGAAATGACAGGTTAGAAATATTTTCTAGCCATTTTATGACTTTATAACTGTGGGGCATATATTAATTTCCTGACAATATTTTTATTTATATAGTTTTATATATTTTTTTAAATGGTACAAATGTATAGTATAGTAAATAGGAACAGAACAGTAGGGTTAATTGTTATAAATATATAATGGTTTCTTTTTAACTCAAAATATTTTTAACATATTAAGCTACAGTTTATATAGGGCAATTCAAAATAATGTGGTTAAAACAAAACAACAAAACAGGCACACACACACAAAAAAAAAAAAAAAAAAAAAAAAAAAAAAACAGGCTTTAAACTGCCATTATTATTATTTTTGCAATTTACTAAAATAAGTCAGTAGCAATTTCACTAAAAAACAGATTAATTCCATAAAATATCACTGTATAATAGTCTCTAATTTTTATACAAATATTCAAAAGCAAAAATTATCAAATCACTGAAAATATTGGGAATGTTCTTTTTATTTAGTATTTTAGGATTTAATTTTGATTTTTAATGGTTGAATTTAAATACAAAAATATTTAAAAACATGCCCAGATTCAGAATTTGCTTCATAGAAGTGTTCTTAGCACTAGTATTGCAAAATGATCTAGCTGTACCCATTGCTCCCTTTTTAAATTACTTTTTCATTATGCACATATGACATAGACATAACTGCCTCTTTTACTATTGTTGAAATTGGAGCAAAGTTTCACTGATTCATGTTTCTTAAATCAGAAATATGGATGCTTGATTAAAATCACCAGTGAACAAAAGAAATGGAAAACGAAATTGGAGGAAATCAATAATATTTAAAGAATTAAGGGGTTACATCCAGTTGTATGCACGAAAAAACGTGTTTTTTTGTGAATTTTTTGTGAAGAGGCCTTTTATTAAAGAAATATATACAATACATATACATATAGCAAATTTAATGTATGTTAAGAATCCGTGATGAGTTTACAAAAATATTGGGTTCCGCTGTTCCTGTAGTAGATCTCCTAGAGGACTTCCACAAAAAGGTGTCTGGCGGTGAGCAAGATATCTCTGATCCAAATTATCTGAAATGAAAAAAACCAAAAGACTTATTTTTAGGATATATTAATACAGGTAATGATCGTAGGAATAGTCAAAATTTTGATTTTTGACAAAATGGCGGCTTCCCCCCCCAAAAAATCGTTTTTTTCATGAAAATTTACACTTGAAAGTGGCTGAAAAAATCGAAATTATTATCAGAAACCTTATTCCTACGATCATTACCTGACAAAAATATCTAAGAAAATCGTGTCAAAATTTCAAGTCAATCGGTCCAGCCGTTTCGGAGAAATTTTGCTCACCGACTTTGAAAACACCGTTTCGAGATAAACGCGTTTAAAGTTTTGGGAACCATTTAAACTAAGTTAAAAAAATTTTTTTCCTACTTACATCGAGTCATCTATTCCAGGACCATAAGAGGAACCCTCTGCTTCATCATTTGCTTCTAGTACAGCCAACTGTTGTTGTCTACGTGACATTCTCCCCTCGCGCGTGCTCCCTTGCGCTCGTGCGTCAGAGATCAAGATGCGCTCTGCGTCCTCTTTTTCTGCATGGGCATTAGGCCCAAGCGATAGTCCCATTGCGTTCATGAAGTATAGAAGAGATGTTTTTCCTTCATTGAACATGCCGGCAGCAAGATAAGCAGCAATTTCAACGATCTTAGAGCCACATGGGATTATTTTTGGAGTTATTTTCCATATCAGCTGATTATAACTTTCATTATTATTTTGCGTGAAACCACCAACGCATCTTTCTAATAATTTTTCATTACTCAGATCTACGTAAATTGGAAGTATAGCTTCAGCAACATCAGGCGGTAGGGGTTGATAATCATGTTTGTAGCTTGATAATGTGTCCAAGGCTTGTGCTTTCTGCCAAGAACACTATGAGTCTTCTCCAGTCGGGCATTTACCATGTTGAGGATTGTCGTCAGTGGAGCAATTATGATAATAAGAAGCCCAAATGGCATTAGACATATTTTCAACAGAATCACAGTGTCTTCTTATTGCTAATCCATAATAGACAGTTAATTTATCGATCATTTTACCAGTCAGTTTACCCTTTCCAGCAAGTACCTTTTTCTGACGTTTCTTCCCATTTTTATCAGTCGTTTCTGTTGTAGTTTTGTTTACACATTCTCTTAGTCGTTTACCCGTTCGCCTTTGGACATGACCTATGCATTCTTTTTTCATTACTTCTATGTCACCATAAGGTGCGGACTTCACCATAAGGAGACGTCTTTACAAATATGCAAATTTCTCCGAAACTAATTGCAGGATCGATATGAAATTTTCAGACAATATTATCAAATATATGTACATTCAAAATATGTAAAAAAAAAAAAAATCGATTTTTTGAAAATTACAACTGGATGTAACCCCTTAAATTTAACTTTTGAAAAAGCTAAAATACTGCTAATACCTTTTAGCTAAAATGTCAAAGAAACTTTTTTTTTGCCAGAATAAACCCTGAAAAATAATAAAAAGTCTGGTGGTAACAGCTACATAACTTCCATTACCCATGATTACACATATTGTATACTCATTTAGGAGATGCTGTAGTCAATTAACCCGAGAGTAGTCGCGTCATTTTTTTGTAACGCTAATAGTCGTGTGTCGGTCTTTTTTCCGCCGCTTTTTAAGGCCAGTATCGACTTGGGCTCAAGATCAACGCTCAAAACGTCATTAATCACGCTTCCGACACAAAGAGCCAAATGTCTTGTCATCGGTTGTAGCCCTTTTTTATCAGATTGCGCTATTACCTCAAAGGAAAGCATGCAAAATTGACAAAGATGTCTACCCCTGGCCCACAATTATCTCTGCAGGGGGTTAGATTCCATCCCCGTTCGTGGGCTTTGAGCTACAGTGAGCTAGCCTAACCACATCAAAGGATTCTGAATAGAAACCGCCCCAGTGAGCGCAAATGGAAACCGGACTTTAGTGTTGGGGGAAAGCCGAAAGAAAGCCAGTAGATAAAGATGAAGTGCCTTCTTTAATTCATGCGAAGTTTTTCCCGCAAAACTCTAACCTGTCTGAAAAACCGGAAATGGGGAAAGAAATGAATCAACGTTAGTGGTCGCGTCGCGGTCAAATAGACCGATTTGAGAAGTAAATTGTTTTTAACTGCTGTAAAAATAGCAGGAATTACTTGAAAACATACTATGTTAGAGGACATTCACCCAAAGTCAGGTACATAGAGTTTCCCCACTTCATTTTTAATGGGCGATTTGCAGGCGGAATTTATAAGAGATAGACGGCAAAAAGACCGATATGCGACTACTAATGGGTTAAAAAACATAAAACTGAGTTAACAAATCAGACACCTATCAATTTTTCTATAAGAGAAAACTAATACATGTGTCGTAAAGACATATAAAATAGGGTTATGTAGTGAATTTTTTTAAAAAAAGGTAGAGCTGTTTGTTTTTTAAAAAACATTTCCAGAGATCTAAAACTTACCTACCTAATCAGGCTAACTGACAATTTTCCTGTAGTAACCATGTAATATCTGCGAAAGTACATCTAACAAAGTGTTTATATAGAAAATTTGAAGAAAATTGTTAGAGTTATTTGACTTATTTAGAGTTATTGACTTCCGGCTCTACTTCCAATTTTTCCTGAAACTTAGGTAAACTCATCTGTTAACCAGAAACCAACAACTGCATATGAAAGAATATCTAAAAAGGAGTTAATATGGCGAGTTTGAATACAATACATAGAGCTATTTTTAAAGGAATACACTTGAAACTGACCTACTTATAAAAGACATTTGTCACTAATACTAGCAGAAAAAACATCTGAAAGGCTGTTTATGTATAAATTTTGAAGAAAATCATTAGAGTTGATTTTGAGATATGAACTTATGGTCCTACTTCCAGTTTTCACCAAAAGTTAGAAAAATCATCTGTACACTAGACGTATTTTAATTCTGATGTTTCATAGTTGTATCTTTATTAGTTATGGAGATATGATAGAAGATTCCCCCTTCTTCCTCCACACACATATATATACACACTGATCAATTGCCGAAAACCACTTTTTTGGACTTAGGAGATTTTAAAACATGTGATTCAAGTGAAAATTCAATATTGAATTCTTCAATGGAATAAAATATTTTCATTACCTACGGTAGAGGGGTGATGGAAGTAAAATGACATAAGAACATGGGGTCACAAATACTGTCTGGAACTGCTACAAGGTGTTTCAATTTAAAATAATGCATAGTGCAAGGACAAACAACAAAAATCCTTTTACATAATTTTATTTACACTATATATCCACACATGTTACACACTTACCACCAATAATACCACAGGGATGCACAAAGACATGCATTACATCAATGCTGCATAGAATGGAGTCATTACTTTTTAGAAGGTGCACCATTCTATGCAGCATTGATTGTAAGGTTTAATAAGTAACAATCCTTTGAAAATTAGCGTGGTGAGGAGACTACTACTACATACAAATTAATGTGCTTAAAAAGATGAGTGTGCTTAAATTGTTGTTAGAAAGTTAATTAGTTTTATCAAAAGTTATTGATTGTTATTTTATGAACAATTATTTTTAATTTACTTTAAATTAAATGTATTATTATTTTTTTCACATTGATCTGAGTTTACAACGTTTAAATAATGCTAATGATAAACTTAGCATAAGATTACTGCTGGTTGAGTACAAATTCCGAATCTTTGAGAAGGTTTTAGATGTTTTCCAGATTGTGAATCATCTTCCTTAAATGAAATTCCAAGCAGAAATGGAAATATTTTCAATAACAGGAAAAAAAGGAATTAAATATTTTTTTCTAAACTTTTACACAAACTGAGGATTTTATCTATTTTGAAAGTTATATATTATAGATATTTAACTGAACATTTATAAAGTGATACTCACCTTTCTTAATTTAAAAATTTTTAATAATTATTTAATAATTGAAAATAGCAAACAATTTTAAAGGGTTAACATTTATATAAATATTTAATATGTTTTTAAACATATGTACATATATTACTATTAAATAAATTACCTTATACAAAATTCTTTTTAAAAAACTTAGCATATATATATATTTCGGGTACTCCGTACCCATCTTCAGTGCCAAGTGAAAAACGTTGTTCTTCTGCTGCTGTCAATTCGTGGTGCTGTGGTGTACGTGTTTCCGCTTCACTTCACTTCGCTTTCTGTTTGTTTTCCTGTAAGAACTGCTGCCAACTGCCGGAATAATGCAGTACTCTCGGTCATTAACTGCTTGATTGTTAGTTATTATTTCTATGGCCTCCCGTTTCAGTGCGTAGTTGTGATTATTATATGGGGCTATTTTATTAATATTGATGGAGTTAACGTTAATAGGGTTAGTATTGTGGGTGGAAGAGAAAGCGGTGAAAGATTTACCATATTTTAAGTCAGCGCGGTGTTCTTTTTCGTGATCGTTAATCCTGCGTTGAACGCCGTGCTGAAAGAACACTGCGCTGACTTAAAATATATCTTCCACCGCTTTCTCTTCCACCCACAATACTAACCTTATTAACGTTAATTCCATCAATATTATTAAAATAGCCCCATATAATAATCACAACTATGCACTAAAACGGGAGGCCATAGAAATAATAACTAACAATCAAGCAGTTAATGACCGAGAGCACTGCATTATTCCGGCAGTGTGGCAGCAGTTCTTACAGGAAAATGAACAGAAAGGGAAGGGAAGTGGAAACACGTACACCACAGCACCACGAATTGACAGCAGCAGAAGAATGACGTTTTTCACTTGGCACCGAAGATGGGTACGGAGTACCCGAAATATATATATGCTAAGTTTTTTAAAAAAGGATTTTGTATAAGGTAATTTATTTAATAGTAATATAAATATAAGCCTTTCTTAATAAAGTGTAATTCATATGTACATAATTTTATCTGTTATTATCATTATTTAAATGCATATTTTTTTTTCTTCCTCCTAAGTTTTCTAATGTGGTTAATAACATTTCAACAGACCCTTGATTATAACTTTATTTTTGGAAAAAAAAAAAACAACCACAAAACTTACTGTAACACTTTTGTATAATGATACAGCTGGGAAATATGTGCCAGCATTTATGTCTTCAAATGCAGTACCCATGCATTTACCATTCTTATAAAATGCCATCTGAAAGCATAAATTAGTAAAATATCATTCATAATAAATTAGCAAAACATATAAGTTTTATTATTATTTTTTTAATTTTTACATTCTTAAAATACACATATATATAACTATTTAATAAAACTGTTACTTGAAAAAGTTAAAACTAAATTTTTACTACTACTTCTAACTTCTAACCATTTCAGAAAAATCACGTACTGCTGAAACAATAGAATTATAATTTAAGAAAAACAGCTCAAGAAACAATTTAGTAACAGGAAACAAAGCTTACAAAGACAAACACTTGTGAGTGAGTGATTTTTTTTTAAATGGCATGTATATATAGGAACTCAAAAAAAGAATGTACTCAAAACAAATGCCGGGGCTACAGGGCTTCAGAAAATGCTTTTGCAATTTGTGCAAATTAAAATAAATAAATAAAAATAAAGCAAAACATTTAGAGTGAGAAATTTTATTTGTACACATATTTAAAATTTTTTGTTTTCACAAGTTATTTCAAATTAATTATTTTGAAAAATCAAAAATTCAGAAAACTGTCAGTGACATAAATATTTACAATGAGTATTTTTCATTTATTTTTGTTTTACAGTGCACCATAAAAAAAAGTAATGCTTTTTGCAAATCAACATATGCCATGCATTATGGAAAAAATAAAAATAAATTAAAAGTGGTGGGGGGGGGGGACAGGCAAAGAGAGGACTGATGTATACTAAAGGGATTTATTACAATTTAAAATTAAATGAAATAAATAAATTTGGTATTTTTAACATCAGTTCCACATTTAAAACTTTATTTCTTGACTGATGAAAGTTTAAAGCTTCAAATGTTTTAATCTAAAATTGTTTTTTAAGACTTTTTTTTTTTTTTTTTTTTTTTTTAAATAAATTACATATTCAAATATATGAAACAAATTCTCTGCATATATTTATTTAAAGTTAATAATTTAGTTATTAAATTCTCCATGCCACTACTCATAACATACTAGCTGAGAAAATACTCCTTCCCCTATCAAAAACTATCAACAATTATAAAGAAAAAAATATTAGCACAGATGTGGACTCTGCTTAGTTCCCCATCATATGTTAATTCTCATAAATTTATTCTATAGCTTAAACTATATTCATGATAAAAGAAATGAGGTCTACCAATCATTCTGTCCCATTGCAGAATGAAATGTCCTACCCAATAAGCTACTCTCCCTCTACTTTAATACATTTACCTTATTCCAATTTGTTGTTTAATTTTATTAAGGCCAGTTTCAAATTTCATAGTATTTTCAACAGTATTCCATAATATTTCCAATCTAATCATCCCCATAATGTAAGTTTATGTGGAATATTGCTGTATTTCGCCATGTTAAGAATATCGCAAAGTTCGAAAACTTGTCACATTTTCAAAAGTAGAATGCCTATAGTCAATGATATTCATGCCAGTATCAAAAAGGATATTTTAAAAATTTTCTAACCATTTTCTAATTAAAATAATCCTCATAGTACATTTATATGAAATTTTGCCATATTAAAAAAAATCATAAACTTTTAATAACTTATGAAGTTTTCAAAGTAAAACGTTCATAGTCAATGATGTTTAAACTAGTACACTGTCAAAAAAAAAAGTCCTGTTTCTGTAATTCAGAAAAATACGTTCTATCAACGTAATTTTTCCATTGATGTATTTTTCTGAATTACAGAAAATTTCTGGCAGCAAACAGGATTTTTTTTTTGACAGTACATTTTTAGTGATATTTTTAAAGTAGTCTGACATGTTTATAATGAAAATATCCCTCAAAGTGAACATTTAAGTGAAATTTTGCCCTATTTTACTATGTTGAGAAAATCGTAAATTTTGAATAATTAACAAAGTTTTCAAAGTTATCCGTGCCAATATGATAAATGATATTTTAAAAATTATCCAAAATCTTTACATTGAAAAGAATCCACATAATACACATTTATGTGAAAATTTTCCTATTATCCCATGTTAAAAAAATCGTAAATTTCCAATAACAAATTAGAATGATTAAAGAAATAGGGTTTCTTCCCTATTTCTTGTAATATTTAAAAACTAGTTCGACCTGTGCATGACCATTTGTTCTTGATATATTGTGTACAAACTGGCATCCTACAGACACCACACTGATTTTGTGATTGTCCAATTCATCACACCTCAAAATGTGTAAAAGCAAACAAAATAAAAAGAAAAGAAGGCTGGAAGGGGACTTTTTTTTACGATGGCCTGTTCCCTATATCTATAGTATGATAGAGAACTAATAAAAAGTGGGAAAAAATCATTGAATATTGACAGAATAAAATGAATTTAACAAGAATAAACTAACAGGTACATATATATAAATTTATTTTAAAAAGAATTAAATTACATTTTACTTATAAAAATATATACCTAAATATACTATCCTTTTAAAAAAATATACACTTACAGCTTTAGAACAAATATATTTCGGATACATCGTATCCATCATCAGTGCATCATTGTGGCACCATCTGCATGGCAACACCTAATTAAGAAAAAACCGTACGAAGTGAAGAGAATGGAGGATCAAGAGGAAAGAAACAAACCAGAACAGAAGGAAGTGTCACAATGATGCACTGATGATGGATACGATGTATCCAAAATATATTTGTTCTAAATCTGTAAGTGCATATTTTTTAAAAGGATAGTACATTTAGGTATATATTTTTATAAGTAAAATGTAACAGGTACATATTTTCATATAAACTATCTTTATCTTTGGTAGAATTTTATGAGAAATTTAATAATTGTATGCACAGAAGATTTGAGAGACTGTAATAATTATGATAAAAAAAATTACTTTGCTGCCTTTCAGAGGTTTCATATTTTTCAGTTCTAACTGTAGTTCATCCTTTTCTTCATAATACAAGTAACTTTTGAATTTCACCAGAGGCTAAAATAATTTTTTTTTAAATTAATAAAACTTAAAAAAGAAGGCTTCAAAGAGATACTAAGGTGATACTAAATGATACAAACCTTGTCTTTATAAATTGGGGGTAATGGAAGAGAGTTGTGGGTATCAGGTAAATGAATGTAAAAACCAAGAACATCTCCTTGTCCATATCCCTCATTGCTATAATGATGTCCTTTGCTTTCGTGAAATTTGGTGCCTTTACGAGATCGCCAAGAATAGCTAAATTTATCATAGCCTAAAGGACCTTGAAGATTCCCTATTTCAAGAAACAAAATAAAAATCCGTTTTTGAAATATTTTGCTTCTATAAATAGATGTGTCGTGAAACAGGGCAATCTAGCAGATGTATTATTTATCCATTTTTTAAGCCAATTACTTAACATCTTAGATCTTTTTCTATTAACATTAAATGAATGAAAAAATAGCAAGAACATTTCCATGCTAGTATCCTTCACTGCCATAATGAAATTTCATGAATTTAGTGCCTTTACAAGATTGCCAAGAACAGCTAAATTTATTATAGCTTAAAGAATCTTGATGATTCTATATTTTGGAGGAAAAAAAAAAAAAAACCACTTTAATGTTTTTTTTTTTTTTTTAATAAGCATATCTATCTAGAAATAGGAAAAACTAGCTGATATACTGTTGTTTATTCATTTTATATGTAATCACTTAACATCAGCTAGTTAGTTTTATATCTATATAAATAATTGAATGAATGTTTATGCTTAAGATTTTATGCTGCACATTATAAAATAAACCTTTTTCAACATGAAATTTGACAGATGAAAAAAGTGAATATTTCAATATAAAATATTCAGTAACACAACAATTGTTTTCACAGCTAAATTTTATTTTGTACTTTTAAAATATTTTCTCGGTTTGTATTACATAATTAGAAGATGCATTGATTTATAAAACAGCCTCTTCAGAAGATTATAGAAAATCTCACATAACAAATATTATTTTAAGAAACTTGTAAGCATATACTGCCAAAATATTGAATTGAAACATAATATAAAATTATGCATGATTTAAGTTTTGAAAATCATAATAGGATAAGTGCACCAGTGATTGACACTTTTAGAGCAATCTCTGACGTTTTTAATGTTCTAGTCATCAGAAAATATTTTTAGAAATCTTAAGTTAGTACATATGGTATGAAAGACATTCAGAACCACATATATGTTAAAATATATACATTTGATAACAATTATTATTTTTTTTATGAATTTTTATTTGACACTGCCAGTTTTTCATTTTATCAGTAAGTGGCCCTCTATGTTCCAATGTTTGACACTGCTAGTTATTCATTTTACCAGTTATTAGCACCCTATGCTCCAGTGTTTGACATAAGATGTTAAAATTCTTATATGTAAAATATATTTTATTATTATTTTTCATAGTTATTAATTATTTCGGGATAGATGTCAATTACTGGAGCATGTCAATCACTGGAGCACCTACCCTATGTAGCCAATGCTTCTATTAAGTTCAAAGTATGCTATTAATCTAAGAAGATTAAAAATACTGATCAATATCGAAATTTAAGTATCAAATTTCAAGAGTAACTCTTCTATACTTGTTCAAAAATAAAAATTGCAGAAAAATACATATGCAATAAATGCAAAATATTTGTACAAAGTATTCGTAATAATAAACAAATAAACATTTGCTCAAGAGAATTATTATAATAGTTAATATATTTGTAGGGAAAAGTAAAATAATATTTTTCTTTGTTTCCTCATACATGGAAGTTACTTATATGAAAATGGAAGTTACTATATGTTATTAAAAAATATCAAATTCTTTTCAAATACACAGATTTTATAAGGTTAATGTAAAAACAACAGCTTCTGCATTTAAAGGAATGATGACTATAAAATTTTGCTCTAAATTACTGTCTTAGAGTTATAAAAATTTGCATACAAATGCATTGAAATATAGCAGTATTAAGCACATTAAAATTTTTAGAAGTCTAACTTAAAAAATTAAATTTTTTAAAATGTTACCTGGTAACTAATTTATATATACAGTCAACTCTCAAAAATCCGCAACCCTAAAATCTGCAATTCGCTGAAATCCGCATATCATTTGCAATGTAAACAAACATTGTCACAACTGATTTGTTGATTAGTGGATTGCAAAACTTCAACTGTATTAGGAGATAAATCAATTATTAACTGGTGCTGATGAATCACCAATCACTCAGCATATTACACAGGAGAAAATGATAAGTGTAATTATGTATAATTATCAAAAAAAAAATTATATTAATTTAGAAGAAGAAGGAGAAAGACAGTTACATGAAAGATTTTTATCACATGAAGATAAAATATTCAAACTTTCTCATAGCACAAACTTATGTGATTGACCAAGAATTGCTGACGATTTTGCAGGTTATAGGAAAATAAATATGTATGAATATTCTTACTTAAACTACTATTGATCAGACTTTCCAAAAATCTAGATAATTTGTAACTATAATATGATGTATAAAAATTGCTCCTTAAATTAAAATGTAATGAAATATTTGTACTTTCATTAGGCACACTTTATTTCAGCATTGTATGTATAACAAATAAATTGCTTCTTAAAAATCTTCTACTTAAATGAGGTTCTTACATGTAAATAAAAGAAATTACTCTAAAATCTGCAAAATTCAGAAATCCGCAAAACACTTCGTTTTAAGCTGTGCGGATTTTTGAGAGTGTACTTATACAGTTAACACCGTTTATACATCTTTCAAGGGACTGACGTAAAAGGACATATAAACGAAAAGATGTATAACAGAAATTTTAATAAATAACACTTTAATTACTACAAATTTCTTAAGTTAGTAAATGTACATTATACTTTTTTACGACAATAATTAATTAAAAAAAAAAAAAAATCCTATAAAAAGTAAGAAAAATCATAATATTAATGCATGACTAGGTACTAATTATATATTTCATATACTGAGTGTTATATTACATTTCTTAAGAACTATATGAACACATTTTGAATGTTAATTATTTGTCTGATTTTTCTGCTTGTCCATGAGTATTAAAAAGTCTACTGTGAATTGATTCTTTGATCAGTATTCTTCGATCTTTCCTGTGTTCCTCCATTTAATATGCTTTCTAGGAAAAATCTGTCATATTTAGAATGAAAAATAGTGATAGGTCGAGTTTGCGAATTTTACTAAAGTGAAAAAGACATATAACCAATATAAGTGGTGTATAAATGAAGAATTTTTGCATTAAAATGAATAGGAATGAATTGGGACTTCACTAAAAGGATGTATAAATGTAAAAAACATATATAAATGAGAGACGTATAAACGGTGCTTTACTGTATATATATATTGTGCTTGATTTTATGTTACTATTGTTTAACAATATTTTAAACATATTTAGATATTTCTTTGTGGATGAATTTATCATTATTTTTATGTTTGAATGCTAAAAATCCACAATAAATTTCAATATTCAAAAATAAAAAATATTTTTAAAAATTTAATTTATAGAGCTACACTCATTTGCTACACTCAGAATTTTCAAGGGTCCCAAATCAGCTAGTTGCCAAAAGCAGCAAGTATTTTACTAAATCATATTTTTAAAAATTTTAAATCTTTTTTTCTCCTATTTATTTATATGTAAATTACACATATTAAGAAACTAGTGTTAATTTTATTGAAAAATATACACATAAAAAATAAGAGAAATGTTTTTACCTAAAGCTTGTGACCATCCTAAACGAGTCGCTGCTCCATCTGGCATGTCTTCAATTGTCACTTCATAATACCATGTTCCTTTGTTAACTCCTAAATATGCAAAATAATATTTTCGTAAAAAATAGAACTTAAAATCTTGTTTCAGCAGGTCATAGAAAGTATACGATATTGCAGCAATAATAAAAGTTTAAACAATGAAAATAAACAAATAAAAATAATAATAAATAAATAAAAATTCTCTTTAACACAGGATACTATTCCCTAGTGGCGTATTCTCTGGGTATGCTAGGCATGCGCCGCATACCCGCTAAAAACTGTCTAAACTTATTTTGATTAAAAAAAGAAAGAAAGAATAATAATTTAACAGCTGATTTTATTAATCTCTCGCTACCATCCATCCATTAGCCGTCATTTAATTTTCGAAAACTATTCTGAAAGAAAATGTCTTCTGTTACATAAGATAATTCTTGGAAAACATCGTTTCCTAACCGGTTACTCCGTAAGGCATGCTACTTTTCTAAAGCATACTCTTGGATAGGGAATTTTTGATGTGTAAGGAAATATTCATTGCACTAATTTTCCCACACAAGGGGATTTCCGCTCTTTAAAGGATCCAAGTGATGCTATTCCTCGATAGCATGTCCTGTAGTTTTCCCGTACTGCTAAAGTATTAGGGATTTTCATTTTCTTATCTTCCGTAAAAGTGTTCGCATAGTCAGTGAGAACTAGTTTTTCCATTTTGTCCTTCTACTCAAAGACAAGACTGACTGAATAGATTGACGATGTTGTCAGTTCAAAAATATTATTGATAAAGTAAAATTTAATTCTTTATTTTACAATGATGTAATAAAAAAAAACTTTTAACAAAGAGAAAAAACTGAATTTATTTATAAATGATCATTCAACAATAAAATGAAATTTGCATAAATTTCTGAAAAAATATCTCTGTTATTTTATGCGACAGGAAAGTTACAGCTTTTTTTTTTTTTCTTTTTACCTAAACAACTCATACCAAACGAAAACTTCCGAAAGAAATAAAATTATGATCAAAATGTTACTTATGTTGTCTCTCTACATGAGTAAAGAGAATTGTCTGTCTCTCCCTGTGAGTCTGCGTGCACTCTGGACAGTTTCACAAATAAAAATTTAGATACCATTATTTTAATATAGTATTTTTTTAAACAGGTAAAATGAATATCAACGATTCATCAAGTGAAAAATTGCAATATAAAAATAGTGGTAGCAAAAGTTCCTTTTGTAAGAACTGGGCTCTGAAGCTAAGGCCTTTGATTACAGAGCTACAAAATGTGACAGAGGTATAGCTTGGATATTGCAAATGCGCACTTCATCGGGATTTTTTTTTTTTAAAATCAGAATATCCCCCCCCCCTCCCCCCTATCTCCTCAAAATTTTCCTTTTCCTAAATTTTATTCAAATTGCCTGGTTTTTATTTTTAATCGTCTCCATTCCTTAGCAATGGTTACTAGCTTATTTCAGTTACTACATGTGATGTTAAAAACATCACTTCTTTTTAAATGTTAAATAAGATCATAAATAAAATAAATAGATCATAATAAAACATCACTTCTTTTTAAATGTTAAATAAGATCGTTTTCTGCACTTAAATGCATTGTTTCTCTCAGCTGGCTCAACTCACCCTGTTGTGTTTGCTTTACTGCAACACACACACAGGAGAAAAATTGGTTCTTCTTTCCTAGTGGTGATGTCATATCACACCATGCTGAGAACCAATAGGGTGATGGTTCTGACTCCACCTTCTGTTATTCCGGCAGTTTTAAATTTAGTTGGGTTTCAGTAGCTCTCAAGAGAAGAACATGGGGTGAGAAAGATTTGTTTTGCTTCTGTTTTAAAATAATGACCATTTTATCATTTGGAGAGAGAGTGCTGTGATGTAAATAATTCATTTACCTTGAAGATTTGAAGATTTTACCTTTTATGTTTCCATATTTTAAATTAATTTTATTAATATTTTTAATTTTCATAGCAACAGAAGTTACTTAGTGAGGATCAAAGAAACCTCATGGCGTACATTGCGTTCTGGCCACTAACCCTTTTTATTCTTTGGGTCAAAAGGTCAAATATATATATCCAAATAATTTTATTTACATAAGAGAAAAGAGGAATCAATTTACTTATTGGCTAGAATGCTGTAAAAAGAAAAATGCATACAAAAATAATGTTTGTAAGAAAACTAATCTGCTGCATCAAAATTAATCAATCTTATTTTCCAAACCACACTAGTAATTCCAAATTAAGTAGGATATAAAAATTAATGGTTTTTAAAATTTGAATAAGTATTCATATAAACTAATATATATATATTTATTATTAATAAGTAGGCACTCTCTCTCCAAATGATAAAATGGTCATTATTTTAAAACAGAAGCAAAACAAATCTTTCTCACCCCATGTTCTTCTCTTGAGAGCTACTGAAACCCAACTAAATTTAAAACTGCCGGAATAACAGAAGGTGGAGTCAGAACCATCACCCTATTGGTTCTCAGCATGGTGTGATATGACATCACCACTAGGAAAGAAGAACCAATTTTTCTCCTGTGTGTGTGTTGCAGTAAAGCAAACACAACAGGGTGAGTTGAGCCAGCTGAGAGAAACAATGCATTTAAGTGCAGAAAACGATCTTATTTAACATTTAAAAAGAAGTGATGTTTTTAACATCACACTACATAGCAACGCTTTCTCTATCTGGTGATGCCTTTTAAAAAGCGAAGCTACTGACAGATTTTTATTTTAATTGAACAAAATAAGATATTTTATTTCAATAGTTGCCTCTTCAAAACCATTTTTTATTTGGAAAATTAAAAATTTCTTTGAAAGGGAAAAATGTTTATCATTTTTTAATTTTTTTTTCTTTTCTTTTGGTATCAAATGTCAATATAATAAAAATAATTAAACTTGTTACATTTTTAACTTTATTAAAATGTTCAACAATTAAGTTCATGTGTAAGAACTATTTGTGGTCCGAGTTAAAGCGCTATCACAGGCAGTGGGGACCCGGATCCGACATTGGAAGGAAGTCACTGCCATATTTTGCGTGACTTTAATGAATTTATATATATATGTATAAAGTGATGTATAAAAAATTAGTGATTCAATTTCTTTGAAAATTTATTTTTATGTAGTAACCAGTGAAGCATGCAAAGCCTACTGGTTCGTCAATAAATTATAATAAGTGGCATTTAAATAAATGCTGTCAAGATAAATTCGATAAAATACGTGTGTAAAATTATATTTATGGTTTGAAAAAATTGGAAATTTACGTACTTAAATTATAAAAAATGATAACGAATTTAGAAGTAGTGCTCTTTCCACAGTTGGCTTCAGAGCATGCCCAGTTTCAAATATCACGCTACGCCACTGCTATTCCCTTAAAATAATATGTCCAGGGGTCGATCCAGGTTTTAATTTTTGGGTCCTTTTTTTGTGAAAAACATAATATTTTTGTGAAATTTTTATTTATTTTTGTGAAATAAAAAATATTTTTGTGAAAAAGTAAAATATTGTGTAAAATCTTCAGTTTTTACAATCACTTTATGTAATGTTTAATATCAAGTTAATAGAGTTTCGTTGAGCCAAATTAAGGCATAAATTAAAAATAATACTGAAAATATGAAAACATTTAATAAAAGGATCATTTTTATAAAACAAAATCTTGTGAAGGGACTCATTTTATAAATTTGAATTTTGTGAAGGGTCCCTTTTTATGAATTTGAATTTTGTGAAGGGTCCCTTTTTATGAATTTGAATTTTGTGAAGGGGCCGCAAAAGGGACCCAAATTTTGCCTGGATCGACCTCTGATGTCATACATTTAATCAATAATAAAATTTGAAAAAAAGTAGCTTAGTAGCTTAAAAATAAATTCCTTAAATAAACAATTTTTTCTGCTCACCAATAATAGAATATATAACAAACAAGAGAAAATAACTAATCTGTTGTGGCCACCACAAGACTTTCTTCTATATTTTCTTATACAAATTCACTCAGTATAAATAATTTATTAAAACTATCATTTATTAAAATTATCTACCATGATGAATGTAGTCAATTTTCATCTTGGAGAAAACCAACACTAAATATCCAAAGAAAGACAGCTTTATTCTCTATAATTAATATCATAAAAAATATGTTTTCATAATGGTTATCTCCATTTCAAGTTTCATACAGTTATACGTCATAGAAGTTGAGATATTATCCTTCCGTTCTTGGGAATATTGCAGTATAGCAGCGCCACCTATTAGTCGATATGCATCAAAATTAAATTAGCATAATGTCTCATAATAACCTTCTAACATATCAAGTTTTGTTTGATTATATGCAATAGAACCTGAGATATAGCTTTCACTTAAATTGCAGAAATCACTGTATAGCAGCACCACCTGTTGAGAGATTGACACCAAACGTTAATAGGCACTAATTTATGCCAAGGTGCATCTACATATAAATTTATATGTAATTCTGTGCAGTAGTTCTTGAGATATAACCTTCCTTTAAATTGTAGAAATCGCTGTATAGAAGCACCACCTATTGAGAAATCAATACCAAAACATAATACAGTCAAACCTCATTAACGTGAATCTCAAGGGGGATAAAAAAATTGTTCATGTTATCAGTAGTTCATACTATCAGTAACTAATCTTCATTTTGACGGGGATGGTGGAAATAGTTCATGTTAAAAGTAATTCACGTTAACGAGGTTCGACTGTATGAACTTACTCAGGTCAAGGTGCATCTACATCAGGGTTTAAGCTGAGTAAAAATTTTCTTTGGCAAAAAAGCTAAAATCAGAAAAAAAGCTTAAGCAAAATGCTAAAATGGCAGAAACAGTAGAAAAAAAATGAATATCAGTTTACACATTATTAAAAATGCCTCGTTATGTTTGATTTTCATTTGTAAATGAAACTTAAAAGTTTTTAATCAGGTCTTTAAAGAGTTATACTCAGAAGGTAAAATTTTTTAAATTTGAAATAAAAAACAAAAAAGTAATTAATACCACTGTAACCAGATCAATTCGAATATAGTATATATCTGTACTGATAAGTATAAAGGATTTAAGTCCAAAAAATGTCGATTTTGAGTTAAGTACATAGTCAGACCCAGAAAAAAATTCTCTATCGATTGGTATAAAGGATTTAAATCCATGTCATTTAGTCTTTGAGAAAATCCATTGGTAAAAAAAGATTCAAGTCAGAAATTTAGCATTAATCTTTGTATAAAATACTTAATTCAATTTTTTACCTTTATTAAATGAAGGTTGACAATCACTGAACGGTATAAAGGGTATAAATCAACATAATCCCTTTTTTCTAATCAATTCTTCTAATTAGTTTTTAGTTAGTTTAACTTTATTTTTCGTCTCCTGAAAAATCAAGAATGACTTAAATCCTTTATACTTATCAGTAAAGATATTTTAACACATTTATTGGCAGACATGAAAAATATTAACTTTTTAGATTATTACTTTGTATTGTAAACTTTTTTAAAGCAATATGAACATCTTAGATACGACTTATATTCTTTTTCTGGAGATATAATTATCATTATAGCATGTAAAACTACATTAAGCTTATAATACTGTATCTGAAAACATAACGTACAAAAAAGAAATATAAGTGAAATTTGTTTATTATTATTCAAAGCTTTTTGGCTTACAGTTCATAATTTTTCTTTCTTTCATATTACACCACTTTACAAATGCCTCATGTTTATTTACAAATTGATTTCCCGTATGCGATTCTTATGCGTTGTTCAGCATTTGATTTTCCTTATATGCATGAACCGATGGATTTTTTGTGATCAGTGTTGCGACTTTTTTTCTTTTTTTCCCCATGAAAGTTACGTTATAATATATTTTCGCTGATGTTTTTTTTTTTTTTTTCTGAATTTGTGTTTAGTAAGACGCTTTAGGAAAAAAGCAAAAACATGTTATTTCATTTTCGCATTCTGGATAAGTCTTTTAGCATTTTGCTAAAAATGCTACCGTAGCAGAAACACTGATCTACATATACATTTATATACAAATTTATGCAGTAGTCCCTGAAATATAGCCTTCCTTAAAATTGTGGAAATCGCTGTACCAGCTGAGCAATTGAAACTAATTTAGGTCAGGGTGCATCTACATATAAATTTATATGTAATTCTCTCTAAAAGTTCCTGAGATACAGTCGTCAAAAATTTTTTGTCACTTACACACACACAGACATTTCTAAAAATGGTCAAATCGTGTTCTAGACCTCAAAACGTGTAAATCCATCGAAAACTAGAAGTAAAAATTTTTTTACAAATCTAATACTTTCTTCAACTGAGTACAGAAGAAAGTAATAACATATAATAGTACAACGAATTCAACAAGTGAATTCCCTTGAATGCCATGAATGCAAAGTTCTACTACTACAATCAAACTTGGTTATAACCCCCGTCGCAGAAACTGTGCAGTGTGGCAGTGAACGCTGCAGATTGTTCTAAGCTTTGCAGGTTATTTTAAGAGCTCAGAAACAAATTCCAGGCTTAAAAACTAATGAAAATGGCATTGTATCTTTAGATTACTGTAGTTATTCTATCTTCTTAATTTATTTTCTTTATACATGCAAATTTTACTTGTTTTATGAATTGATGATACTTTTCATGATGCTAGACATGGTCCAGTATTCCTGGATCACAGATATATTTTGTTCTGCTGCAGATAGATACAGAAAATTTTGCTACTGGGGCTATGACTGTAAGTTATGGTTATTATATCATGACTTAAGTTATGACTGTTATGTTATTCAAAAGAATTAAACATTCTTGATGCTATAGCCAAATGGTATAAATAACTCAAGTTTGATTTAAAAACAAACAAAATTTGCTCTATATAACTGGCATTGGAAAGCAAAGCAGAGTGTGACTATTATATCTGTACTGATAAGTATAAAGGATTTAAGTCCATATTCTTGATTTTTCAGGAGACTGAAAATAAAGTTAAACTAATAAAAAACTAATCAGAAGAATCAATTAGGAAAAAGGGATTTTGTTGATTTATACCCTTTATACCGTTCAGTGATTGTCAACCTTCATTTAATAAAGGGAAAAAATTGAATTAAATATTTTATACAAAGATTAATGCTAAATTTCTGACTTGAATCTTTTTTTACCAATGGATTTTCTCAAAGACTAAATGACATAGATTTAAATCCTTTATACCAATCGATAGAGAATTTTTTTCTGAATCTGACTATGTACTTAACTCAAAATCGACATTTTTGGTTTGACAATCCTTTATACTTATCAGTACAGATATGAAAGATTATTAAAATACACTAATCTCACAATTTTTTTTCAGAGAAAAAAAACCTCTTAATAAAAAAAATATATATATATACAGATACGACATTATTTCATTATTTAAAACATGAAAATCTGACATTGACAGATTTTAATTTAGTGCCAGAGGCCTACTGCTAAACTTGTTAATATCGACAAATTCTTCTTTAGTTAATTCGTGACGATCTAAATTCCATGATAAAGTTTTCATTAAATCAAACCAATGTGTTTCAGATGCAGATATTGGAACAAATAACGTTGGAAGTCCAAACTGTCTTATAGCCGCAAAACAACGTTTTTTCTCTTTTTCCCAATGAGGGGGAGGTGTGCCTTGGGGGGGACTCATGTCAAAGGTGTGCCTTGTGGGGGGGGACTCATGTCAAAGTTGTAACTTGGGGGGGACTCATGTCAAAGTTGGGCCTTGGGGGGACTCATGTCAAAGTTGGGCCTGGGGGGAGGACTCATGTCAAAGTTGGGCCTTGGGGGGACTTCATTCAATAAATCCCCATTCAATAAACCGACTGAAATAGGCCCTTAGCACTATTAAGAGTGTATTATAAAAATTCAACAATGCTGTACCGACTGAAATAGGGGTACCTTGGGGGGGGGGACTCATGTCAAAGTTGGGCCTTGGGGGGACTTCATTCAATAAATCCCCATTCAATAAACCGACTGATAGGCCCTTAGCACTATTAAGAGTGTATTATAAAAATTCGACAACGCTGTACCGACTGAAATACGGGTACCTTGGGGGGGACTCATGTCAAAGTTGGGCCTGGGGGGAGGGACTCACGTCAAAGTTGTGCCTTGGGGGGACTTCATTCAATAAATTCCCATTCAATAAACCGACTGAAATAGGCCTCTAGCACTAATTAAGAGTGACCTATAAAAATTCGACAACTGTACCGACTGAAATAGGCCTCTAGCACTAAAAAAAAAAAAAAAAAAATTCATATGATGTTTATTAATATCAAAATTATACATGATAAACTTCAAAATGAAAATTTTAAATATATGAATGTAATTTTATGTATTGACTTTTTAAACATCGGATACTTTAAAAAAATAATGTAAAAGGTAACACATGAATTTGTGGCTTTGTTTTACTGTTTGCTTCTTAAAAAGGAGAAAAAATGATCAAATCTGCATACATTTTTGACATTGAAACTGGGGTCATATGACATTATAAGCAAATTGTGTTAACACTGAAGTTTATGAATGACAGAGTGGGACAAATATTTTAGATGAAAGTAAATTGATGATACAACCAAGCACACTATAACAGAATTCAGCAGTATTTATATTAATATAGATTTGCAGATAATGATATTCTTATTTATTCATAATCTTTTAATGCTGACTGAAAGTATAATAAATATAGGAAGAATGCTGGACCAATTCGATGAATTTGCTAAGGTTTGGCTCATAAAAATATAAATTAAGAATAATGTTTACAAAGTTATAGAATCATAGAATATATTAATGTTAATTATATTTTAATATTTATCGAAAATCCTATGAATAACATATATATAAAACATATCCTAAAACAGAAAAATCTTTTTTTTTTTTCAAATATTATTTGCACATATTAACATATATATATATCATTGATTGGTCATAGTTCTGCTGTATTGATTATGTCAGTGTCAACATGTGTTTTATCGTTCTAGCATATATGAAGTCTTGGCAAAAATCATCACGGAATATAACAAAGTTAAATCTATAAAAAAAAATTCCCCCCAATACTTCTGCAAAAAATAAATAAATAAACTATTTATACTGTTTTATAAATTTATTTTGAAACTGAGTTCTCTAGGAATACAACAATTAAGGTGCCAATGCACACAACATTACATCGTCATTGGCACTTTTTGGAAGTGTTGTGAACAATATATGTTGTTAGGCACTAAAAAATTTAAAATCGTAAATCTTAAGTAGTAGTAAAATATTATTTTACCATGTGTTGCTCGAGCCATGCAGTAGCCCTTTTCACCAGTAACTGATAATCTATCTTCAGATACTTTCAATTGTGGAGCTGTAAATAGTTTTAAATAAATAGTAATTAGTGTGCGAGAAAATTTCAATTATTATACATCATTAATAAGAAAAATTTGAAACTTAATATTTATTGGATGATAAAAAATAATTTAATATATATACACTAAGGGACAAAAAAAAAAAAAAAAAAAAAGCCACACTGCAGAAAAATTGACTTATACCTTTTTTATTTGTAATAACTTCAAAACTAATGGTTGAAACAAATAAAACTGTCATGTTTGCATGATACCAAAGAGATGAAATGATACCTACGTACATTTTCAATTTAGTAATTCGCTTTATTACACTCTAAGAAGTACATAATAAAAATCTACATAAAACTTTCTTTTTAAATGTAATTAAAGAAACTTATACACTTGGTAATCCATTATGATTTATTATATGAAATAAACAAGTTATATTTTAATATACGAAATAAAACTATTTATTTGTTAAATCTAAACAATTACTTAATAAAAATACATATTCTGCACTGGGTTAATTCCACCTTTATATGGAATTACTGCTTTAATGTGCAATGGCATAGTATTAAACAGTGTTTTAATATAAATCTCAGAAATTCCCTTGTGCCAAATATCATAAATAATATTTCTAGTTCTTGCAGAGTTGTAGGCTGCAAATTTTGAATCCTCCCCTCCCCCCTGTCTTTTTATAGACTAAATATTTTCGAGCAGATTGAGATTAGGACTATTTCCAGGTCTGGTAAAAAAAAAAAAAAAAAAAAAAAAAAAAAGCTACAACATTCTTTGTGGGATTTAACTTAAAGTTAAAATGGATAGGTAATTTTAACAATTTCAATCAAATAAACATACCACAGATGCCCTTTAGCAAGGTGCAATATCATCTTGAAATGCTGTTTGCGGGAAAGTCTGAGATACCTTTAAAATAGTTGATCAGGCACTACATTTATAATGGCAGCATTGTACTGAAATTCATTTGGCAATTTTTTTTCATAATAGTCATCTTAGATAATAAGTTTGGTGCACATACACGAAATAGAAGCTGAGATATAGCCTTTCTGAAAATGGAGAAATTGCAGAATAATAGCAACATCTGCTGACTGATATGTATTTTAATTGAATCAGAATAGTTTCCAATAACAGCTATCTCATATATCAAGTTTGATGCACTTATAGACAGTAGTAGATAAAACACATTCTTTCTGTAAATGAGAAAATTTGCACAATAGCAGTACCAAGAATACATGCAAAAATCTAATCAGCACCAATTTATCCAAGGTTCAACCAAATACAGTAGCCGCCGCTTTATAAAATCACGTTTGTTTTCATCAAAATAATTTTATTAAGCGGCTGATTTTTATATCCGGCGAACCTTTCCTAACCCAATAAAAGAGTATTCATTATCTAAATATGGAAAGAAATTCTTCGCCCTTTCATATATCTATTAGCCATCCGTAGAATTGAAGTTTTCGTTACTTATCATCCACGTAAAATTTTCAGCTTTTAAGGACAAAATTACGTAAAAAATGAAAATTTTCTTTCAAATGGCATTCTTGTACCTATCTAGAAGTGCTGCGTTGATGACTTTTGCTTTTCATATTCATTTTCGCTTACGGTTCACTCTTCGTTTGCTACAATTTAAGCACTAATATCATCTTTATTCTTATGTTTACATGAAAAAAAAATGAGAAATTTTAAGCTTCGAAAGGAAGGCGACAGCCTTCCTTTGACTATACATTTGAAGAAAACGATCATACTTTATCAAAATTTTACGCTTTACCTTCAAAATAAAAGATTTCTGCTTGCATATCTTGCAGCTAAGTTGCTTCAAAATAAGAACTAGAAACTCTATTTGAATATCTAAAAACAGAAAAAAATACTCATTGGCCAATCATTTGGCGAATTCATTCCTTGAATTCATAACTACAACACACGGTGGGGCGTGTTTTTTTTTTTGGCGTAAAATTTTTGACAAAGAGCAATAATGTGATAGCTTGATATGTTTTGTTTCTTTTTTTCATTTCAAAGGTCCGGTGAGAAAATATAATTCATTGTTTAGCTTACATACATGATCATTTTTACTGTTGAAGAAATTTTCTTTTGAGTTTATTAACCGGCGATGCTGATTTTATTAAGCGCCGTTTTTTATTGATTTCATTCGGGACCCAGCAATTTGATCAGATTAAGCAGCTGATTTTATTAACCAGTGATTTTATAAAGCGGCGGGTACTGTATATAGTTTGTAGAATTACGTACATTTTTCCATGAGATACAGCGCTCACTATATTTTGTGGATAGTGCAAATTACAAACACTAGGTAGTGTTAGACATTTTCTAAAAATGATTAAATCCAGGGTTCCCATTAAATTTCAAAAATAAAATTTCCTGACTTTTTCAGGTCTATTTTTACAAAATTCCAGTCATGATATTTGGTTCACAGCATAAAACATAACATAGCTTGCAACATGAAAGACATAGTAATGCGACTCGCGTCATATATTGAATGCTCAAAAAGCATTTTCCAGGTTTATATAATTATTTTTTCCAGGTTTTGGGGCAATATTTGCAATTTTCCCTGACTTTTTTCATTAATTTCAAATTTCCTGACTATTCCAGGTTATTCAGATCTTCCCTGACCCGTCGGAACCCTGTAAATCCTGTTCAGAACATCTCACACTTGTAATTCACCAAAAAACAAAAGGTGGAAATTTTAGAAATTATATAACTTAAAACGAGACATCACTATAACTACTTTAAATTAGAAAAACCTTTTTAACTTGCCTCGTTGTTGGCCGTAAGCTTTTCACCTGGACGTCCAGGTCTCCTCAGCGGCTTCATCTGTCGTGAATTTCGGACGGTGTTGATGTCTGTGGGCGGTTCTCTTTATGAGATGTCTCCACGCTTCATTTGGGGCCATTGCGTCGCTGTCATTGCACACATTATGGTTGGTTGTAATTTCTAAAGATTCACGGAACATCGCGTAATGGTAATTGTTATAATCGGTTAATTTCTTAGTTTCGTTAAATTTAATCTCTATATTTTCGCTGTTATATGTTTTAGCTAGTGCGGTATTTACTTTGTCAGTTTTGATATTGTGTTTATGTTCGTTAATGCGGGTTTTAATTTTCCTTTTAGTAACTCCGATATATGAACCTGCGTTTTTATTTTGATTAATAAAAGGTATTTTGTATATTCCGGCAGTTTCTAGTGGTGAAATTGGATCTTTATCGTTGCGTATTAATTGATATATATTTCTATTTGGTTTTATCGGGATATTGATACCGTATCAATTAATACGCAACGATAAAGATCCAATTTCACCACTAGAAACTGCCGGAATATACAAAATACCTTTTATTAATCAAAATAAAAACGCAGGTTCATATATCAGAGTTACTAAAAGGAAAATTAAAACCCGCATTAACGAACATAAGCACGATATCAAAACTGACAAAGTAAATACCGCACTAGCTAAAACATATAACAGCGAAAATATAGAGATTAAATTTAACGAAACTAAGAAATTAGCCGATTATAACAATTACCATTACGCGATGTTCCGTGAATCTTTAGAAATTACAACCAACCATAATGTGTGCAATGACAGCGACGCAATGGCCCCAAATGAAGCGTGGAGACATCTCATAAAGAGAACCGCCCACAGACATCAACACCGTCCGAACTTCACGACAGATGAAGCCGCTGAGGAGGCCTGGACGTCCAGGTGAAAAGCTTACGGCCAACAACGAGGCAAGTTAAAAAGGTTTTTCTAATTTAAAGTAGTTATGGTGGAAATTTTTATAAATCCAACATTTTCTTCTTACATATATATATAGAAGAAATTAAAAAATATTTAAATAAAAAAGCATTTACCTCTATCATGAAGAGCAATTAGAACATTACTAGGAGTGAGTTTTCTATACAACCATCCAGGAATAGGTTTACCAGCCCAATCTTGACTTTCATCAAACTCTTGTCGAAAGGGTGCATGAGGATCAGGCTCAGCTAGAATATACCTATATCCATCTTTATTGAAGGGATGTTCCAAGGGATAACCATTAGGTGGTAATTTAGGCATAACAAGGTCACTAAGAGCAAAAAACAATTTTAACTTAAATTATGAAAAGATAAACTCAGATTTAAATTGAAAAGTTAAATACAAAACACACACACACACACATATATATTTTTTCTACTTCACGTTTAACAAAAACCTACTGAGCAGCTTAACTTTTGCAAAATTGCTGACAGACACAAATTTTTTCTGTATCAACAAAAATAAAATTGCTATTTAAAATGGCCATGGTAGCATTTGCGGTTTGTTTACCGATATCAAATAAAATATATTGAAACATATCATAAGTTAACCACTTCACCGGCCATCCCGAGATAACACGGGGGAAACGTAGCCTTCCACATACTACAGTGGCCGGTAACGTGGTGGATGTTTAATATGTGAAATATGTTATACTGCTTGAGAAACTCTGAGAAATTGCAGTGTATTACTTAAAAATAAACATAACTTTAATCTAACAGTCTCATTTTTTGTATTTCCCTTTTATTTTCAATTTTAATAAATATATTACATATTTTAGAAATATATGTGATGTTCTTGTGAAAAATATAGCAACAATATGAATTTAAGTATCAGAAAAACTGAAATTTTGGTATTAAATATGAAAAAAATTCCTGAAATCAGATAAACTACAAGAACATAATCAAAACTGAAGATTGTATTTTAATAATTTATAGACAAAGTTAACACATTTTACTGTTTTTTCATTCTTTAATTTTTCACCTTATTTTATCTTTATGTTTATTCTTTGCTAATTTAGATTGATATACTTTACTTTGCAATACTTTCTTGGTCGTTCGCCTTTTTCATCTTTTTCTTTCTGAATTTCAATCTTTTGAATGTCTCATTTTACTTTCCTAATAATTTGTTTCTTCTTCTAACGCAACATTCTAATTTTTGAACTTTGTAGCCATTAACAATTTAAATATACATATCTTCATATTCAGGGTTCGCGCTAGAGCGCGGGATCGCGGGAATCGCGCAATATTAAAATAAATCCCACTTAAAAAAATTTCATATGCGCGATTTTCCCGCACTTATTTTCCCGCAATTTTCCGCGATCTTTTTTTTTTTTTTAATCTAATTCACTGAACTCCGCGAATTTATTTTTTCCGTTTTTAAAAAAATCGCGGATATCGTTCGTTAAAAAATAAATAAATAAATAAATAAATAAAAATGGAACAATGGGCGATCAAATATTCTACAAAAGCTTCCGATTCCTAATCTTTCTCCATCCACAACATAAATGTCAATATCCATTTCAAACTTGCTTTATGAGATTCTAGAACCTGTAAAGAAATACAATTGTTAAATATTTCTTGCTCATGTAATTATTTTTTGCCCACCTCCCACTTTATTTATCTCCATCTAGCGATCAGCAATGAAATGTTCTGCAGAAGTCTTGTTTCCCAATCTTTACCCATCTGCAACATAAATTATAGTTATAATATTCATTTAAACTTGCTTTATTAGATTCTAGAAGTAGAATTGAAAGAGTTTAATATTTCTTACTCTGTAATTATTTTTTTTTATTCCCCCCCCCCCTTTCCCATCTCCGGAATACGGATTGTGGTCAATGATCAATTCTAGAAACAATAAAGCATTAGAAGTGCTCAATATTTCTGACATACGTAATTATTTTTAGACCTTTAGCGCTGAACTTAATGAATCTATTTATTTTTTATCAATTAAATTAAATCTTTATGGGGTGTCATATCTATACCAAATTTGTAAACATGGGGGCAATGAAGAATAGATTTTTCAGGTAAGAAATTTTTTTCCAAATCAATTTAAGAAAATTAATACTCAGTTGGTTTTATTCACGTTTGGAACTAATAATTAGTTACTGCTACTTTTATATGAATGATTGATGTACATACAAAAAAATCATATTCTATATTTGTGTGAAAAATTTGTTTTACTCTTGGTGTGAAATTTCAATAAGATTTCATGTGGATATAAAATTTATTGCAGGTATATTGAAGAATTTTTTTTTACGCAAATGAAAAAATCCTGAAAATGCTTAATGTAGATATAAACTATATATATAAATGTTTATGTCATCAGTTTATTGAAAGTGATGTTATCAATATTCAACTAATCATCCAATCAATCATATTAGCAAAAAATTTTCAGCTAATTTCTAATTTCAGCAATCACCTGTCTGTAATTTGCATATTTCTTGAAAATACTTTTTTTTTCTGTAAAATGTAATTACTGACTTAAATTTCAAAAATCTCACTTAAATTTTCAAAATCCCACTTAAATTTTTTGTTAGAGTGGGAGAATCCCACTCATTTTTTTTCCTTAGTGCGAACCCTGATATTCTTTTTAGCAAAAAATCTTTAGAATTCAGAAGTGTTTTGAAATGATTACTCAATTATTATTTTTTTTTTCTATTTTTAAATTCAAGAAATTTTAGAGAAGTTGAAAATACAGAATCATATGCTTCAATGTAATTATTATATTATTAAAAGAAACAAAAAAACTGATGAAACGTTAGATGAGCAATGAGGAAAAAAAAAGAGGGAAAGTATGGGATTCTTATAATCCCACCCTTTAACATGAATTTTGCCCTTTCTTTTCCTTTAATTCTTTTTTAATTCAGTCGGACTACTGTTTTTTTTTTCTTTCTTTTTTTTTGTATGATTCCCGAAAAAAGATAAAGTTTTAAAATATATCATGTTTCTTATTCTTTTCATGGGGTTTTTCAGAAGTTCCATTCCTTATATTGTATTTTTCACCAGTTCTTAAATTTTTTACTTTAATGATCATCTTTCATTAAACTTACACTTAATGATGGGGTGGTACAAAAGATTGCAGCTATGCAATTAAAGATCTATTGTACCATCTTTCATCCTTTTGTATGAACTAAAATGCTTCCTTCCTTTACCTCAATTTAAGTTGAATGCTGCTTTACTATAATATGTAATGCTTAATATTGTTAATTTATAAATAACATACATCATTTTATCTGTACTCAAAACAAAAGAAAATATTACATCTAATATAAATAAGTAAATATAAATATAAAGCTTAAACATTCTATTAATTTTTTTTAAAAGTATATTTGAACTAATATAAATGCAAAACTTGTGGATATTTTGGTAACTAAACTTATTACAAAAGTTTTTTTTTTTCCTCCATATTTTAATGTACAAACGTCTCCCCCTCTCTCCACATATTTGGAGTAGTGAATTAGAAATAAATTACCTAAATATTTTCTAAAATATATTTAGCTATATGATACACTAAAAAAAAAAAAAAAATAATAATAATAATAAATAATGTAGAATAATATATACAAGAAAAAGCCCTTGCAATAAAAAAAAAAAAAAAAATTTAAACATACCTTTTTACCCTTTTTGCACCAGACATTTGACTATCGAAGAATTTTCTCTTACTGCTCCTGCCTTTACTTCCACTAAATGCAGATCCTGAATATTTTTGTATAGTATAAATTAAAAAGTTATTTTTAAATAAATACAGTGGAACCTGTCTAAAGTGACCACCCTAGGGACCGGCTAAAATGGTCACTGTACGCAGGTGGTCACTTTATAAAGTCTCTTTAAAATTGGAAAATGGTCACTTTAGTCAGGAAAGTGGTCACTTTAGTCAGGTGGTCACTTTACCAAGGTGGTCACTTTTACAGGTTCCACTGTATATACAATTTAGAAAAGGAACCATCTACATAAATAAATATATGTATAATAATGAATTATTAAATGTAGTAAAAGCCAAGCAACAGACACAAGATCACTGAAACCACATAGACCAATATGAATGAATATTTTTCAAGTAGAAGAAACTCAGAAAGCTGAAAAAAATTCATCAGGGGAGACTTTTTCACCCTTGAGCACCAATGTACGATTTCGTTCACTAGCGGCTATAATAGCAAATCACTAGCAAGCTCCCTATTGTACATGAAAAATTGAATTTAAATTTAAAGTGGAATAATCTATTAAGTACAAAATAACAAAGAATCTAACAGAAAACAACCATAATAAACAAACAATACTAACAGGATGATACATTAGAGTCACATGGATAAAAAAAAAAGTAAAATAATTCTGGGGTTTAGTTGTTCATGGAGTAAAACAAGCAAAGTTCAAGGTTCAGTGGTTCATAGCTCATAAATAATAATGAAACCATACAGACACATGGATATTGATTGATTGATTATTATGTGCGTAAGAGTATGATTACTAATTTTAACCCTTTGAGTACTGAATTATTTGAAGATTTTTATGCCCAAGGGATGGATTTAATTTGCCGCTATATGGAATGATTTTGAATTTTTGACAGTAAGGTCTGCCTGTGGGCGTTATTCTCCCATGTTACAATATTTCAGAACAAAATTTTCTGTATTCACATTTATATCACAAATGGATATACATTATAATTTTATTCTTTCTAACCAAAGTATTTGTATCTATAGTATATTTCATTGTAAAATTGTGAATATTAATTATATAGTTAAGAAAAAAATAGCATACAAATTGCAAAAGAAACGCCCACTGGTGGAGTTACAGATTTTCAAATGATTTGAATCTACGTCAGCGGTCGCGAAAGTGTTAATATGTAAAAGTAATACATTTTATTTGGAATATACTTATATTGATGATATAAGTATGATTGTAAGATATCATAAAAAATGCCAGGAAAGTGTTTCCGATCAACGCCCACTGGCGGGGGTGCCGCAAACATTAACGCCTACTTCTTAAATTCAGATGACGAGTCAGACTCGTCCACCATAACTTCGCCCAAGTAAGCTCATGACGAGTCTCACTCGTCAAATGTACCAAAGGGTTAAGAATAGTTGACAACTCAACAATGAAGAAATTGAATATTTAAAGGAAAAAGAAAGAATGCATATTAATGTTTTTAGTTTCATGTAAATGTAATTTTGCAAAGAAATACTTTCTTCAATATAATATTGTTATTATTAAGCTGTATAATTTACTTACCACCTTGAGAAGAAGAAGAATCAATGTTGAATTTTTGAGATCCTCTGCCTTGACTATCGTAGGAAGGACAGATTTTCCCAAGATCCTAAAATGAAATTATACACATTATATTACAAAGACTATTTTTTATTTATTTATTGTTAAAAATCAATAATAAAATTTAGATTAAAAACACTTTAAAACATGTAAAATTAAACTTTATTTTAAATATTTTAAAACATTATCAGAAGCTTTTCCGTTTGAAATACCAAAGCATCATCAAAGATTTTTATTACTCGTTTCCAACGAGCAGTTTTTTAAATATTATAAATTTTACGTGTTTTTAATGTAAATAACAAATGACGCATGTTTTAACTTAATTCTTTTTTAGAGATAATTTACGATAATAAAATGTTATACTGCATTTTAAAAAAAGTTACTATATTAAAACTAAAATTTACAGGAAAGTAGGAATATACTAAAATTAACGACCATTCCACAACTTCATTTTTGATGTTCTTTTTCTGTTTCTTTTATATGCTTGCATGCATGTATTTTTATAGTCAAAATATCCCTATTCTGCTTTTTATAAAATTATTTTCATTTTTTTTTCTTTTTGTTGTTTTGTTAAAATGAATTTATAACTATTTCTTTACTATAACTGCTTTAGCACTACAAGAGTGATTTTACTATTATTATATTCTTTAGCCATACATTTCCATTAAATTAAAAAAAAAAAAAAAAAAAAAAAAGAAAATCTGTCGTCCCCCCCCCACACACACACACCTAGCATTATCATTGTGACATTTTACAAATAAATTACAAACTTTTTATTATGTTTTATTTGTTATTATTACATTTTTCAGTTTTTTCTATGACATACATTTTCTATCTTGTGTTTTTTCTTATATCTGAAAAAAAAAAAAAAAAAAAATACTTGCTTAAAAAAAGAAAAAAAAAGAAAGAAAAGAAAAAAAGATTAAAACCTTTTTACTGAAACAACATTTTTATTTGTTTTCTTGAAATATGATAATGAATCTGTTCTTATATATACATATTACACTTTTTTTCTTTTTTAAATATTCAGTCATTATTATTTTTTTCTTTTCAGAATAATATCCTTTAACAACTGGTTAAAAAAAATTAAATATATATATTTTTTTTTTTTTTTTTTTTTTTTTAATTGAATGCCTAACAAGTAGGAAAATATGGTGATAACATATTTATTTACCTGATTTACTAATCCAAACATTGGGTATAAAGAATCTGCACTACTATGGAAGGCTTTTTCTTCGCAGGAAAATACATCTGAATCCTTCACCTATAATATTAAATAAAAATTATATACATTTGAAATTTGCATTTTAGTAATAAAACACATTAATAATGTAATTGAAATAAGATAATAATGTGATTAAAACAGGATTTAGTAAATCTGATTTTTATTATACAATTTAAGAAAACAGCAGCATATTATGATGACCTTAGATAATATCTGCTAAACCCCATTTGGTGTTAATTTTTATGATTTAGTTCAGAATGTTTCCATACTTGCCAACATACTAATTAATATTCCGTAGCATTGTTAGCTCTGCCTTCTTTTTCACGCCAGTATCTTTTTAGAGTATATTACTCTAAAAATTTACTGGTGTGAAAAAAATGTTGACAACACTACGGAATATTAATTAGAATGTTGGCAATCCCACAAAGATTAATATTACCTACATCAGATTTATATTTCAAATTACTTAAAAATACATTAAGAAATAATACAGTTTAAAATAAAAACATATGCGTAATTTATATATTAATAACAGTCCATGGATGTGAAAAAAATCCGATGTGGATACCACATGACTTCCTTACACAGCCATTGAAATATATGTGTTGTTATGAAAACATTAACATTTTTGTCTGGGGTAATTGGTTCGTAAATAAACAGGCAGTTTCAAGTCCCTGAACTTTCCTGAAAACAAGTCAAGAAAACTAATAGTCTAACCATAAAAGCCATAATAATAGTACTATATATACTGCAGAAAACGAATATTAATTGTTCAGGAATAGTATACCACCACAGTTTATTACAGAATCTCCCATTGTCAAAAGCACAGCTTAGTGTTCAATGGAATTTACTTGAATATAAATCGGCTACATTTTTTTTTTTTTTTGGCGAAAATTAGTGATGAAAAATTATATATTTTAGAGATCAATTCCATTAACACTAGAATTACGAAGGTGTCATTTTTGACCCCAAGCAAACTTTTTTTCTTCAATGTTTCTTCTATTTTTTCACAAATATCTTAATCCTTTCGTGACTTTTCCTAAATCATTGTGCTTTTCAAAACAATAAAGTTTCCAAGAAAACCCTATTTAACAATTAGTCTTACAAAAGCTTATACCTAGAAATATGGGCAGGTGTCATTTTGACACCTGTGAGAAAGAAAGATATTTGAATATTTTTTCTGCGGAAAACTATTTTTTTTTTTTTTTTCCTTTTAAACAAAAACAGATAAAAGGAAAAGAAATGATATGCTTCTGTAATCTCTCATCTGTCAGTCACGTGATTTGAATTTTCGGAATGCATTTAATTGTGAAATGAGAACAGGTAAAAAAGCTTATGTTCGAGAAAACGTTTGTAGATTTTGCTAGGCATTTTGTTTGTTACATATAATAACAATTTTTGATAAATTATTTTGTTACATTTATGTGAGTTTATTACATACTAATGGCTCGTAGAAGAGGACTAACGCAAGAAGAAATAGTTAAATTGATGCAAGAACTGTCTGATTGCGATTCTGGTTCTGAAATGGATAACAATTCTTCAAATAGAGATGAAAATGGAACATCCAGTGATTCAGAATTTGTTATAACGAGAAATCATGTGATATCTTCTTCTAGCTCATGTGAAAGTGAAAGTGAATTAGCTCCCAATAATTCAAATTCTGACATAACTAAGAATGCCAAAGCAGGAACTAGTACTATATGCTCAAAAGGGAATAATAAGAAATTCAACGTTATTCAGCTAGCTATTTGTCCATACCCTTTAAAATATACTCTAATCATTGTAATTTAGTTTATTTTTACTGGATTTTCAAAAATATAATAATATTATATAGGGAAATATGCAGATTTTTTTTTTTTCCAGGAGTCAAAATGACCCCCGCCGTATTTCTAAGTATACAAAGATCACCGTAATTCTAGAATTAGTTAAAACTGAGAAAGGGCTTACTGATTTTCGCAACCTTGAACTACTATTTTTCGCCCAATTCTGTCGCTAATCTTGCAAAATTGCCAACTTTGTTGCCAATGCAGAATCTGATCTAAGCATGGATTTTGGCAATTTAATGTTGAATTTGGTGAAAATTTATAGTTCAAAGTCACCAAAGTTTGGAAGTTTTAACTTCAATAAGAACAGACTTCTGGAATTTTCTGAAATGATTCATTGGTTTCTAGTGAAGAACTAACTTCCTTGAAAATCTTATAAATCACTAATAAGACTATAAGAAGAGAAAAGTCATTATTGATGATTGTAGAGTATAACTTGCCTATTTCTTTACCTGCTACCCCAGTGGTAGAAACACCGCGACACGGCGACATAGTCACGGACACAGAAAAACGGCTTGCGGACAGTTTTTGTCTGCGCTGAGAAATAAATTTGTCTGCAACTTTCGGATAACAATTCACTTATAAAAATTTCTGTATCAAAACTAAAACTAATACTTGTATTATTTGTAATTATTTATATTGTGTTGTGTCAAACATTCCTATAAAATATTTAATTGAATGAGATGAATTGTATGAATACAATTGTTTATACTATATCGTTTTGTAGTAAAATTGTATTCGTGTATTGTTGCACAAGATCACCACTGATGTTAAGCCCCCCTCCTCCCCCCCCTCCCTGTCCCCATCAGCTTTCAGGCTTTTTGGGTGTAAGCCATTTTCACCCCTGATTATACGCAAATTTTGCAGACAGATTATGAAATTTTAAAAGCCTGCCGCAGACAGCTTCAAAACCTTCTGCCACTGGGCCTGCTACTTTCTACATAGCATAGCAATAAAAGTAGAAACAAGTGTTAGATTTTTCCCTTCCATGAAGCTGGGTGTTGGAGGCAAACTTTGTGACTTAGTGTCAAATAGGCAATTTGGTAAAAAATAATAGTTTATGATTTCAAAATTTGGAATCTACCCTAAACATGCAAAAACGTTTTTAATGTAAATATTATTATATGTTTTATTGTTTTATAATGTCATAAATTTACATTTCTATACTAGTATATGGTCCCCTACACAAAGATTAATTTTCTATTAGATATAGTTCACTCAATTTTAGGAATACAGGCACACAATTTTTGTAATGATGTTGCATTAAAAATGAAAACTATGTAATTAACTAAATTTGTCTGGGGATCATACAAAGTAAATAAAAAAAATAAAAAATAATAAAATAAATAAATAAAAATGAAGCTTTTTTAAAATTAACAAAAATAAATTTATAATAACATGCTCTTATTTTGTACCTTATTTCAAACACTTATTCAAATTACGCAGTTCACTTAATTCTAATAAGTATAAAACTCTCTTGGGACACCTTGTATATATGTGTGTGTGTAGATATTTTTTTAAATATGAAAGTAGAAAACTAATAATGTGAAGAGTTTCCATTTCCACCAAACACAGTCTTTAAATACTTATAAAATGAAAGAAAATACTTGCCATAGCCTTGTACACAGTATTATGCCAGGTTTGTTTTATTCTTCTCTGCATGGTTGTCAGAGATTCCCAATTGGCAACAATATATGGAATGATTTCCTATTTTGAAGAAAAATAATTTATCAAACTCAATATTTTTAGCAAAGAAAGTCAATAATTTAATCATACATTAAGAAAAATTAAAGAACATTTTACATTTATGTATTTTTGTTTTAATTTACACTAATGTTATTAAAATAATAATAATAATAAAAGCATCATATGAGTGATTCAACTAGAAAGCATCCAATCCTTTGCAATCATGGTAAAGATAACATCTGTTTGGCAATCTTTCAATCATGCTTGCTGGGCAAAAATGAAAATTTCCATGATATTTGGCTGTTTTTAAAAAATTCCCTGATTTTTCACTGATATTTCCAGATTGATAAAGCACCCTGATTGTTGCCACCCTGTTTGAATATAAATCAGCATATCACCTACCAACTGCAACCTTGGTGCATTGTTTATTTATTTTCGAGCAGACAATACAAAATACTAACATCTGTGCCCTTAATTGAATACATCTCCCAAATGATTTTTATTTTCTATTGCTTTATTTAATTAAATCACAATATGTATGTTCTTTATATCTACTGTATTATAATTGTAAATGACAAGAAATTCAAAATTTTGTTAACATAAAAGTAGGGACTGAAATTCATTGCAAACATGACCACATTGAAAGGATGGTGAGGGGGAGATGTAAATTGCAGAAAAACATAAATTCCAGGAACTTAAGTGAGATTATAATGTATTATGATCAGAGTCTGACCAATCCCAGGCACCAGGTCACGTGGGCGACTTCAAAATATCCTATTAATGACCAAGTTATTGCAGACTATAAAAACATTCATATATTTATAATGTTTATGATTGAATAGTTCATTTCTTCAATGTAAAATAAAACATGAATGACTCACATTCATTATAGAATACGGAAATATTGCCCCTATAGTCCTTTATTTTGCCGTCGGTGCTGTTATAGAAATAGTTCACTGTCTCTGGCCCCTAAGATATTGGAACTTTTGTCAGTCCCTGATTATGATGAATATTTCACACATATATTAATATGGACTTCTGAGAGCAATGAATATTAAAGGCAAAGAATTCTTACATTTCTTACATTAGTTTTAAAATTACAGCCAGTCATCATTTGAAGATGCTGGGCATTCCAGTGAAAAAATTTTGAGATAACATATAAATTTCCTATGTTATGCACATCACATGTTAACACAGACCTTTTGCAATATTATAACAGATATTATTATCTATCTTCACTTTATTCAGATGTGGTTGGTCATTTTGCGAAAACAGTGGCAAAAATTGAAAAAAAAAAAAAAAAAAAAAAAACATGATAAAAACTAGAAAAATTGGCTGGATTTAAGAAATATACAAAAAACAATATAATTTTGTACATAATACTTAATCTCTTGGGTACGGATTTATTTGAGAAAATATTTGCATGTGGAACGGATATAATTTTTGGTTGCTTGGAGTAGTATGTCAAAGCAGTACATTTTACATAAGAATTTATTTATTTCTAAAATATTGATGACATATGTAGTATTAAGATGTCTTCAAGTAATTAGAATTGCAAAACAAAAATAAAAAACAAAAAAAAGTGAATGACATGTCTCCGACGTCAAATGTACCCAAGGGGTTAAATCACAATATTAATTAGACATTTCATTACTATTATTAATTTGATAATTAAAACAATTTAAAATAATTTTCATTGATGATAGCAATCAAAATACAAGTATAAACAATCTATTTTGTAAATAAATTTATTTAATGGAGACATGAAATAAAAACTATTTTCTTTATTTCTCAATCTAATATAGTAATGATATCTTTAATATGCACTGAAAACCTTTAAACTTACAGTTTGTACATTCAAGAAACTAATAACTATATTACATTATTACATAAAAAATTGCATTTGTACATGCAGGTATAACTTTTATGACTAAATTTATAGAAGTAAGCTTTTAAAATTTCTACTTTATTTTTTATTTGTTTATTTTTGCATAAAAAAATAAAATAAAATAAAAATACATTACAGTTATATATTATTTGATTAGAGTTAAAATTAGTAAAAATTAAAATAGTTACATCTCTGTAAACAAAACATATCTATTTTTGCCAAGACAGGTTTTACATGTTTTTTTTTTTTTTTTTTTCCACTTTTGGCAAAAATAAGCCAATCTTATTTTGGTATACCTGCGCAAATAAACAAATGCATGTTCTGTGAAGATTAAAAATTATAAAACAACTGATCAAAATCACGAAATTATAATCAACAGCAGATTAACGGGAATGTTCCGTTCCTGCTACTAAAAAGGAAAAAGTCATTACAAAGATAATACAGTATAGGATCCGTTATCCGGAAACCTGTTATCCAGAATGTTCCGAAAACTAGAATGCAAAATGCCAATACCAAAATTTTTAATTTTCATAAAATTTAAAAATTAAATTTATACAAGAGCAGAGCTGTCAGAATTATAGTTTTACAACGTACTTTCTTTAATGCTACGGGGTTATTCTGGGGAAATATGGTGAGCACAAAATTGTCCAAATAATTACTGAAAATTTTGCAAATTTAGGTTAGAAAATGAATTTTTATAGTATATTATAATATATAAACATTAATAACACATACTTCTTAAAGTGCCCAATAACAGATGAATTTTATTCTTGAACTCAGGCCACTTGCATGAAGTCTCAATTGTTATAAAAATTTTAAATAGTTTTTATTAATTCCCATAATTTTTAAATTCATTTCATAAAATTTTAGTATTATGTGATAAAAATATTTGAAACATTTATGAACAATTAGTAACAGAGACACACTATAAGCAAAAAAATATCATAGAAATGTTTGCAAAATCCAAATGAAAGGATTTTACTCTCAGGTCCAAAATTACCTTTTATATATGTTTATTTATTTTTTTATTTATTATTATTATTATTATTATTATTATTATTTGTAGTTTAAAATTCTAATAAAGAATTTTTTGTTTTGTGGAAATAATTTATTAAATGAACAAATACATAGGTAAAGTGTTTATATATATTATTCATGTTTATCACTTTCCCTGCTATTTATGAAATTATTTTGTACCATTTTTATACATATAATAAAGTGTTCCAAATTATGGAAAAAAGAATTTCCCAGGTCCCAAGCTTTCTGGATAACGGATCCTATACTGTACATGCTATTTCATTAACTATCTATAAATATATATCACTGAGCATCACAGAGTAATATTAATAGGAGTTGAAGGTCCAATGGGAGAAAGCTACGAAACTGTGATGTAAATTTTTGGTAAATATTGAGGGCGCCACTTGTCATTACTCCCTACCTCGGCACGGATATAGTGTTGTTTTCAATAGAATTTTGCTGGAGTACATTTAAAATTTTTTAATTTAAGCAATTTAATTTTTTTGTAAGTTCTTAAAACTGCATAATTCAGATGTTTCAAATAAATGCTTCGTTCCTAGTTGTAAAACAGGCTATGATAGTGGTAAGAAAAAAGAAAAAAAAAAGCCCCAGGAGAGAAATAATGTCCGAGTTCGTGTTTTCTGCACCTAAAGTAAGTTTATCTTTTTTCTTTACAAAATTTCATCCATTCTCTTTCCTCCCAATTGTCTGTTTTAGCTAGTTTCGGTTCATAAAGATCGTCATTTTTTAAAAGTTTTCTTTCAAAGTAAAATTAATATAACATGGCTCTTAAAAAAAAACATGTTGGTTAGAATACTCTATTTAATGAAATTTGCTTTCAATCGAACTTTTTTCAGCTTGATATTATTTTTAAAAAAATAATTAAAACGAGACATTTCTTCATTGAATAACATTGCGGAAGCTGGAGAGAAGGAAGTATTGTACGCTGGCGCCATCTATAAACATTATAAAACAACATCACAAAATTTCAGCATTACCTTCTTCTCCTGTCTTTTTACTCCGTGCTGAGCATTATTGAATTAACCTTCATAATAATCATAAGAACATAAACAAAAATTTTAAAGTATTCAACAATTTTTTTTTATAAAGCGATACAAATAAAAAACGAAATAACCAGAAAAATAAAAACATACAATGAATCTAAAATACAGAAAAATCACTATATACTAAAATGTAAAATATAAAATCACACAAATAAAAATTATTTAAAAAAATAAGTCATTTAAAACACATGCAATGAAATTAAAAACACTTAAAAAAAACAGGACAGTAGGAAAAGAAAAAGAATCAAGTTGGAAACTAAAATAAAACAAACTAACCTTATCTTTTGAAAACATGTAACGGTTATTACCCTCATTAGATGTTTGTTGCATTAAATTTGCAATAGCTGTGGCACACATCTGACTAAAGCCTTAAAAAAATATACACATGTAATAAATATTAATCAATATTTTTGCTTAAAATTCTTTTAAAGATCTCTTATAAAAGAAATAGTACCTGTATGTATGTAGATATGTATATTAATACGTTTATTAAAAAAATCTGGTGCGAAACAACCACACGACTTCCATTACCCACTATTACACGTATTTTATACATTTTTTGGAGCTGTGATGAGAAGACATAAAATTGACTTAACGAAGTAGAAACCTAAAATATTTCCAGTAAGAGTAACTTAAAAAATGTGTAAAGACATATAAAACAAAGTTTACATAGCGAGTTAAAAAATAAGAAAAAAAAAATGGTAGAATGTTTTTTTGAAACACCAATTTCGGAGATCTAAAACTGACCTACCTAAGCAGGATGACTTAATTTTCCTGTAATAACCACTTAATACATGAGAAAGGATATCTAAAATGAATTTATGTCAATTTTCAAGAAAATCGTTAGAGCCATTTTTGAGTTAGCAACTTTTATCAAAACTTTCTACACCCAATTATTGACCGTAAAACAATAATCTTTATATATATAAAAGGCAATGTTTGTGTGTGTCTGTGTGTGGACAGCGTAGCACAAAGATGGTAGCTCAGACAGTCACATGTTTCAACATGAAGGTGCCCTCCAAGGGGTCCTTGTGCACCTCAAAGCCCGATTTTCGAATTTTTGAATATTTTCTTTTTAATTAAATAAAATATGAATATATTAACCTCATAAAGCATAAATAATTAGGCATTTCAATTTTATCCACAATTTTATTGTTGCCAAAAAAAATTGTAGTAGTTCATTTTTATTTTATTTTATTTTTTTTTTTTTTTTCGACAGGAAATTAAATACATTTACTTAATCGTGAACAATAAAAAAAAATATAAAAAATTAAATTAGTCATCTCACAAAAATTGACGTTTAATATTATTATTATTACTACTTTTAAAACACTATTTTAAATCTAAAATCATTAAAAATATAAACAGAATATAAAGAATTCTTATTGATTAACGGAAAGGTGTCCAATAAAAGTATTAGCAATATAGGATTTTACACAAGAAATTAAACGAAAAAAAAAAAAAGAAAACCTTCGCTAATATAGCGACAAAAATGCAAAAGCCACCAAGGAAGAGATTTAATAAAATTTTGTAGCATTATAATGTTTACTCATTTATTTATATTTTTACTTTCCGAACACTATAGTGAGGAAAGTATTGTAATCATGTCAAAAATCCGAATTCGAGATTTTGATGTTTCTATACGTTTTGAGGTCCCCTGAGTCCGTTTTCACTATTTTTACGATGATGTATGTATGTATGTGTGTGTGTATGTGTGTATGTCTGTGAGTGAACACGCTAGCGTCTAAACGCTTTGTTCGATTAACCTGAAAGTTGGTACGCATATTGTAAGTCACCATAGTACGAACCCTATAGATTTTGGTGAATCTAGCACTTATAGTTTTTTTACAGGGACACAAAGAAAAATTCTTTATCATTATGGCCTATGGGAGCAAAATCTTAAAAGTGCGATAGCAACTTAACGCCTTATTCAATTGAGCAAAAATTTTATACACATATTATAGATCACAAATACTCAATCTGTATAGATTTTGGAGAATCTAGCACTTATAGTTTTTTTACAGGGACACAAAGAAGAATTCTTTATCATTATGCCTATGGGGCCAAATTTTTAAAAATGTGATAGCGTCTAAACGCCTTATTAATCCGAGCAAAAAATTTGTACACATGTTATAGATCACAGTTGAACTAACTGTATAGATTTTGGTGAATCTAGCACTTACAGTTTTTTTACAGGGACACAAAGAAAAATTTTTTATCATTATGGCCTATGGGACTAAATTTTTAAAAGTACGATAGCATCTAAACGCCTTATTGAATTCAGCTGAAAATTTATATGAGTATTATAAATCACTGTTGCACTAACTATAAGCATTTTGGTGAATCTAGCATTTATAGGTTTTTATAGGGACACAACGAAAATTTCTTTATCATTATTGATCTATGGGCTCAAAGTTCAGTAGCGTTAAATAAAACAACGTGTAATAGATGGAGAAAAATACTGAAACACTCTATTATGGTTTTCTCTCTTTTGTTTGTTTAACAACTACTCTTTCTTTACTTTATCTACAAAACTGTTAATTACTCAATGTTCGGAAAGTCGAGTGGAGTCACTCCAGATTTTTTATATACTAGTCACTATGCTAAATTATCACACAAATAAATGAGCTGCTGTGTGTGATCGCACTTGCATGCTGTCGGGCAGAAATATTTGATTAATTTAAATTAATATTTAAATATATAAATAAAAATATGCTTAATGGGAAATATATATAACCATAAAAACATTAGTTGTCTAAAATACGGCAGAAATAGTGCTCATAGCATATTGTTACAAGGGATTAAGTTTTTACCCTGCTTTAATTGTACTGTTGCAATTAAAGTAATTTTACAGACAAAATGAAAACGAAATAGCAGATCATGCACTTTCACAGGGGTGAGCCTTGGTGACAAATTTGGCGAGTGGGCGACTAAATTTGGAGAAAAATAGTAGTCTAAAGTTCCCAAAGTTTTGAAGCTCTCTGGCACATGGGAGTATAGTTCTCGTGCTTCCCGTGGGATTTCTGATGGAATCATCGTCAAGCTCCATCGCCAAAAGTTATGAAAAAGAGTGAGTTGATTTCGGCGAGGGAGTATGCAGCTCTAAGCAACTCAACATTTTTCGTGAGCTAGCAAAGATTTTTGATACGGAATATTTAATGTTATTTGTTTTACTCCTGTTGAAGTGACTGTTTTTTAGACTGTTCCGGAACATTCATTGAATAGTGACTTTTGCTGTACGAGTAACAGCTTCAACTGTTTACAGAATATTCAAAGAATTAACACTACTTTTGGACTGTTTTTGAGAATATTCGTTTTAATACAAATTCGAGAATAATAAAAAAAAATTAATATCACCAAGCAGGTACCATACTAAAGCTCTGGTGAAAATAGTCACCAATCGAAATATATTTATTTAAACATTTCAGTTATTCCATTAAAAAGAAATCATTTAAATATAGTGACCAGCAAAGCGGGCAAAGCCTGCTAGTTACATGTAAAAGGATATTTAAAAAGGAGTTAATATGGTGAGTTTGAAAAAAAAAATCCGAACAGCCATTTTTAAAGGAACTTGTGAGATGTCAAATTGAGCTATTTATACAATACACCTATCGATTTTCCTGAACTAACCAACTATACCGTTCGAAAGGACATTTAATAGAGTGTTTACATAGCAACTTTGAAGAAAATCATTAGAGCCGTTTTTGAGATATGGCCTTACAATCCCACTTCTGTTTTTCCAATTTTTACCAAAATTTGGAAAATTCATTTGTACACCAGACCTGTCTCAATTCTGAAGTAGATCTATCTTTATTAGTTTCGAAGATATGATAGCCAGAAGATTTTCACATATATACAGAGTACGTACGTACACACACACACTGACTAATTGCCAAAAACTGCTTTTATGGACTCAGGAGACTTTAAACATGTAAATCAGGTGAAAAGTCTATATCGAATTTTTAGACTGAATAGAATACTTCCATTACTTATGGTAGTCGGGTAATAGAAGAAATATAACATAATAATATGAAACAAACTATATTATAATTGTTGACACAAAATTTACGTTTAACTGCATATCTTCTAATAATAAACAATATATTATCTACTAATATAAATTTATAGATTTTATAATCATTTTTTTTATATTTATGGGTTCCACATGGTAAAAATTCACAAAAATAATAAATACTTTCATTATTATTCCTTTAGATTTTTTTTTTTTTTTTTTTTAGCATTTTGCAACAAAATTAAAAAGTGTTTTTGACTTTGGTTAGTTTATGATTTTTCTTATGCAAAATGTACTTTATTATAAAATTCACAAACATTATTAGCTATCATTATAAGATGCTCTCCATTAAAAATAGTTTATGTAGTGTTATTCTCTACTAAGATGTCAATTATATGAAGTGACTTTCTCCTGCACAATACATTTCAAGCATAATAAAATTATATGCAGTATTCAGATATATTACAACATGTTTCTTGTACAAAATGTGTGCATTCAGATACATAATTTTAAAATATTATTTAGTGTAGCAGGGAAAGACAGGTTATAGCAAAGGTAAATTTTAAAATATTATACTACTTTTAATGGAATGAAAATTATGTGTAATAAAATAAATGTACTATAATATTTTCCTAATATGAAACAGACTATATAGTATGTAAAATATACTGTATGTGACAAAATAATACACACATAATTATATATATGTACACTAGGATTTATAAATGAAAGTTTATCATTGCACTTCATACATATCTTTTATAAAATGTACTTTGATGCTCTAAAAATGATAATATTATTGAACATTACTGTAGCATATTTCCCATTTAAAATAGTGCAGTGACATTTATAGTTTGTTTACAGAAGTGCATCAAAGAATTTAAAATATTACTGTCTTTGATGTTAATTTTATGAAGTGAAATATTATAATGTTATAGCATTTTTAGCATACATAGTAGGCAATTGAAAAACTGAATTAGTATTTTAGGCGTCAAATTTATTGTGACCATATGTAATTTGGACTGTAATTGTTATGTGAACATGCTAGTGTGAACCCCCCCCCCCCACACACACACACCTACTATTAGTTGTAAAGTTTTTGATGTATGCACAGTTTGGGGCTACAGGTACACACAAAATAATTTTTATATTTCATTATATAGATGACATTTCTTTTGCCTTTACAGGGTGGCTACAGAAATTCAGAAAAAAAATTCTCTGATTTTTCTCTGACTCATTCTGACAGATTTCCATGATTTCTGTTATCTAACCATGGAAATTCAAAAATTATATTGATGGGTAAAAATACCTCAATCGTTTTTTTTTTTTTTTTTTTTCGCCTTTGCTTCCTTTGTTGAAGTAGCCAATCCTGTGGAATCTTAGCTAAGATATTGCCTGTTTGGCAAAATTTCAGCCATCTTTGCATGGCAAAAATGAAAAATTCCAAGATTTTTATGAAATTTCCTGATTTTTCCCTGATATTTCCAGATTGCTAAAGTTCTCTGATTTACCTGATTGTTGACACCCTGTGTTATTAAGAAGCTTAAGAACATGGTTTCTGTAGAACATACTGTGCACAAATTTAATAGTTAATTTATAGAGTTGAACAGAAGAATTTTGATATGTTATGTATTATATACGGTAACTACCGATTCTTTTGGTGGTGTTATGCCCATTTTGGGTAATGAAACAATGGGGAATGAGCAAAAGGAAAGGGCAGCTCTCCTCTCTCCAGCAGAAATATAGCTCATTATTAATGAGCTAATATATATATCAGACTTGCCAAACAATTTTAATAAAAAAAGTTGAGATTTTTGTTGAAAAACCAGAAGATTTCATAAAAAAAGGGAAGATTTTTTTTTTTTTTTTTTTACTTTTTTTCTCTTTGATGTAATAAACAATACAGTTTTACAATTTTAATATTTAGAAGCAATCTATAAAAAAGTTTTACTAAAGATTGATTATACTAAATATATAAAAGTTTTAAATGAAGTTATTCCTCTTCAACATATAAATATCTACAAAACAGAATCTGTAAGAAATTTATTTAACAATAGACAAAAAACTTAGTTAAGTTAAAGTATAACTAATTTTTTAAATAAATAGAATATGATTTTTCTGTATGTACATTAATCATACATACAAAAAAAAAAAAAAAAAAAAAGTAGCAGTAGCTAATTATCAGTTTCAAATGTGCATAAAACCAACTGAGTATTAATTTTCTTAAATTGATTTGGAAAAAATTTTCCTACCTGAAAAAATTATCCTTCATTTTTTTCCCATGTTTACATATTTGGTATAAATATGACATACAAATATTTACTACTTTAATTGAAGAAAAATAAACAGATTCATTAAATTCAGCAATAAAGATCTAAAAACAATTACATACGTGAGAAATATTGAGCACTTCCATTGCTTTATTGTTTCTAGAATTGAGATGATCCGGGGAAGGGGAGGGGGGGATACAAAAATAATTACAGAGTAAGACATATTAAACTCTTTTAACTCTAATTCTAGAATCTAATGAAAGAAGTTTAAAATTAATATTATCATTTATGTTGCAGTTGGATAAAGATTAGAAAACAAAAGACTTCTGCAGAACGTTTGATTGCTGATCACTAGTTGGAGAGAAACGAAGGGGAGGGGGGGGGCAAAAAATAATTACATCAACAAGAAATATTTAATAATTCTATTTCTTTACATGTTCTAGAATCTCATAAAGCAAGTTTGAAATGAATATTGACATTCATGTTATGGATGGAGAAAGATTGGGAATCAGGAGTTTTCATAGAACATTTGGGTTTTCTTTTTAAAACTAACAATATCCGTGACTTTTTTAAAAACGGAAGATTTTATCATCTGTCTGGAAGACCGGAAGTCTTCCCGGAAAACCGGAAAAGTTGGCAAGTATGATATACATATATTAGAATAAATAAACATTAACTGCTCAATAATGAATGTAAATGAAATGCTGAGACAGCTTATCTGTAAATCCTCTAGTATAAAAAACTTAGGAAAGCCACACTAAATATACTTTTATATGTTAGTTTGAATAAGAATTTTGAGATATTATGTTTTTACCAATTGACAGAAACAAATTGGCATTCAAATATTGTTAAATTTCTTTAATTTCTAGACATAGCTCCAAATACTTAGCAATTCCAATAACTAGAAATTAAATAATTGAAGATCTTTTTCTTTTTTATATTAAATTAATTGGATTATTACTGTTGCCTTGAAAAACACCAGTCTACCGACTTTTAAACAGAGGGGGGGGGGAGAAAACAAAATTTAAAGTAATACTGGCAGTATCTTCAAATTTCTTAATTAATAAAAAAGTACTAGTTACAATTTGATTACACTAAATATGGTTTAAAAGGTGCTCTATTTCGATCAGTAAAATAAAATTCTTAGAAATAAACATTTCAAGTAAATAAATAAATTTAATATTATATATATTACAGATATCAAGGTAATATTTATTTGATTTTTCACATTATATATTTTAACTTACTAGGTTGTTTCTTTGCAAATGTTTCTGCACCACTTGGGTTACAATGCTTACAATAAAATGTGTAGTATGTCATAAATGGAACACATTTCCTAAAATGCAAAAAAAAAAAAAAAAAAAAAAAAAAAAAAAAGGATGCATTTATTACAATAAATATATCAATAAATATTATGATTTAAATCTTAACACATAAGCAAAGTATAATGAAAGCAATGCCACAGACAAGGATTAGATATGAAAACCATAATTTTTCTATAGTACATTTTGAATACTTTTATCATTTTCAACCCCTTCAAACTTTTTCTTTAAATAAATACCTGTGCAAACTTTTTTTAAAAGATTTATCTCTCTAATATAAAGTTAAATGAAATTTAATACTTTTTCAAATATAATAAATTATACAACACTATTTAAAATACAAATAAATCTAAATGAGTACTATTGGTAATTTAATAAAATTGTATAGTATTGCTAGTTTTCTAAATCTGAATGTGATTACATATTCAAAGTTTATCACATTTTTTTATTTCTTTAATACTTTGCTATTTTCCTAGAATAATTAAGAATCATCCCTACTACCAAATTTTAAAGAAAGTGATAGGAGAGTAAAAATTTTTTAGAGCTTCTTAATTTGTACTCTTACACAGTGGATACAGAAATTCATGAATAAACTTTCTTGATTTTTTCCTGATTAATTTTGAATTTTGACAGATATCCATGATTTCAATTACCAATTAAATATATTCCATAATTTTATGTATATTGCACACTTGTGTAACATGCTCACCAAATCACTGCAATTCAAAAAACTATACTGATGGGCAAAAATTTCAATCTTTTTTTTTTCTTTGTTGACTGTGACTTTATTAACACACAAAAAAAATAAAAATAAAATGCAAATAGAAAGCTCAAAATTTGAAAGAAATTGACAAAAATGGAATCTCTTTGATTGTACAACATATTAAAATCAGAACATAAAATTATTCTTCAAGTTGTTGAATATTTAAAAAAAAAAATAATAATAATAACAATAAGCAGAGGTTTTTTGTTTTAATGTTAACTCAGTGATACTCAACTAGAAAGCAACCGAACCTGTGCAATCTTGGCTAAGACATCACCTGTTTGGCAATCTTTTAGTCATGTTTGCAAGGCAAAAATAAAAAAAATTAAATTTCATGGATTTTGGATATTTTTACAAAATTCCCCGATAAGAATATTCAAAAATATTTCCAGATTGAGAAAATTTCCCAATTTTTCTATTATTTCCCTGATTGTCATAACTCTGTGTAATTAACATTTAAATAAACTTTTGTAGAAAAGTCCAGCATATTTAATATTCATTATTATTGGAATAATAATATAAAGTAAATAACAAATATCATGTCACAGAAAAATCCACAATTTCATTTTGTAAAAATTAAAATAAAATTTTATACAGCTGCCAAGAGAAAGAGAGAGAATCCTTTTATTTATTAAATTATTTATAGAATTATTTCACCTTAATGTTTGAACTGACTTTTTAGGTTAGGAGTGGACAGCCATCACACGTTGGAGATGATGATATTGACCAAGCCATAAGGAACAACCCAAACCCAACTGTGCAAGAATTAGCGGAGACCATCAACGTACACCAGACAACGGTCAAGAGATGGCTGGTTATGTTGGGTTTTATGAGAAAGTTGGATCATTGGATTTCACATAACCTGACAGCTAATCAATGGGATGACCGAATCACCACCTGTGTTTCCTTGCTTTGCCGGTACAAAAATGACCCATTTTTTACACAAATTTTGACAGGAGATGAGAAGTGGATTACGTACCGTCCCAGTGGCAGAAACACTGTGACATAGTCGTGGACACAGAAAAACGGCTTGCAGACAATTTTTGTCTGCACTAATAAAAAAAATTAGTCTGCAACATTCAGACCCTCTTTGTCTGTACTAATACAAAAAAATTGCCCACAACTTTCGGACAGTCTTTGTCAGCAATCATAAAAAACTGTCTGCAATTTACGGACATTTTTCGCCCATGACAATCCACTACCAATGTATGATGTCTTAGACGCTCTCTAGAGTCCCCCTAGAGGTGCCTTGGTAGGAACACACAAAACAGTGCTTAACAACGGCGACCTAGAGAGCCTAGATCTCCCTTGATAGGAAGCATTATGTTTTCTTCAGTTACCTATTACTGAGATGCTATGGGAATGTAGAAAAAGGCTAATTTCATTTAAAACTGCTCCAAAACTTCTCCTCCACTTCAAAATTCACCTATAAAATTTCTGTATCAAAACTAAAACAAATACTTTTATTATTTATATTGTGTTGTGTCAAACATTGCTATAAAATATTTAACTGAATGAGTTCAACTTGCTATTTTATAATTGTTTATATTATATTGTTCTGTAGTAAAATTGTATTTGTGTATTGTTGCATGAGATAACCACTATTGTTAAGCTGCCCCCCCCCCACCCCCCCAAGATTGCCGCTATCAACTTTCAGTCTTTTTGAGTGTAAGCCATTTTCACCCCCTGATTACACACAAATTTCGCAGACAGATTACAAAATTTTAAATGCCTGTTGAGGATAGCTACAAAACTTTTTGCCACTGGGTTGTACCGTAACGTAAAGCCTCATAGGTCTGTGTGTCGCCCTTCTGATCTGCCTGTACTGACTTCGAAAGCTGAACTTCATCCCAAGAAGGTGTGGTGGGATGTGCAGGGAATAATTCAGTGGGAGTTCCTGCCACTGAACCAAATCATCAATACTGCCTTCTCCTGTCTATAATTAGACAGGCTGCATTCAAATTTGGTAGCAAAGCAGCCAGGTCTCATCAATCATCATAGTGTTATCCTTTATCACGATAATGCCAAGCCAAATGCTGCTGTCATCACTCGTCAAAAGTTACTGGGCTTTGGTTGGGAGGTTTTATCCCACCTTCCCTATTCGCCTGACTTGGCACCAACTGACTGTTACCTATTTTGTGCATTGAACAATTCCTTCAGTCAGAAAATCTTTGATGATCTTGATGCTGTGAAAATTGCCATCCAAGAATTTTTGACTCGAAACAGCCGGAATTTTACTGCCATGGGATTCATATCCTACCAGAAAGATGGCAAGAGGTCATAGATAGCAATGGGAATTACAGGGTTCCCACTCAATTTCAAAAATAAAATTCCCTGACTTTTCCAGGTTTCCAGGTCTATTTTTAGAAAATTCCAGTCACAAAATTTGGTTCACAACATAAAAAATAGCTCACAGTATAAAACAGAACATAGCTTGTAACATAAAAGACAACATAGTAACGTGACTTGCAATATAAATTAAATGCCCAAAAAGCATTTTCCAGGTTTATATCATCATTTTGCCAGGTTTTTGAGCAATATTTACAATTTTCCATGATATTTCCCTGACTTTTCAGTAATTTCAAATTCCCTGACTTTTCCAGGTTTTCCCTGCTCTCCCTGGAATTATGCACAATAATAGGTACTGTTCATTTTGCGTTTATTTGTTCTTCTTTATGGGTAATAAAAATGGGTAGAACATTTGCACTCACCCAACAAATAATTTAATATATTTATATATATATACATATCTATATATTTACACAGCAAAAATAATTTTATAATTCATGTCTAACAAAATTCCTAAGTACTAGGAAAAATCTGCATATACAAGGAAATAAAATTTAGGTTTGAAATAAGGAGGAGATTTAATAGATAAATGATACTATAATAATAAAAATATGTCTTTCTGTCTGTGCATCTATCTATATACGTTCAGCCCCTATTGAATGTAGAAGTACAAAATTTGACATACAGGTGCTCAGAAGCCTTCCCGAGTGCATAGTGCAAAAATAATTTAAAAATTTTAATTAGATACGGAGATTTTAATTAAAACGTCAACCCATGTCTAATTAAAAAGCCAGCGGATTGTATTTTTAACCCTCCAGCATGTTCCTCAAAAGAAGAAGCACAGAGGGAAAATTTTGTGTGTTTTTGTAAAGTGATCCCTGCTAAACGATTAGATATTGAAAATACGACTGCACCATGAGAAAGAAAATTTATTACAGATTCTTACGATACATTTTTTTTTTTTTTTTTTTAAATACGGATTTTTTATATTTTTAAAAAAAGTTTTTAAAAGGGTCCAAAATTTCTCTTTTTCTTGATCGTCTTTTTTGAAACGCCCTGTATGAAAGAGTAATAGTCCCATTTCTTAACAACCGGTATATTTTGAAAGGTCATTTAATCCTCTTTCGAACCATATAAACATTTTAACAAAATATGGATTAGCGATCCATATTTTTAGATTTTACGAAACACAGATTTTTTTCATAAAACATTTTACAACTCAAAATCTTTTAGAGATATAAATCATTTTTTTTTTTTTTACATAGACCTCGATTAGAAGAATCAGATCTCAAAAGATTGAGACATTATTTAAAAAACTGAATCAGTTATAATTTTTTTAATTTTACGCATTAGGCCATAGACTTTAATGACATTCTCAATGCAAGCATTCCACGTTTGCCGGTGTTTGGATTACCATGGCAACTCCCAATATCTCGAAAGCGGGGCGAAAGAGTTTTTACTTCCTGCATTACTGATTCAGGTCATGTGTTTTTTGACTGTGATTAAAAATTGCAAATTTTAAAATTCTTCAGTTTTCCTTTGTCGCACACAAAACTTACTATACAGAGTTTTTATCACAAGACAAAGTTGGAGTTCAAATTTCATCGATTTCGGAGAATAAACAAAAAATTTACATTTTAATTGCAAATTAAATTTTATTCTAATATGTGTATTGCAAATTCTAATTATGATTAAATTATTTTTAACACGTTAATCACCACGATAATATCAGAAAAATTTTCACATGGGCCATGGTAACTTTATTAGACAATTTAGTTAAAAATGTGTGTTAAAAATGCATCAGGCACATATGACTGACATGGCGATTAACGTGTTAATAATTACTCGGCGTATATCATATTCCTTTTAGGGTTATTTCCTAGTTAAAAATGCGTGTTAAAAATGCGTCAGACACATATGACTGACATGGTGATTAACGTGTTAATACATCATTTGAAAGATATTTTAAAGTACTTTTATATTATCGAAAGTGGGATTCGAGATTTCACCTGATTTACACGTTTTGAGGTGTCCTAATTAGGTTTTCTTTTGTATCTCAGCTACTAATTAAAATGATTTCATAAGTAATACATCATTTGAAAGCTTTGTTGATTTGGAATCGAACAGTAGATTACAGAAATTTCTACCTTCAGATGGTGCTGTAATATTTTAAAATTTCAATATTTCAGATTCTAATTATGATTAAATTATTTTTAATACATCATTCGAAAGATATTTTAAAGTACTTTTATAGTGTGGAATTTGAGATTTCGCCTGATTTACACGTTTTAAGGTCTCCTGATTAGGTTTTTTTTTGTATCTCAGCTACTAATTAAAATAATTTCATAAGTAATACATCATTTGAAAGCTTTGTTGATTTGGAATTGAACAGTAGATTACAGAAATTTCTACTGCCAGATGGCGCTGTAATATTTTAAAATTTCATTATTTTTAATTCTAATTATGAGTTTTAAGGTGTCCTGATTAGGTTTTCTTTTGTATCTCAGATATTAATTGAAATAATTTCATAAGTAATACATCATTTGAAAACTTTGTTGATTTGGAATTGAACAGTAGATTACAGAAATTTCTACCGCCAAATGGTGCTGTAATATTTTAAAATTTCAATATTTTAAATTCCAATGAGTGAGGAAGGTATTGTAAGTTCTAAAACGGGACTTTGCTAAAGTCAGAAATTTGAAAGATCATAACATGGTGAGCGAACAGGCTGTTTCAGATATTAAAACAGGAAGAGGGCTCCGCAGGCGCTACCGAGCGGGAATTTACTGCGATTAAATTTTTCATTAAAGCTTTTTTCAATATCTATATGTCAATAAGCTGTTGTAAGACCTGAAACGGGAAAAAGGTGCCGCAATCGCCACCGAGCGGGAGTTTCGTAAAGTCGGATTTTTGAAGGATTGTGAACCAGCTGGTCGCCGAAGGTGGCTAGTAAGTAATAATAATAAAATCAGAAAAAAAATTATTTTCTAGAAAATTTTTCATTTTATTTTTGTATTTTTTCTAAAAACTGAAAAAATAGAAATACTTTTTTCCTACCTTGTCTTAATATTTAGACAGATCTAAAAAAGATCTTATTGAGGTGCAAGCATAAACACTTTTAATTAAAAATAATAAACTTCTATGATGATCTTTAAGTTTTTACAGTTTGATAAAACATTTCTCTTTAAAATGACATGAAAAACTCAGCAATTCCTTGAGTTTCATACGCAAAAGTATGAGCAGTATAAGTCCTGTTAAAGCTTTCTTAATTATTTAAAATAATTTGTTGAAAGAAAATTAAAAAAAAAATTGACATTTATTCTAAAAAAGAAAAAAATATTTTTTGTCCTTTACCCTTTTTATATTAAATTAATTTTTTGAGATATTTGTACAATTTCTAAGATTTATTACAAATATTTTTAAATTTTTAAACTGAAAACTTTATGCTACCATTAATTTAAAAAACTCTTTTTAACTTGGAAATAAAATTTGCCGTACTTTTAAATATATTCTGCTGAAATATTTTTTAAGAAATTAGCAAGTGAGTGTTTTCTAATGTAACAACAGTTGGTGTGATTCCTAGTACATATACAGCTAAACTTGTTTTTAGGAGTAAAAAATGTAACACTTGATTCTACCTGAGATATTCCATTACCATAGTCAAACGTCTAACAAAGTACCTAAATATTGAGGAAAATTAAAGGCAAAGCTTTTAACTGCTAATAGCAAGAAATTAACAGGAAAAGAATTTCAAAATTCTGAGCACAAACTATACTCTGAGTTTTAAACATTGTACTTTCTTTCCAATTAACAATATATACAAGAGGTTTTTAATTAAATAAAAAATAAACATATATATATTACCCAATAGATATATTGAGGCACTGTTCATGAAACCATTTAGAACAACCACCACATTGCAATTCTACAACATTAAGATTTCGTTCTTGGCCGCTATATTAAAAATAACAAAGAATATTTATTTTTATTGGAATTAAAACACATTAACATTTGTTTTAAATTAAATATGTAACACACACATACACCTCAAACTCTAAAATTCAATCTCATAAGTTAATATTATCTTGAATTTTGAATTTCTGCTACTACTGTAAATAGTTAAATGACAAATATCAAATTTTTGTTATTAATTCTGTACTGATAAGTATAAAGGATTTAAGTCCATATTGTTGATTTTTCAGGAGACGAAATATAAAGTTAAACTAACTAAAAACTAATCAGAAGAATGGATTAGGAAAAAGGGATTATGTTGATTTATACCCTTTATATTGTTCAGTGATTGTCAATCTTCATTTAACAAAGGAAAAAAATTGAACTGAATATAAGATTAATGCTAAATTTCTAACTTGAATCTTTTTTTACCAATGGATTTTCCCAAAGACTAAATGACATGGATTTAAATCCTTTATACCAATCGATAGAGAATTTTTTTCTGGGTCTGACTATGTACTTAACTCAAAATCGACAGTTTTGGACTTAATTTAGGCTTATTATACTTATCAGTACAGAATTAATATATTTTTATCAGGCCAAATACATTGTTTCTCATATTTTTATTTCTTAATCAATACTGAGACTTTTTTTTTTTCAGCCAGATAGCAAGAAGAAATATTTATTTGGAAACTTATATGAAACACAGCACAATTGATATTCATTATGGTGACATTCTTAATTTAACTGGTTTTTATAACGGATTTCCTTTCTTTCTTTAACATTTCATGTTTTTATTCACTTTATCAAAATTTACATAATTTTTCTGAATAAAAAAAGAGGCTATTTTAAACATGAAATGTGAAATGAAATATCTTAAAACTGTAAGTGATATACCACCTACATATTAAAACTATTAAAAAATTAATCCCATATAACGTTTTTGATCAACATACCATCACTTTCCTCAGTTAGGAATGAACCAGAGGAAGTTCCAGATTCTTTCACAGTTTAGTGTAGCACCTGTATATGATACAGATGCAGAATACTGTGTTTGGTCTTCTCATTACTATTTGTTCTTGAAATAGAAATATCCTGATAACAGACACACAGATCAACTGCTAAAAACACATTTTTCGGATTCAGGGAACTTCAAAATGTGTATAGATAACAAAAATCTCAATTTTAATCAGCGGTTTGTTTGTTTTTAATTTATGAATTTCATGGATACTTATTTTTCATAGCAACTTGTTTCATGCTAAATATGTACATGCCTATTTTTTTCGTTTTTGTCTGATTAAGGGTCATATGCTCATTAACCTAAAATAATTCACTTTTTTTTTTTTTTTACAGTTTTTCCTCACTAAGTTCTTAATCTTTACCATTCTGCACCAGTTTTCCTGTATTTTTTACAACAATATCAGGGGTTGATCCAGGTTTTAATTTTTGGGTCCTTTTTTTGTGAAAAACAGAATATTTTTTGTGAAATATTTATGTATTTTTGTGAAAAATAAAATATTTTTGTTAAAAAGTAAAATATTGTGTAAAATCTTTCATTTATACAATCGATGTATATAATGTTTAATATCAAGTTAATAGAGCTTCTTGAGTCAAATTAAAGCCTTAATTAAAAATAATACTGAAAGCATCAAAACACTTAATAAAAGGATCATTTTTATAAAAGAAAAACTTGTGAAAGGACTCATTTTAAAAATCTGAATTTTGTGAAGGGTCCCTTTTTAAGGATTTGAATTTTGTGAACGGTCCCTTTTTATGAATTTGAATTTTGTGAAGGGGCCACAAAAGGGACTCAAGTTTTGCCTGAATCGACCCCTGAATATGAATTCTACTTTAAGAAAAAGATTCATTAAATAAAAAATAAATTAAAATTACCAATAACAGTTTCGATTTTCTGAAGATGGCTCATATACTGAGCACTGACTTTCATCATTTCCATTGACAGCCATTGTGTTATTTTCTTTTGATTCTTTCAACTCATTTTTGGTAATCCTGTTTGTCTGTTCTTTATTGTTTTGAAAAAGTAAAAAATTTTCAGGAATTTTATTGTTTTTTCTGTCATTATCATTAGAATATGTTTTAGCTTGTTCCGTTTCTTTTGGTTTGTCAACAGAATCAGAAGCTTGAACATCAATGGCAGCAACATTTTCTTCATCTTTGGGAGGACTACATTTGCTATTATTTTCTACAGGAGGGGTTTCATCACAATCCATTTTCTCTTCTTCTTCTTGGGGTACATCCTTCTCAGGTTTTGACTCAGTAACAGTTTCTTCCTTACCAGTATTAGGACATTCATTTTCATTTCCACTAAAGATTTAGAAAAGAGAAAAAATGCATACATAATAAACAATTAAATCAACAACATAAAAATATTATAAATCATTCAAATGAAAAATATTTTTTATAAGAAATCCCTCTAGGAGTCAAATTAATGAACAAATGGTTAAAAACAAATTTTATCTTTTTGCAGTGCATGCAAATATTTTTCACATGCAATCAGGGTTTAAACTGCCATTACTCTTTTTTAGCATTATACTAAAATATGACACTAAGAATTTTGCTAAAAAGCAAAAACCAGATAATTTAAAAAATAGCTCGATAAAAAAATATCTCTCGATAAAAAATATCTCTAATCTCTCTCTCTAAATATCTTTTCTTGGTTAAAATCTCTATCTAAAAATACCTCTAATTAAAATATTCAGGACCAAAACTTATGAAATTACAGAAAATAGCAGAAATTATTATTTATGTAGTATATTCAGATTTAATTTAAATTTTTAATGGTTAAATTTAAATGCAAAAATATTTTTAAAAATGTCAGAATTCATAAAAGTGTTCTTAGCACTAGTATTTCACAATGATCTATCATTATCCACCATGTTTTTTTTTTAAATCAATTTTTCATTTTGCACATATGACATGGCTGTCTCATTTTTTATTGATGAAATTGAAACAAATTTTACTCATTTACGTTTCTTTAATCACAAATGTGGATGCTTCATTAAAATCTTCACTGAACAAAAGAAATGGAAAACAAAATTGAGGCTAAGTTAAGGAAAAGAAATCAACAGCATCTAAAGAATTAACTTTCAAGAAAGCTAAAACACTGTGCATTTTAGCTAAAATGCTACAGAAACTTTTCTGCCAGGTTAAACTCTGCACGCAATAGATAATAATGATGCTACTATTGTGTTGTAAAAATGAATTTTGTTTATACAAAAAAATTTTATTTCTCGTTTCTCAACTTGTAATGTAATAGTGGGGTTCTGGCTAATAAGAAATATAAGCAGTATTAAAAAAATACAATTTTTATCATATAAAAAGTTATTGTATATGTGCAAGGAAATGGTTTCTTTTACATTACAAAAATGTTGGAGGAAGGATTATTAATATAATCAATAATGTTACCTTACTTAAATCCTTACTTACTTAAATCCTTACTAAGTCCGAGCTCCATTCAGTGGCGGATCCAGAACTTAACTTTTGGGGGGGGGGGCTAAGACTTTTCAAAACGATATTCTTGACCAATAAAAAATTTACAATTACAATATTCAATTGTGAATGTCAGTGTTTTTTTTTTTTTTTTGGGGGGGGGGGGGGCTTCAGCCCCCTAGCCTCCCCCCCCCCTTAAATCCGCCACTGGCTCCATTATACATTTCGGCTACCTAACGGTGCCATCATCAGAAACACTCGGTAAAAATGATTTGAAGGTGCTAAATTTGGACGGCTTGTTTATCTATTGTAGTTTCTTCTTGAAAAGAATTGAATTGAAGAAACTACAATAGATAAACAAGCCGTTCAAATTTAGCACCTTCAAATCATTTTTACCGAGTGTTTCTGATGATGGCATCGTTAGGTAGCCGAAATATATAATGGAGCTCGGACTTAGTAAGGATTTAAGTAAGGTAACATTATTGATTATATGGTTTCTTTTATGTTTAGTAATATTAAAAGCTTGAGTAATATTAAAAAATAAATAAAAACTTATTAAGTTCCTTGAAATACCAGAAGCTTTATTTGTAATGGATCTCATGCTTTAATGCATTAAAAAAAAAAAAAAAAAAAAAAAAGGTAATCCTAAATCAAGAGAAAAAATGAAATTTTGAAAAACAAATGGAATAATTTTAAAACTACAAACAAAATTTTTGATTTTCTTGAAAAAAAAAAGTCTCTGTTTTAATAAAAATGTGTGCCTGGTTGAAACACTGTTTATTTTGGTGCCCTTATAGCCACTGTTGAAAATGCTTTTGAATCATTTCATTGTTTTAAATTACTAACGTTGTTAAAATTAATTTTTCTCAATTCATTTAAATTACTGTATTAATATTTTAGTTAATTAGCTTTGAGATAATATATTTAAACGCCAATCTTACCCATCAATATCTATTCACACAACATAAAGCACAATTCTAAAAATAATTTTGAGTTTATCTAAAATGTTTTATTGAGCCAGGTGTTTACTTTACATTCTTTATTCTATTTAATT